>VHKM01001358.1:0-28365 GCA_007210695.1 Neogobius melanostomus
ACTCCCATCACCCGCACTAACCGCCTCACTCCCATCACCCACACTAACCGCCTTCGACTCCATCACCCACACTAGCCGCCCTCACTTCCAATCACCCACACCTAACCACCTCACTGCTCATACCCGGCACTAACCGCCTCACTTCCCATCACCCATACTAGCCAGCCTCACTCCAATCACCCCCAACTAACCGCCTCACTCCCATCACCCACACTAACCGCCTTCACTCCATCACCCGACCACCTCGGCCACATCCCATCACCATACTAACCGTCTCCCTCCCTCACCAATTACCTAACCGCTCTTCACTCCGCAATCACCCACCACTAACACCAGCCTCACGTTCCCATCACCCATAATAAAACCGCCTCACTTCCCATCACCACATACCCACCTCACTCTCATCACCCGCACCTACCGCCTTCACTCCATTCACCCACACTTAACGCCTCACTCCCATCACCCACACTACCTCCCACTCCCATCACCCACACTACCGCCTCACTCCCATCACCGACACCTTCGGCCACACTCCCATCACCCATACTAACCGTCGCCCTCCCATCACCCACCACTAACCGCCTCACTCCCATCACCCACACTAACCGCGCTCTCCATCATCCATAATAACCGGCCTCGACTCCCATCTCACCCACACTAACCACCTCACTCTCATCACCCGCCACTAACGCCCTCACTCCCATCACCCACACTAACCACCTCACTGCCAAGACCACCCTCACTCATCATTACCCTCTCACTCCATCACCCGCAACTACACCGCACTCACTCCCATCACCTGCACTAACTCCCTCACTCCCATCACCTGCAGCGCTAACTCCCTCACTCCCATCACTGCTCTAACCCCCTCACTCCATCACATGCACTAACCGCCTCAGCTCCACAATCACCACGCTAACCGCCTCACTCCCCTTCACCCCGCACTAACCGCCATCACTCCCCATCACCCACACTAACCGCCTCACTCCCATAACCCATACTAACCACCTCACTCCCATAACCCATACTAACCACCTCCTCCCTCACCCACACTAACCCTCACTCCCATCACCAGCACATTACACCTCCTCACTTCCCATCCACCCAACTAACCTCCTCACTCCCATCACCCACACTAACCACCTCATCCCATCACCCGCACCTAACCGCCTCACTCCCCATCACCCACACTAACCTCCTCACTCCCAATCACCCACACTAACCGCCTCACTCCATCACCCGGACACCTCGGCCACCTCCCATCACCCATACTAAACCGTCTCCCTCCCATCACCCCATACTAAAACTGCCTCAACTCCCATCACCCACACTAAACCGCCTCACTCCCATCACCCATAATATAACCGCCCGTCACTCCCTCACCCACACAACCCAACCTCACTCTCATCACCCGCACTAACCGCCTCCACTTCCCATCACACCACACTAACCACCTCACTCCCACACCCGCACTCCTAACGCCTCAACTCCCATCACCAACTAACCGCCTCAACTCAATCGTATCCCACATTAACCACCTCACTTCCCATCACCCCGCACTAACCGCTCAACTTCCCATCACCCACCACTAAACCACCTCACTTCCCATCACCCGCACTAACCGCCTCACTCCCATTCACCCGCCACTAACCGCCTCACTCCATCCCACCCACACTAACCGCCTCACTCCCATCACCCGCACTAACCCGCCTCACTCCCACACCTACAACTAACCGCCTCACTCCCATCACCCACTACTAACTTCCTCACTCCCATCACCTGCACTAACCCCCTTCACTCCATCACCTGCCACTAACCGCCTCCTACCATCACCTGCACTAACCCCTCACTCCCATCAACCTGCACTAACCGCCTCACTCCCATCACCCACACTAACCACCCACTCCCATCACCCGCCACTAACCGGCCTCACTCCCATCACCACACTAACCGCCTCACTCCCATCCACCACACTAACCTCCCTCACTCCATTCACCCACCTAAACCGGCCCTCACTCCCATCACCCACACTACCTCTCACTCCCTCACCCACAACTAACCTCCTCACTGCCATCACCCGACAACTCAGCCACCACTCCCATTCACCCACACTAACCGCCTCACTCCCATCACCCATACTAAACCGCCTCACTCTCATCACCCACACTAACCGCCTACTCCCATCACCCACACTCACCGCAATCACTCCCATCACCCACACTAACCACCTCACTCCCATCACTGACACCTCGGCCTCACTTCCCCCCCCAATTCGCAAATAGAATCACCCGCACTAACCTCTCACTGCTCATCACCCGCACTAACCTCCTCACTCTCATCACCCGCACTAACCTCCTCACTCTCATCACCCGCACTAACGCTCCTCACTCCTATCACCCACACTAACCACCTCCCCTACCCATCACCCACACTAACCGCCTCCCTCCCATCACCCATAACTAACCACCTCACTCCCATCACCCGACACCTCGGCCACACTTCCCATCACCCATAGCTAACCGCCTCACTCCATCACCCATACTAACCGTCTTCACTCCCATTCACCCATACTAACGCCTCACTCCATCACCCACCTAACCACCTCACTCCCATCCACCCATACTAAACCGCGTTCGCCTCCCATCACCCATAATAACCGCCTCGACTCCCTATCACCCATACTAACCTTCTCACTTCCCATCACCCATGACTAACCGCCTCACTTCCCATTCACCATACTAACCGCGTCGCTCCCATCACCCATAATAACCGCCTCACTCCCATCACCCATACTAACCTTCTCACTCCCATCAACCCCATACTAACCGCTCACTCCCATCACCCATACTAACGCCCCATCCCATCACCATAGCTAACCGCGTGCGCTCCCATCACCCCATAATACCGCCTCACTCCCATCACCATACTAAACCGTCTCACTCCCATCACCCATACTTAAGCCGCCTCACTCCCATCACCCATACTAACCGCCTCACTCCAATCACCCATACTTAACCGCCTCACTTCCATCACCTACACTACCGCCTCCACTCTCATCAACCCCATACTAAACCGCCTCACTCCCATTCACCCACACTAACCGCCTCACTTCCCATCACCCATACTGACCGGCCTCACTCCCATCACCCACACTAACCGCCTCACTCCATCACCCACCACTAACCACTGTTACTCCCATCACCCTGCACTAACCACCTCGACTCCCATCACCCATCTAACCGCTCACTCCATCACCCACCACTAAACCTCCTCACTCCCATTCACCCACACTAACCGGCCTCACTCCTACCCACAAGCTAACCCACCTCATCCAATAACCCGGATCCCGGCCACCTCCCATCACCCCATACAACCGCCTCCCTCCCCATCACCCATTACTAACCCGCCTCACTCCCATCACCCACACTAACGCCTCACTCCACACCCATACTAGCCGCCTCACTCCCATCACCCACACTAACCTTCCTCACTGCCCATTCAACCCATGTCACTGTATACCGCCCACTCCCCATCACCCACACTAACCACCTCACTCCCATCACCCGACACCTCGGCCCACTCCATCCACCCCATACGAACCGCCTCCCTTCCCATCTCCCATACTAACCGCCTCACTCCCATCACCCGCACTAACCGCCTCCACTTCCCATCACCACACTAACCACCTCACTCCCATCACCCGCACTCAACCGCCTCACTTCCCATTCACCCACTAAACCGCCTCACTCCCATCACCCGACACCTCGCCACATTCCTCCACCCATTAATAACCGCGCCACTCCCATCACCCATTACTAAACCGCGTCGCTCCATCACCCATAATAACCGCCTCAACTCCCATGCCACCATACTGAACCTTCTCACTCCCATCACCCAACTAACCGCCTCACTTCATCACCTAACACTAACCGCCTCACTCTTCATCACCCATTACTAACCGCCTCACTCACATCACCCACACTAAACCGCCTCACTCCATCACCCATGACTAACCGCCTTCACTCCCATCACCCCACCACTAACCGCCTCCCCCATCACCCACACTTAACCACTTCATTCTCATCACCCATAGCTAACGCCTCACTCCCATTCACCCATACTTGACCGCCTCACTCCCACGACTAACCGCCTCACTCCCATCACCCACACTAACCACTTTACCCCATCACTCCGCACTAACCACCTCACTCCCATCACCCATACTAACCGCCTCCCTTCCCATCACCCACAACTAACCGCCTCACTCCCAATCACCCACACTACAACCGCCTCACTCCCATCACCCATACTAGCCCCTCACTCCAATCCACCCACACTAACCAACCTCACTCTCATCACCCGCACTAACCGCCTTCACTCCATCACCCACACTAACCACCCTCACTCCATCACCCGCACTAACCGTCCTCACTCCCATCACCCACACTAAACCGCCTCACCTCCCATCGACCCACACTTAACGCCCTCACTCCCATCACCTCGGCCACGATTCCCATCACCCCATACTAAACCGCGCCACTCCCATCACCCATACTAACCGCGTCGCTCCCTCACCCATAATAACCGCCTCACTCCCGATCACCCATACTAAACCTTCTCATCCCATCACCCACACTAACGCCTCACTCCCATCAACCCATACTAACCGCCTTCACTCCCATCACCCACACTAACCCGCCTCACTCCCATTCCCCATAGCTGACGCCTCACTCCCATCACCCACACTAACTGCCTCACTCCCATCACCTATACAAAACCGCCTCACTCCCATTCACCCACACTACCACCTCACTCCCATCACCCATACTTGAACCGCTCACTCCCATCACCCACACTAACCGCCTCACTCCCATCACCCACACTAACCACTTTACTCCCATCACCCGCAACTAACCACCTCACTCCCATCACCCATACTAACCACCTCACTCCCATCACCCACACTAACGCCTCACTCCCATCCACCCGAACCTCGGCCCACGACTCCCATCACCGATAACTAACCGACCTCCCTCCCATCCACCCATACTAACCGGCCTCACTCCCATCACCCACACTAACCGCCTCACTCCATCACACCGCACTAACCCGCCTTCACTCCCATCACCCACAACTAACCACCCTCACTCCCATCACCCGCACTAACCGCCTCACTCCCATCACCCACACTAACCGCCTCACTCCCTCACCCACACTAACCGCCTCACTCCGCATCACCCGACACCTCGGCACATTCCATCACCATACTTTAACCGAAAGCCATCCCATCACCCATACGTAACGCCTCACTCCCATCACCCATACTAACCGTCTCACTCCCATTCACCCATACTAACCGCCTCACTTCCATCACCTACACTAACCGCCTCACTCTCATCACCCATACTAACCGCCTCACTCCCATCACCCACTAGTAACCCACTTCACTCCCATCACCCACACTAACCACTTTCACCCCTCACCCGCACTAACCGCCACTCCATCACCCACACTAACCGCCTCACTCACCATCACCCGCCTAACCGCCTCACTCCCACTTCACCCCATTACTAACCGCCTCACTCCCCATCACCCACACTAACCACTTCACTCCCATCACCCGCACTAACCGTCTCACTTCCCATCACCCGCACTAACCGCCCTCACTCCCATCAGCCCATACTAACCGCCTCACTCCCATCCCACAGTAAACCTCCTCACTTCCCATCATCCACACTAACCGCCTCACCCCCATCCACCCACCACTAACCGCCTCACTCCCATCACCACACTAACCGCCTCACTCCCATCACCACACTAACCGCCTCACTCCATTCACCCACACTAACCGCCTCACTCCCATCACCCACACTAACCGGCCTCACTCCCATCACCCACACTAAACCACTTCACTCCCATCACCCACACTAACCGCCTCACTCCCATCACCCACACTAACCGCCTCACTCCCATCGCCCAACACTAACCGCCTCACTCCATCGCCCACACTAACCACTTTCACTCCAATCACGCCGCACTAACCGCCCTCACTTCCCATCACCCACACTAACCGCCTCACCACCATCACCCACACTAACCGCCTCCACTCCCATCGCCATACTAAACCGCCTCACCACCATCACCCACACTAACCGGCCTCACTCCCATCGCCCGCACTAACCGCTCACTCCTCACCCACACTAACCGCCTCACTCCCCATCACCCGCACTAACCGCCTCACTTCCCATCACCCACACTAACCGCCTCACTCCCATCACCCACACTAACCCCTCACTCCCATCGCCCACACTAACCACTTCACTCCAATCACCCGCCACTAACCGCCCACTCCCATCACCCATACTAACCGCCTCACCACCACTCACCCACACAACCGCCTCACTCCCATCGCCCGCACTAACTGCCTCACTCCCATCACCCACACGAACCCGCCCTTCACTCCCATCACCCACCACTAACGCCTCACTCCCATTCGCCCACACTAACCACTTCACTCCAATCACCCGCACCTAACCGCCTCCTCCCATCACCCACACTAACCACTTCATCCCATCACCCGCTACTAACCCGCCTCACTCCCCATCACCCACCTAACCAACTTCACTCCCATCACGCCGCACTAACCGCGCTCACTCCCAATCCACCCGCACTTAACAGCCTCACTCCCATCACCCGCACTACCCCTCACTCCATCACCCACACTAACCGCCTCACTCCCATCACCCACACTAACCACTCACTCCCAATCACCCCGCACTAACCGCTTCACTCCCACACCCACACTAACCGCCTCACTCCCATCACCCACACTAACCGCCTCACTCCCTCACCAGCAGTAACCTTCCTCACTCCATCATCCACACTAACCACTTCACTTTCCCATCACCCGCACATTAACACGCCTCACTTCGCCATCACCCGCCACTAACCGCTCACTCCATCACCCACACTAACCGCCTCACTCCCATCACCCGCACTACCGCCCTCACTCCCATCACCCGGCACTAACCGCCTCACTCCCATCACCCGCAACTAACCGCCGCTCACTCCCATCACCCACACTAACCACTTCAACTCCCATCACCCAACTAACCGCCCTCACTTCCCATCACCGCAGCTAACCGCCTCACTCCATCACCCACACTAACCGCCTCACTCCCTTCACCCACACTAACCGCCTCATCCCATCACCCAACTAACCGCCTCACTCCCATCACCCACACTAACCACTTCACTCCCATCACCCGCACTTAACCGTCTCACTCCCATCAGCACGCACTAACCGCCTCACTCCCATCACCACACTAACCGCCTCACTTCCCATCACCCACACTAACCGCCTCACCCCATCGACCAGCAGTAACCTCCTCACTCTCCCATCATCCCACACTAACCGCTCATCCCATTCACCCACACTAGACCGCCTCAACTCCCATCACCAGCAGTAACCTCCTCACTCCCTATCATCCACACTAACCGCCTCTAACTCCCGATCACCGCATAACCTCCTCACTCCCATCATCCACACTAACCGCCTCACTTCCCATCACCCCACTACACCGCCTCACTCCCCATCACCACACTAACCGCCTCACTGCCATCACCCACACTAACCACTTCACTCCCATCACCCGCACTTAACCGTCTTCCATCCATCACACGCACTAACCGCCTCACTCCCATCACCCACACTAACCGCCTCACTCCCCTTCACAGCAGTAACCTCCTCACTCCCACATCCACACTAACCACTTCACTCCCAATTCACCCGCACTAACCGTCTCAACCTCCATCACACGCATAACCGCCTCACTCCCATCACCCGCACTAACCGCCTAACTCCCATCATCCACACTAACCGCCTCACTCCCATCACCCCACACTAACCGCCTCACTTCCCATCGGCCCGCACTAACCGCCTCACTCCCATACCCACACTAACCGCCTCACTCCCCACACCCACACTTACCACTTCACTCCCATCAACCCGCACTAACCGTCGTTCACTCCCATCACACGCACTAACCGCCTCACTCCCATCACCCACACTAACCGCCTCACTCCCATCACCCACACTAACCGCTCACCCCATCACCAGCATAACTCCTCACTCCCCATCATCCACTAACCCCTCACTCCCATCACCCACACTAACCGCCTCACCCCCAATCACCAGCTAGTAAACCTCCTCACTCCCATTCATGCCAAACGACCGACTCACTCCCATCACCCACACTAACCGCCTCACTCCATCACCAGCGTAACCTGCCTCCTCCCATCATCCAACACTTAACCGCCTCACTCCCATCACCAGCAGTAAACTCCTCAACTCCCATCATCCACACTAACCCCTCACTCCCATCACCCACACTACCGCCTCACTCCCATCACCCCACACTAAACCGCCTCACTCCATCACCACGACTAACCACTTCACTCCCATCACCCGCACTAACCGTCTCACTCCCATCACACGCACTTAACCGCCTCACTCCCATTCACCCACAGCTAACCCGCCTCACTCCCCTCCCACAGTAACCTCCTCACTCCCATCATCCACACTAAACGCCCTCACTCCCATCACCCACACACTAACCGCCTCACTCCCACGCCCGCACTAACCGGCCTCACTCCCATCACCCACACTTAAACGCCTCACTCCCATCACCCACCATTACCAACTCACTCCCTTCCACCCGCACTAACCTCTCACTCCCATCCACACCGCACTAAACCGCCTCACTCCCATCATCCCACAACTAAACCGCCTTCACCCCCATCACCAGCCAGTAACCTCCTCCATCCCATCATCCACATAAGCCCTCACTTCCCATCACCAGCAGTAACCTCCTCACTCCAATACCCCATAACTAACCGCCTCACCACCTCACCCACACTTAACCGCTCTCACTCCCATCGCCCGCACTAACCGCCTCCACTCCCTTACCCACACTAACCGCCTCACTCCCATCGCCCACACTAACCACTTGCACTCCAATCACCCGCACTAAACGCCTTCCACTCCATCACCCACACTAACCACTTCACTCCCATCCACCCGGCACAACTGCCCTACTCCCACACCGCACTAACCGCTCACTCTCATCACCCGCACTAACCCCTCACCTCATCACCAGCACTAACCCCTTCACTCCCACCACCCCAACTAAACCGCCTCACTCCCATCACCCACACTAACGCCTCACTCCCCAATTCACCGCACTAACCGCCTCTAGCTCCCATCACCCACACTAACCGCCTCACTCCCATACCCACACTAACCACTTACTCCCATCACCCGCACTAACCACTTCACTCCAATCACCCACACTAACCGCCTCACTCCCATCACCCGCACTAACCGCCCTCACTCCCATCACCCACACTAACGCCTCACTCCCATCACCCACACTAAAACCCACTTCACTCCCATCACCGCAACTAACCGCCTCACTCCCATCACCCGCACTAAACCTGCCTCACTCCATCACCCACACTGAACCGCCTCACTCCCATCACCAACAATAACCACTTCACTCCCATCACCCGCACTAACCGCCCTTCACTCCCATACCACACTAACCGTCCTCACTTCCATCACCCCCACACTAACCACTTCACTCCAATCACCCGCACTTAACGCCTCACTCCCTCACCCACACTAACCACTTCACGTCCCATGCACCCGCACTAACCGCCCTTCATCTCCCATTCACCGCACTGAACCGCCTTCACTCCCATCACCCACACTACGCCTCACTCCATCACCCAACTAACCGCCTCACTCCCATCACCGCAGTAACCTCCTCACTCCAATCACCATACTAACCGCCTCCACCATCACCCACACTAACCGCCTTCACTCCCATCGCCCGCACTAACTGCCTCACTCCCATCACCCACACCTAACCGCCTCACTCCCATTACCACACTACCGCCTCACCCCATCGCCCACACTACCACTTCACTCCAATCACCCGCACCTAACCGCCCTCACTCCCATCACCACATAACCACTTCACTTCCCATCACCCGCACTAAACCGCCCTCACTCCCATCACGCTCCACTAACCGCCTCACTCCCGATTCACCCGCACTAAACCGCCTCACTCCCATCACCCACACAACCGCCTCACTCCCATCACCCACACAACCGCCTCACTTCCCATCACCCAACACTAACCGCCTCACTCCCAGGTAACCTCCTCACTCCCATTTCATCCACACAACCACTTCACTCCCAGTCACCCTCACTAACCGCCTCACTCCCATTTCACCGCACTAAACGGCCTTCACTCCCATCACCACACTAACCGCCTCATTCCCATCACCCGCCACTAACCGCCTCCTCCCATCAGCCGCCACTAACGCCTCACTCCCATCACCCGCACTAACCGCCTCACTCCCATTCACCCAACTAAACCACTTCACTCCCATCCACCCACACTAACGCCCTCACTTCCCATCACCCGCACTAACCGCCTTCACTCCCATCACCCACACTAACGCCTCACTCCATCACCCACACTAACCGCCTCACTTCCCATCACCCGCACTAACGTCTCACTCCCATCAACACGCACTAACGGCCTCACTCCCATCACCCACCACTAACCGCCCTCGACTCCCACACCCACCACTAACCGCGATCCACCCCCATCACCACCCTAACCTCCTCACTTCCCATCACCCACACTAACCTCCTCACTCCCATCACCCACAACTAACCCTCCTCACTCTCATCACCCACACTAACCTCCTCACTCCATCATCCACACTAACCGCCTCACTCCCAATCACCCACACTCTAACCGCCCTCACTCCATCACCCACCACTACCACTTCACTCCCATCACCCGCATCTAACCGTCTCACTCCCATCACACGCACTAAACCCCACTTCCCATCACCCAACACTAACCGCCTCACTCCCCCTCACCAGCGAGTAACCTCCTCACTCCCATCATCCACACTAACCGCCTCACTCCCCATCACCCACACTAACCGCCCTCACTACCATCACCGCACATGACCACTTCACTCCATCACCCCGCACTAACCGTCTCATCCCATCACACGCACTAACCGCCTCACTCCCATCCACCCACACTAACCGCCTCACCCCATCACCAAGCAGTAACCTCCTCACTCCCATCATCCACACTACCGCCTCACTCCCATCACCAGCAGTAACCCTCCTCACTCCCCATCACCCCACACTAACCGCCTCACCCCCATCACCCACACTAACCGGGGCCTCACTCCCATCACCCACACTAACCGCCTCACTCCCATCACCCACACTAACCGCCCTGCACTCCCCTCACCCACACTAACCGCCTTCACTCCCATCACCCACACCTAACCTGCCTCACTCCCCTCACCTCACACTAAACCGCCTCACTCATCACCCAACACTAACCACTTTCACTCCCCATCACCCACACTAACCGCCTCACTTCCATCACCCACCACTAACCGCCTAACTTCCCATCACTCCACACTAAACCGCCTCGACTCCCCTCACCCACACTAACCGCCTCCTCCCATCACCCACACTAACCACTTCACTCCCATCACCCACACTAACCGTCTCACTCCCATCACACGCACTAACCGCCTTCATCCCATCACCCCCACACTAACCGCCTCACTCCCATCCCACCCCACACTAACCGCGCATCACCCCCATCACCAGCAGTAAACCTCCTCGACTCCCATCATCCACACTAACGCCTCACTCCCATCACCCACACTAACCCGCCTTCACTCCCATTTCACCAGCAGAAACCTCCTCACTCCCATCATCCACACTAACCGCCTCACTCCATCACCCACACTAACCGGCTCACTTCCCATCACCCACACTAAACCACTTCACTCCCATTCACCCGCACTAACCGGCTCATCCCATCACATCGCACTAACGCCCTTCACGTCCCATCACCCCACACTAACCGCCTCACTTCCCTCCCAGCCAGTAAGACTCCTCACCTCCCATCATCCACACTAACCGCCTCACTCCCATTCACCCACACTACCCGCCTTCACTGCCATCACCCACACTTACCACTTCACTCCCATCAACCCGCACTACCGTCTCACTCCCATCACACGCAACTAACCGCCTCACTCCCGATCAGCCCACACTAACCGGCCTCACCCCCATCACCAGCAGGTAAACCTCCTCCACTCCCTCCATCCACACTAAGCCGCCTCACCTCCCTCACCAGCCAGTAACCTCCTTCACTCCCCATCACCCACACTAACCGCCTCACCCCCATCACCCACACTAACCGCCATCACCTTCCATCACACACACAACGCCTCACTCCATCACCCACACTAACCGCCTCACTCCCCTCACCCACACTACCGCCTCACTCCCGATCACCCCAACTAAAACCGCCTCACTCCCTCACCACACTAACCGCCTCACTCCATCACCCACACTAACCACTTCACTCCCATCACCCACACTAACCGCCTCACTCCCATCACCCACACTAACCGCCTCACTCCCATCACCCACCTAACCGCCTCACTCCCCTCCCCACACAACCGCCTCACTCCCATCACCCACCACTAACCACTTCACCATCACCCACACTAACCGCCTCACTCCATCACCCACACTAACCCCTCACTCCCATTACCCGCACCTCCCCACTCCCTCACCCACACCCGCCTCACTCCCATCACCCACACTAACCGCCTCACTCCCATCACCCACACTAACCGCCTCACTCCCATCACCCACACTAACCGCCTCACTCCCTCACCCCACCACTAACCGCCTCACCCCATCACCCACACTACCGCCTCACTCCCCTCACCCACACTAACCGCCTCACTCCCATCACCCACACTAACCGCCTCACCCCCATCACCCACACTAACCGCCTCACTCCCCTCACCCACACTAACCGCTCACTTCCATCACCCACACTAACCGCCTCACTCCCATCACCCACACTAACCGCCTCACTCCCTCACCCACACTAACCGCCTCACTCCCATCACCCACACTAACCACTTCACTCCATCACCCACACTAACCGCCTCACTCCCATCACCACACTAACCGCATCACTCCCCTCACCCACACTAACCGCCTCCCTCCCATCACCCGACACCTCGGCCTCACTCCCATCACCCACACTAACCGCCTCACTCCCATCACCCACACTAACCGCCTCACTCCCATCACCACACTACCGCATCACTCCCCTCACCCACACTAACCGCCTCCCTCCCATCACCGAACCTCGGCTCACTCCCATCACCCACACTAACCACCTCACTCCCATAACCATATAACCTCCTCACTCCCATCACCCACACTAACCGCTCACTCCATCACCCACACTAACCGCCTCACTCCCTCACCCACACTAACCGCCTCACTCCCTCACCCACACTAACCGCCTCACTCCCATCACCCACACTAACCACTTCACTCCCATCACCCACACTAACCGCCTCACTCCCATCACCCACACTACCGCATCACTCCCCTCACCCACACTAACCGCCTCCTCCCATCACCCGACACCTCGGCCTCACTCCCATCACCCACACTAACCGCCTCACTCCCATCACCCACACTAACCGCCTCACTCCCATCACCCACACTAACCGCATCACTCCCCTCACCCACACTAACCGCCTCCCTCCCATCACCCGACACCTCGCCTCACTCCCATCACCCACACTAACCACCTCACTCCCATAATCCATAGTAACCTCCTCACTCCATCACCCTACTAACACCTCACTCCCATAATCCATAGAACCTCCTCACTCCCATCACCCACACTAACCGCCTCACTTCCATCACCCACACTAACCGCCTCACTCCCATCACCCACACTAACCGCCTCACTCCCCTCACCCACACTAACCGCCTCACTCCCATCACCCCACACTAACCACTTCACTCCCATCACCCACACTAACCGCCTCACTCCCATCACCCACACTAACCGCATCACTCCCTCACCCACACTAACCGCCTCCCTCCCATCACCCGACACCTCGGCCTCACTCCCATCACCCACACTAACCGCCTCACTCCCATCACCCACACTACCGCCTCACTCCCATCACCCACACTAACCGCATCACTCCCCTCACCCACACTAACCGCCTCCCTCCCATCACCCGACACCTCGGCCTCACTCCCATCACCCACACTAACCACCTCACTCCCATAATCCATAGTAACCTCCTCACTCCCATCACCCATACTAACCGCCTCACTCCCATAATCCATAGTAACCTCCTCACTCCCTCACCCACACTAACCGCCTCACTTCATCACCCACACTAACCGCCTCACTCCCATCACCCACACTAACCGCCTCACTCCCCTCACCCACACTAACCGCCTCACTCCCATCACCCACACTAACCACTTCACTCCATCACCCACACTAACCACTCACTCCCATCACCCACACTAACCGCCTCACTCCCATCACCCCACACTAACCGCATCACTCCCCTCACCCACACTAACCGCCTCCCTCCATCACCCGACACCTCGGCCTCACTCCCATCACCCACACTAACCGCCTCACTCCCATCACCCACACTAACCGCCTCACTCCCATCACCCACACTAACCGCTCACTCCCCTCACCCACACTAACCGCCTCCCTCCCATCACCCGACACCTCGGCCTCACTCCCATCACCCACACTAACCACCTCACTCCCATAATCCATAGTAACCTCCTCACTCCCATCACCCATACTAACCGCCTCACTCCCATAATCCATAGTAACCTCCTCACTCCCATCACCCACACTAACCGCCTCACTCCCACCACCCACACTAACCGCCTCACTCCCATCACCCCACTAACCGCATCACTCCCCTCACCCACACTAACCGCCTCCCTCCCATCACCCGACACCTCGCCTCACTCCCATCACCCACACTAACCACCTCACTCCCATAATCCATAGTAACCTCCTCACTCCCATCACCCACACTAACCGCCTCTGAGCTGAACAGTGTGGAGTACCTGCATGTGGTCGGGCTCGGAGCTGAACAGGTCTCTGAAGTAAAGCGAGGAGGCGGCCAACACGGCGCGGTGGGCCTTGAACACCTGGCCCTGCACCAGGATGTGGACATCACAGTACTGCCCCGAGGCGCGCTGCTCCTCCAGGCTACCCAGCACCGAGCTGCCAAAGTCGGGCACATGCACCTGCAGCAGCCCCTCCGCCATGGTCAGCACCGGGACGGGTCTTTGACGGGGGGTGGGTGGAACCAGGCGGGGCTCTACACGTGTGAACGGCAGCGGGTCAGTACGGTCTGCATCTCCATGTCAGGTCTGGCTCTGGAAACACAGGACGGCTCTTTTAATCATACACTGGGTCTTTGCAGGTATTTGGTAATAATCTCAAACACATCTTTAGCAGTAGCTTGCACTTTGTTGGCTCGAAAAGGCAATATTGATCTAAAACAGCGGAAACTCTTCACTTCACTGCAAGAATGACCTTCTTAAATGAGATGAATGACATAAAATCACTTGAGACTTTGAATTTGAGTTGATTTGAAAGAATTTAAGGTCAGATAAAAATGCTAACACCAATGGAACGAGCAGAAATACCTCTTGGAACCAAACAAATGGACTTTTGCATTTAAAAAAACATTTATCTTTCAAGCCTGAATTAAGAAAAAAACTGTTCTATGGCGTTTAGACGTTCTGATTCCGTTCAAAGTGAGCAACATCAGACTCATTTTGTCATTTGGATCTGACTACATCAGCTTTTTACCTGTCACTTGCACTTTGTATTACTCACATATTATACAGTATCGTCTTGATCAGTGGCTTCATTTCAAGATCATTGAATCACAAATACTTTTAGGCTCTAACTTAGGGGTCTGTCACTCGGCGAGCTTCTTTAACGCAACAAAAACGCCAGAGAGCTACTTAAGCATCAAAGACACTGGTGTCCTCTATTGATCCAAATGTTTGTAGATTGAGTTCAGAATATTCATTACATAAAGAAAAAAAATATATATATAAAATGTGAATCCTCAAGCTCATGTAGAAAGTGCTGGAGAATGAGCTAGAGAGCGACTGATTGGAGATCCCTGCTCTAATTCCTTTCTATTCTCACAATCCCAAATTTATGACTCACGATGAAGGGAATTAGCACTTTATCAGCAGATGTCGACGAGCTGTAATACATTTTTACAACCACCAGATGGCGGCGTTTGCACTGTATCATGACACACTTTGATCACCATCTGCAGCCACAGAAAGAAGGCTTTTATTTGATTAGAGCCTCTTACAGACGATGGCCACAAAGCGCTTTCACACGGAACAATTTACATTCACTGCATACAAGCCCTTTGGGACGGACCGACAGAATATCGCATATCAGAGCCGATACTAGAAAAAAATACAATATCGGGTATTGGTTTTAAAAACACAACTTTCACCGACTAAATGAATCATTTTGAACCTGGATTCATCACTAAATTAGTTTGAATCTGTGCAAACGTTCTTTTGATCGCTGTGCAAAATGCCAAAGGCTCGCAGCTATTGCAACAGATCCAAGCTGGGACAGAAACTATGATTGGATCACCTTAAGTGCAGATGACAGGTTTCAGTGCTCTTGAAAATAGGACTTATTTAGATGGATAACATCTAATAATTATCATCATTTTATTTCAGTGAAGCAGCAAATGAATGAGGAAATGTTGGGCAGAAAAGTTTTTTTTATTTGAATTTTTAGGCTTCTGACAGGAAGTGACATAGATCGAGGTAAAGTTCCACAGCAGTTATACTCACTCATTTATACGTCTGTTAAGTGTGACATCACACACAATAATGAGCTACCTCTGGGTCCAAACTGTTGAGAGTTCCATTGGAAAAAACACAACTTTATCTGATCTCCTGCAGAAACAGAATCTGATAAAAGACCAAAAACTGCACACCTAATATTTCTCACCATATCTCCAGGCAAAATGAAGATATATTTATATTTAAAGGTGCACTATGCAACTTTTGATGTAAAATGATAAGGACTAACACCTGAACACTATTTTGTTGTACGCTTGTACAAATAAAGCACTTACTTACTTTTATCTTTGTGATCAGTAGTCGGCTTACAGCAGGTTCAAATCAGCTAAATCCATTACAGTGAATAAAGCCAAAGTTCTGTTGGACCCGGAAGCAGAGCGATGACATCATCACTTAACAAACGTATTGACATAACATGGTTGGCACGGCAACAGTTTACAATGGTGTGCCTCTATCTACGTCACTTCCTGTCAGTGTCCAATAAGGAAGTGAAACTATAAAATGGTCAAAATTTGGGAAACTGGGTAAAATGTTTAGAAAAATCTTAAATATAATTGTATTAACAATGTTTTAGCAAAACATGTGTCTAATGTGTCGTATGCACTTTAAAGTCATGAAATAAAAGGAAGTAAAAGAATTTTTGTTTATGAAATGCTGTTAAAGAATAACTGATGATAACTGATTCAGTTTTTCACTCAGCAGCTGCTTTAAAGAAAGTCTGGTGGTATGGGTTAGGGATGTCAGGATGAGCCGGTCCTACAATAAGCTTAGGTCGGTTAACCGTGAGAATGTTGACCAGCGCTCAAGAAACTCTGTCCAGTGTGGAATCCAACAACCCAAAGTGCAGAGAGCAGAACTTTCCAATCCCTTTTTGCAGGATGATCGTATAAGGCTGCCAAGGGAAGAGTCCCAAAAGAACCATGTGCAGCTGCATTTTATGTCGCGGTGAAAACCATGAAAGTGAAACTGGAAATCAGACGATCGTAATTTGTTTAGGAACTCAGAGAGGGAATATCACACCAGTGTGCATCCTTTAGATATTGCCAACAATAATATTCTATTGGCTATTTATTCATTCAAAATCAGGATTTTTTTCAGGCGTATTATTCTTTGCGGTAAAATCATAAAGATAAACACAGGCTGAATGTTCAATATAATCAACCCTTATTAAACAGAAAATATGTACATTTAACCTCTTACTCCCCACTTTAACCAAGCACATTTTCTCCAGTCCAGCTTTACCCAAAATCTAGGCCAGAGTAACGCCTCGTTTGAAAGCTAAGACCTACAAAACTGATCGTACCTTTTTTGTCGCTGTACTTATGTCACGTTTTTGCCGCTTCTTTCGCTGATTTTTTGTCATTTTTAATTGCGTTATTGTTGCTTTTCTGGCCCGTTTTCATCCTTGTTTTTTTGGCACTATTTTTACGCTTTTTTTCAAGAAGCTTTTAGATTTGGGTAATGCCAAACTGGACAAAATCAACTTAGTTCAGGTGGGGGTTAAGAGGTTGAACAGAACTGTATTTCACAAATTCTATATTTTCTTCCCTATTTCTGATCATCGTGAATGATCGTAAAATCGCAATAGTGTTTTCTCACAATAATCGTGACATCCCTGGTATCGGTTAATATCGGATATCGGCACGGCAGTTACTCAAACCCCCAGTATTGGTATTGGAAGCAAAAAAAAAAGCTGGATCTTGATTCATCCTGGCCTATTGTACATGTTTTTAGACACTGGGAGAACATAGACTCCACAGAAAGGCCCCGGGACGAGCTCCAACCACAGAGGGCGCTCTCGGGATCACGGCGGGAGACAACATCCATTCTTCATGCCCGTAACATCTTAGAGTAATAACATGTTTGGTATAAAAGCGACGCACGGAATCCCCCCGACAACACTCCAATTTACAGCTGCGAGGAAGGGACTGAACTTTAGGGCTGTTTTCATTCCACTCTTTAACAACATCTGCACTGTAGTCGCTCCATAAAGACTCCACACTTTACAGGCGAGACATCTGGAGGTTTTTACACACATGGATTTTTACAGATTTATTGAGCTTTGAACCCAAAAAAAAAACAGGGAGAATTGAAATTTTCACTTTCTTTTCACTAACAACAAGACCCCATCCCTCTGAGCAAATCTTTGGAACTAGTATGTCACAAAATAGAGCCACACATTTAAACCTGGCTTCATCCAATATTAAGATTTCAAATATATTGGTTATTTTGGTCATTTTTAAACTCAAAACGCCATCGTTTTTATATGAAAACATGAAATGACAGAAAACTTGGGAGACATTTGTTCCCCGTGTATTTGTCAGTAATCTACAGCAAAAGTTTAACATGGATTTCTCTTAATAAATGTTTTTCCTTTTCACCTG
This sequence comes from Neogobius melanostomus, assembly GCA_007210695.1. Taxonomy (NCBI): domain Eukaryota; kingdom Metazoa; phylum Chordata; class Actinopteri; order Gobiiformes; family Gobiidae; genus Neogobius; species Neogobius melanostomus. The sequence continues at coordinate 19,228 of VHKM01001358.1, forward strand.
CAGCGTCTCGCCTTAAACCAAGTCTAAACCAGGACTAAACCAAGTTAGTCTAAACCAGGTCTAAACCAGGTCTAAACCAAGTCTAACCAGGTCTAAACCAGGACTAAACCAGGTCTAAAGCAGGTCTTTACTGAAAACCTGTAGGAAAACATAGAGTTAAAGCTGCACCAGGCTCTGAGTCAGGACTAAAGCGGGCTCAGAGCGGATTGTGGACCGGTCCTTACCTCGGGCTTGGGTTCTCCTGTGGTCCTGGGGTGGTCCCGGTCCTGGCGTGGGTCTGGATGCTTCTGGAGGATGGAGCAGACAGGAGGAGACGAGGAGGCTGAGGAGAGGGAGGGTTCAGCCAAGGACAGGGCTAATGCGGCGGAGTGTCTGCGGACCACGGCCCCGGCCAATCAGAGCGCATTTCCCGCTCGGGCGGCCAATGGGAGCGCAGGGGGGCGGGAACCAGGAAGTAGAGGTGTCCCGTTTGTTTATGTTTAATGGGAGTTTATGGAGACAGACTGGACTGGACTAAAGCAGGATTAAACAAGAGACAGAGAGAAGGGAAGAAAGAAAGAAAGAAATAGGGAGAGAGAAAAAGGAAGAAAGAAAGAGAGAGAAAGAAAGAAAGGGTCAATTAGGGAGGGAGAGAAAAGGAAGAAAGATAGAGAGAGCAAAGAAAGAAGAAAAAAAAAGGGTCAAAAGGAGAGAGAGAGAGAGAGAGAGAGAGAGAGAGTGACAAGGGGGGAAAAGAGAGAGACAAAAGGGAGAAAGTAGTCCATGGTCCAGACCGTGGAAAGGTGGCAAAGGCTATCAATGTAGGTCCATGTCTCATACAGTCTGAGCTACAGTCCATAAGTTCTTTGTACATGTCACATCGTCACACTGGATTGTTTCTTTATTTCTATGTGTTATATTAATGTATCTGAGTTTTTTAATGTTGTGTAATGTATTTATTTTCTTCCCAGACACACTGAGTCTGTGCTGGCCACTTGAAATGTGCTTTATAAATGAATCAACAAAAAGTTACTGATTATCTTTATGGACAGAATTTCTAGGCGTGTCCGGTTTGGGAACCTCAGGATCTCATCTCTGCTGTTTGCAGATGATGTTGTTCTGTTGGCTTCATCACATCAGGACCTTCAGCTGCTCTGGGGCGGTTTGCAGCCGAGTGTGGAGCGGCCGGGATGAGGATCAGCACCTCCAAATCTGAGGCCATGGTTCTCCACCGGAAAAAGGTGGTTTCCCCTCTTCAGGTCAGTGGGGAGTCCTTACCTCAAGTGGAGGAGTTCAAGTATCTCGGGGTCTTGTTCACGAGTGAGGGACGGATGGAGCGTGAGATGGATAGACGGATCGGTGCAGCGTCAGCAGCGATGCGGTCGCTGTATCGGACTGTTGTGGTGAAGAGAGAGCTGATCTATGTTCTACCCTCACCTATGGTCATGAGGTCTGGGTAATGACTGAAAGGACAAGATCGCAGATGGCACATATTGAGATGTCATCCTGGACTGTGCCACCTCAGCAGGGTTCAGCATCACCTCAGGCTGACAATAGTTATACCGAGCTCACTCAAATGCAACTAGAAAACAGTGTCTAGGAAGGTGAGGAAAAAGTGCTCAGCAGACTCCACCTCTGAAACCATTCCTGTTTGGGATTATCTCTTTTTGCCTCTTGTGCACATTTTTGTCTCAACACCAAAGTTGCAGAAGCTCTTCAACAGCATCTTATTCAATTTAGGACTTTAATTTCAAAGTGTGTAGTGAAAAAAGAACAGGCAAATTGTAGCAAGAGAATACTTTAATTCCCAGCACAAGTGATGTATCATAAGTGTCCTGTTGTTGAAACAAGTATTTGTTCATATGCTTTGACTGGACTCAACAAGTTGCACATGACTGTTGTATGAGGAGATGAAAAACAGAAAGTCTGCATAAGGGAAGTGGTGAGGACAATGCAGAAGATCAAGGGTGTGAGGCTGATTGATTCTAGGTTTGGACATGCACAGAGGAGGGATCGAGGTCCAGAAGAACACACTGAAGTCAAGATTTATGGATACTCAGAACTTTACTGTAATTCAGATAAAGCATTTCAATTGGAGCCACAGCTCAGAACTGTACGTTATTGTCCCTTAACAATAATTACTGCCCCTGGAACATGTCAGAAGCAGTGGACAGCCATGCTCATCTTCAGAATCACCAAGCTAGAGATTATCCTGCTGTGGATGGAGGTTGGAGGGAAAATCTGTCCAGACACAGGCAGAGCATGTAAACTCCACACAAAAAGACCGAAACTGAACTTCATGCTGTGAGGCAAGAGAACGCTAAGCACCAAGACTAACCACTCAGCACATTCAGTACTTTTCAGCCAGATCTTCCACCTGACGCAAGGCCAGCGCTGCTCCAAACAAGGCGTTAGACAGACGTCCTCTTGCTGTTGTGCTATTTGACTGCGTCACTGAGAGAGAGCTTCACTTATATAAAGAAAAGATGTCGACTGAGGCTTGGTTTATTACAAGCAGCACTGAGCGCTGCTCTATAGCAGTCTCACATTCCTTTCCTCATCGCCCTGCCTCGTGTTCTTCCTTTTAGCATTATGGGCTTCTAAAAGCTCTATCAAGCTAAAAACCTGAGTCCGTGTCCTGAGGGAAAAAGATGTACAGTCTACACTCAGCCGTTCGCCTCTCTTCCAGTCACAGAGTCTGGTTTGAAAAAAAGGTTGTTCAACATAAGCTCGCCATTGGCCACGGGAGTCTGTCCTGCCCACTTACAGTTTAATTGTAATATTTATATACATGTCTTATAGATCTGGCTCTGCAAGATCTCACAAGCCCTTCAACTGTTGCAGGAAAAGCTTGGTTCTTGGATACCAACTGCAGTGTGTGTGTCTGGGAGAAAGCATTTCCATCTCCCTCAGCTGCAGGAGTTCTGCAGGACACAGCACTGTGGCTGTGTTTAAGCTGCAGCTAAACTTCCAATCTCCACAACTTCCTGGACTTAGAGGTATTCCCTTCACCCTTTTCTATTTATGCAAGGGGATTCCAGAGTGACTGAATATCTAACTGTCACCTCACAGCAAGAAGTTCCTGGGTTCCCAGGCCATGTGGGACCTTTGTGCATTGTGGAGTTTGCATGTTCTGATTTGAGTCAATATTCTGTAGAATCCAGTTCTAGTACGCTAGAACACCTCGGTACTTCTAACCTATCTTCTGGCTCCAAATCTAGAGATGGCTCTGCTCCGGACAGGTTTCTCTGAAGCTTGAAGGATGAGTCAAATGCAGAGGGTACATTTCTCTATTGGGACAATCAAGTCTACAAATACATAAAATACTAAACTGGACTCCAAAGAGCGTTGAAAATATTCTCAATAATGGAATTACTCAAGAACATTGCAGATGCTGTAAAAAGGTTGAGGATGACAATGGTGCTGAAAAGTGAACCACACAAGGCAGGACCTGATCACCCTGACTGGTCCTCTGGATACGAGTGTATGATGTAGAAAGACACAAAACACACAATGAGCCCAGAAGGTCACTGTGGATGTTCATTCATTCATTCAAACCTTTATTTAACCAGGAACAAAATCTTATTGAGATCAAACATCTCTTTTAAAAGAGTGCTCTGGGCCAAGAGGCAGCAACACACAAATAAACAATTACATATACACATGTGTGTTTGTTAGCACTGGCCTGAATACATTCATACAGGAAGAAGAGGAAGGAGGTGGAGGAGAAGAACAGTGCAGGACACCACGCTCTAAAAGAGGGACACACCTATAGGCGGCGCTGCACCGTTTCAGAGGAGACTTGTCTTGAAGCAGTACTCCGGTTTCCCTGACCTCCAAAACATGCTGCTCAGGTCGGCCCACAATGGCGGCACGCTCATCGCAGCGACTCAGGACAAACCCAACACCTGGATGCAATTTCATTGTACAATTACACAGTGACAAAGCACTTATAGTACTACTCCTGTGGAGTGTGGCTTCTTATAAAGGTGCTGCACACTGCAGCACAGGTTTCTGCACACATAATAATAATAATAATATGCATTGGTTTTATATAGCGCTTTTTTCTGGACAGTCAAAGACGCTTTACATTGCACTATTCATTCACTCCATACCTGGTGGTGGTAAGCTACTATTGTAGCCACAGCTCTGATGAAGCATGTTCCTAATAAGGGCATAAGGGGGGGAGCTTCCACTGTAGACTCCGCCCTTGCGTGACGTGTAGCTCGCGCAGCTCCAATGCCAACAGTCAGACCCCCGTTAAGTAGGAGATTTCTAAAACATTTTGCTACCATAACCAGCCCGGTGCCCCAGATTGTTTTTAACCAGCGTAATCACGGGAGGATATCTAGCTCTAGCCACTTGTAAAACATTAGGCACCGGGCATTAAAGCTGTTTTTAACGTGTCTAAAGTCCAATGCATTCCAATGGGGGAATAGCGGCCATATGGAGTACTACAGCAATAGCGGAGCAATGGCGGCCTCCAGTGTCGTAGTCACAAAGCAGAGCAGTCAGCGGCCATTGGATCGGCAGAGCAAAGGCGGTATGGCCACACATTAAAGTGTGTTACCGTACTGTGCTGTACTGCAGAAGCACAAGTAAGAAGAACTTACTACTTACAAACCAGCTCTTCAACTGGTTTGAAGAACTGGTTCAAACCAGTTCTAACCACAAAGAAGGTAATGAAGCTCAATAGTGTTTGAGCAGAGAACATTGTTTGGATCCCAACCATCATTTATTTGACCCTTTAATTTAACCTGGAAGTCCCACTGATACATATCGCTTTGTCAGGAGAGTCCTGGCCTGAGAGGAGAATCCTATGTACATGTTTTAATGATAGGGAAATATGGTGTGCAGGAGGAAGCTGACATAGATATGGGGAGAATATGACCCAGACATTGAACCCAGGTGAACCCCTCTTGCTGTGAGATGGACTTACTAACCCTCAGGGCCTTGACTGCACACATCAAAGGAATCTAAGATCATGTTTGCAATTTATTTGCTAGAAACTTTTTTATTTACCAATTTGGCCAATTGTGGAAATAGTGTGGTTTCAGCAGTGAGTGAGTGAAGGAATGAGATGGCAGTGAGTGCGTTATACAGTGTTAGGTTACACATAATGTATTATTTACAACTTTAGAATTACAGTTTATAATGAACAAGGTCCTGGTGATGATGACAGAAAAACGGCTTATTTTCTATGGAGTGTGAAATTATTTTACTTTGGCTCACTGATGAGGTTGATACAGTTCTGACATGTGATCTGTGATGTCCTGGATGTAACGCCGTATTAAAGCGCTAGTTCAACCTGTTTTTGCAAAAATGGGTGATAATTTTCAGATTTGAGTTTGAGGAATCGTTACCTGGTATATCACAGGTAGTAAATTACTACTACATGACAATGTCTTTCTATATGATACCAAATACAATGGCTTGTAAAATCATAATGGGCTGATAATGGCCTCGTAAACCGACATATGGACGCGTAAAAGGCGATCTTTTCGGACAATGGAGCTTCACTTCAAGAGCTTCAGACACTTAAATAAAGCTGTGCAACTCTGTAAGGCTATATACATACAAAGAAAAACCTCAGAAGACCACTTAAATTCAATGAAGGCCTTTGCTTTGGTGGTACTGAAATATGAGTAATGGCCCATGAACTAAAGAGAGAGAAAGAGAAAAGGGGGAGAAGAGAGAAGACAAGGGGGAGAAGGAGAGAGAGAGAGACAAGGGGGAGGAGGATGAGATAGACAAGGGGGAAGAAGACGGAGAGATAGACAAGGGTCGAGAAGGATGAGAAGAGAGACAAGGTGAGAAGGAGAGAAGAGAGACAAGGGGAGAAGGAGGAGATGAGAGAAGACAGGTGGGAGAAGGAAGAGAGAGAGACAAGGGAGAAGCGAGAGAGAGAGAGAAGAACAAGGGGGAGAAGGAGAGAAGAAGGGGGGGGAAGGAGAGAGAGAAGAGATCAAGGGGGAGAGGAAGAGACCAAGGCGGGAGAAGGAGAGACTAAAGGGGAAGAAGGAGAGAAAGGGGAGAGAGGAGAGAGAGACAAGGGTGAGAAGGAGAGAGAAAAGGGGAGAGGAGAAGAGAGAGACAAGTGGGTTAGAAGGATAGAGACGGAGAGAGCAAGGGGGAGAGAGAGAGAGAAGATGAGAAGCGGGGAGAGAAGGAGAGAGAGAGAGAGGAAAAGGGGGAGGAGAGGAGAGAGCAAGGGAGAAGGAGGAAGAGAGAGACAAGGGAGAAGGAAGACAGGGGGGGAGGATGAGATAGAGAATTATAACAAGTTTTTAGAAGAGAGTTAGAGAGACCAAGTGGGGAGAAGGAGAGAAGGCAGGGGAGAGGAGAGAGAGACAGGGGAGAGGATGAGAGATACCAGGGGGAGAGAGAGGAGAACAAGGGAGAAAGAGAGGAGAGAACAAGGGGGAGGAGAGAGAGAGAGACAAGGAGGGAGAAGGAGAAGAGAGAACAAAGGTGAGAGGAGAGAAGACAAGGGGGGAAGGAGAGAGAGACAAGGGGGAGAAGGAGGAGAGAGACAAGGGGGAGAAGGAGAGAAGAGAACAAGGGGAGAAGGAGAGAGAGGAGAGACAAGGGGGAGAAGGAGGAGCGACAGGGGGGAAGGAGAGAGAGAGGGAGAGCAAGGGGGCGAGAAGGAGAGAGGAGGACAATGAGGAGAGGACAGGGGAGAAGGAGGGAGAGAGGGAGGACAGGGGAGGAGAGGAGAGAGACGAAGGTGAGAGGAGAGTTTGAGAGAGAGGACAGGGGGAGATGGAGAGAGGAGATACAAGGGGCGAAGGAGAGGAGGAGAGACAAGGGGAGAAGGAGAGAGAGAAGAGAACAAGGGGTGGAGAAGGAGAGACGAAGACAAGGGGAGAGGAGAGAGAGAGGGAGAGAGCAAGGGGGAGAATGGAGATAGAGGAGATGCAAGGGAGAGAGGAGAGGAGACAAGGGGGAGAAGGGAAGAGACAAGGGAAAGAGAGAGTCAGGGGAGAAGGGAGGAGAGAGACTAAGGGGGAGAAGGAAGACGACAAGGGGTGGAAGGAGAGAGAGTAGACACAGGGGTGGAGAGGAGATAGGTTAGAGCAGGGGAGAAGGGGGAGAGAGCAAGAGGGAGAAGAGAGAGAGGAGAAGGGGAGAGAGAGAGACAAGGGGAAGGAGAGACGCAGATATACAAGGGGGGAAGGAGAGAGAGGAAGACAAGGGAGAAGGAAGAGAGAGACAGGGGAGAAGGAGAGACGGACAAGGGGCGAGAAGGAGAGAGAACAGGGGGAGAAGGAAGGAGACAGGGGGAGAACGAGAAGAGATCAAGGGGAGAAGGAGCAGAGAGGAGACACAAGGGGGAGAAGGAGAGAGAGAGAGACACGGGGAGAAGGAGAGAGAGAAGACAAGGGAAAGGAGAATGAGAGAGACAAGGGGGAGGAGAGAGAGATAGAGACATGGGAGAGGAGGGAGAAGAGAGACAAGGGGGAGAAGGGAGAGAGAGAGACAACGGGGGAGCAAGGAGGAGAGGATATAACAAGGGCGGAGAAGGAGAGAGAGAGAGACAAGGGGAGAGGAGAGAGAGAGACAGGGGGCGAGGAGAGAGAGCAAGGGGGGAAAGGAGAGAGAGAGACAAGGGGAGAAGAGGAGCATCGAGACAAGGGCGGAGAAGGAGAGAGAGAACAGGGGGAGAAGGAGAGAGAAGAGACAAGGGGCGAGAGGAGAGAGAGAGAGGACAAGGGGGGAAGGACGAGGAGAGCAAGGGGAGAAGAGAGAGAGAGAGATTACAGGGAGAGAAGGAGAGAGAAGGAGACAAGGGGAGAGGAGAGAGAGACAAGGGGAGAAGGACGAAGAGGACAAGGGGAGGAGAAGGACGAGAGAGACAAGGGTGGGGAGGAGAGAGAGACAAGGGGGAAACGAGAGAGATAACACAGCGGGGAGAAGGAGAGAGAGAGAGACACAAGGGGGAGAAGGAGAGAGAGGAGCAGGGAGAAGCCGAGGAGAGAGAGACAAGGGAGAAGAGAGAGAGAGACAGACAAGGGGGAGAAGGAGAGAGAGAGACAGGGGGGAGAAGGAGAGAGAGACAAGGGGGGAGAAGGGGAGAGGACAGGGGGGAAGGAGAGGGTACAAGGCGGGAGAAGGAGGAGAGCACAAGGGGGAGAAGGAGAGAGAGAGAGGCAAGGGGGAGAGGGAGAGAGAGGAGACAAGGGGAGAAGGAGAGAGAGAGACAAGGGGAGAAGGGGAGAGAGCAGACAGGGGAGAGGATGAGAGGACAAGGGGAGAGGGAGGGAGGAGAGACAAGGGGAGAAGGAGAGAGAGGCAAGGGGGAGAAGGAGAGGAGAGACAAGGGAGAAGGAGAGAGAGAGAGACAAGGGGGAGAAGCAGAGAGAGGCGACAAGGGGAGAAGAGAGAGAGAGAGAGACAAGGCGGGAGAAGGAGACGAGAGAGAAGAGAGAGACAAGCGGGGAAGGAGCAGAGAGGACAAGGGGTGAGAAGGAGGAGAGAGGAGACAAGGGGAGAATGGAGAGAGCGAACAAGGGGAAAGGAGAGAGACAAGGAGGAGAGGAGAGAGATACAATGGGGAGAAGGAGAGAGAGACAAGGAGGCGAAGGCGAGAGAGAGAGACAGGGGAGGAGAGAGAGAGAGAGAGACAAGGGGAGAGGGAGAGGAGAGAGAGACAAGGGCGGAAGGTAGAGAGAGCGACAGGGGGAGAAGGATGAGAAGAGACAAGGGCAGAAGTAGAGAGAGAGACAAGGGGAGAGAAGGAGAGAGGAGAGACAAAGGGAAGAAGGGAGAGAGAGACAAGGGGGAGAAGGAGAGAGAGACAGGGGGAGGAGGAGAGAGACAAGGGGAGAAGGACGAGAGGATAGAAGACAAGGGGGAGAAGAAGGAGAGAGAGAGGAGAGCAAGGGGGAGAAGGAGAGAGGAGACAAGGGGGAGAAGGGAAGAGAGACAAGCGGGAGAAGGAGGAGGAGACAAGGGGGAGAAGGAGAGAGAGAGGATGACAGGGGGAGGGAGAGAGAGAGATACAAGGGGGAGAAGGAGAAGAGAGCAAGGGGAGAACGAGAGAGAGAGAGAAGGAGCAGAGAGAGGACAAGGGGAGGAAGGAGAGAGAGAGAGAGAAGGAAGAGAGAGAGAGACAAGGGGAGAAGGAAGAGAGAAGGAGAGGAGAGAGAGAGAGAC
>VHKM01001359.1:0-52184 GCA_007210695.1 Neogobius melanostomus
AAGAGAGAGATATAGTAGACGCTTGTCAACAAATGTCACAGAGCGTCAAGACGAACTGGCGCGGCGTCGCGTTTCAGGTGCGTTCCGTAAGCCATCTTGGAAACAGCTCGTGCCTGAAAACTACAAGTTGTTTGGAGGCTAACTACTGTAGTCCTCCCTCTTTGCTCCTGCCATGGCCCTATGGAATTCTTTTACTATTCCCCCATGGTCTAATTAACGCCGGATCTCCTCAGTATTTTAAGCTCATATCCAGCCTCATAGCGGTTTGAAAGGGACATTGGTCGGCAAGTGGCTTATAGGCTCGGTTAGCCGGTTAAGCTTTTTTTGCGGTCTGGCGCACAGCTCATTTGTTGATTAAAAAAAAAGTGTGCGCAGTAAGAACCCACAAATGCGTCAAGCCCCATCTCAGTGTGTGACCATCATAAAGGCTGTCTGGTGTAGTTAAGGGCTTTTTGAACGTGATTAAGTGCATAATCTTGTTTTGCAAGGGGGTCAATGCGAGTATGCTGCTGCTAGCTGCTAGCCAGATAGAAATAATTTATTGTCTTATGCGTAGGCTAACTTCGGGAGAAAACTAACGGCCCCGTTGTAGGATCAAATGTGAGGCAATAAATTCAAAAAATCACAGAGCCTGGAAATCAGTGTTGTGATTCATTGTTACAATCGTTTGCTTTTTAGTATGATGGGGGCTAATAGACTTTATTTCGTGCGATATTTCTTCGTTTCATCACATCGATTGGCTGTTAGCAGCTGGGAATGCTCTGTGCATCACAAGTCCCAACACATTCCAGCGCAGATCCAGTCCACTCAAATTAAGTTTTGCCCTTGTTGCCTGGCTTTTAATTCTGGGTGTTAGGTGTAATGAAACACTGATGTATTGTCTTTGTAAAGTGCGCCAGAGCTGTCTGTAGGTCCCGGTTTCACGAACAGGTAATTCCTGCCATGACTTGTTTACATCTTGCGAGCTCGGCGAGATCTGCCCAGACCCTGACTGGTGCTTTTAGGCTACAGCGTTACGTCACTGTTGGAGAAAGCTCCTGATTGGTCGAGCGCTCCGCGAATTGTCTCGAAAAAGTCAACAATCGCCAACTCTAGGCGTCGGCCGCCGTTCCGAGCGCGCATGCACGCGCCTCCAAGCGCCCCGTGCCGCGTCCGAGGCGCGAAAAAATCTTCAAAACGCGGCCGCACAGGAGGCGCGTCACGCGCCGCGGGGCCGTCTCGACGCTCCCGGAGGCCGTCCCCATTGTATATTTCAATGTATAACCTGACGTCTTGGAGGCGCCGGAGGCCGTTTGGTGTGAACAAGCATAACTCTATCATAATCTATCATAACTCTATATAACACTATCATGGACTCTATCATAAGCTCTATCAAGCTCTATCATAGCTCTATCATCAACCTCGTCATAATCTATCGATAACTCTATCATAATCTATCATAACTCTATCATAACTCCTATCATAGCGTCTATCAGACTCTATCATAACTTTCTTCATAGCTCTATCATAACTCTATCATAGCTATATCATAACTCTATCATAGCTCTATGCATAACTTATCATAGCTCTCATAACTGCTGTCTAGCTCTAGGTCATAACTCTATCATTAGCGCTTCTATCATAAACTCTATCATGCTATCTACTCTATCAGTATCTATCATAAGCTTCTATCATAGCTCGATATAATCTATCATAACTCTATTCCATAACTCTATCATAACCTAATCATGACTCTATCATATCTAATCATTAGCTTCTATTCAATATACACTATCATGACTGTCTATCATACTCTATCAGGAACACTATCATGACTCTATCATAGCTCTAATCATAGACACTATCATGACTCTCATCAAATACTTCTATCATAGTCTCGACCATTAACTCTATCTAACTCTACATAGCTCTATCATAACAGCTATCATGACTTCTATCATAACTCTATCATAGCTCGACGCATAACTCTATCATAACTCTATCATAACCTCTATATAACACTAATCATGACTCATATAACTCTATCATAGCTCTATCATAGCTCGACCTATAACTCTATCATAATCTATCAATAATCTATCATAACCCTATAGTGACTCTATATAACTCTATCATAGCTCTATCATTAACTCTATCATATACTCTATCAGTACTCTATCATAAACACTATCATGACTCTATCATAACTCTATCATAGCTTCTATCATAACTCTATCATCGACTCTATCAATAACTCTATCATAGCTTCGACATCAACTCTATCCAAACGCAGCATAGACTCTATCATGACTCTATCATAACTCTAAGCATAACTCTATCATAAACATATCATGACTCTATCATAACTCTATCATAGCTCTAGCATAGCTTAATCATAAACTGTCATAGAATCTATATACTCTATAATAACTTCTATTCATTAACTCTATCATAGCTCTATCATAACACTGTCAATAACACTATGCATGACTCTATCATAACTCTATCAACTTCTATCATAGCTTCTATCAATAACACTGTCATAACTCTAGCTGCATAACCTATCATAACTCTAAGCATAACTCTGCATAAACACTATCATGACCTACAATGCTATCATAGCTCTATCATAACTCTATCATACACTGTCAATAACTCTATCAATAACTATTCATAACTCTATCAATAACGTATCATAACACTGCATAACACTATCATACTTCTATCAGTAGCTCTATCATAGCTCTACATAACTCTTATCATAACACTGTCATAACTCTATGTCATAACTCATTCATACACTGTCATAACTCTAATATAACTCTATCATAACTCTATCATAACGTCTGTCTCATAACACTATCAACTCTATCATGAACTCTATCAGTAGCTCATAGCTTATCATAGCTCTATCATAACACTGTCATACTACTCTATATAACTCTATTCATAACTCTATCATAACTCTATCATATCTATGCATAGCTTCTTCCATAACTTCATATAACTCTATCATAGCTCTATCATAACTCTATTCATAACCCTATTCATGGCTCTATCATGGCTCTATCATAACTCTGATCATAACCTATCATAACTCTGTCATACTCAATCATAACTCTATCATAGCTCTATCATTAACCTATCATAGCTCTAATCATAACTCTTAATCATTAACTCTATCATAGCTCTATCATAGCTCGAATATAACTCTTATCATAACTCTATCATAACTTCTTATCATACACTATCATGACTCTATCATAACTCTATCAAATAGCTCTATCATAACCTATCATGACTTATCATACTCTTCATAACACTATCATGGACCTATCATAGCTCTATCATAACGCTATCATGAGTCTATCATAACTCTAATCATAGGCTCGACCATAACTTCTAATTTTAACTCTACATAGCTCTATCATAACACTATCATGGACTCTATCATAACTCTATCATAGGCGACCAACTCTATCATAACCTATCATATAGCTCTATCAATAACACTATCATACTCTATCATAACTCTATTATAGCTCTGATCATAGCTCGACCAATAATGCGTTTCCAGACCGAACGCCTCCTGGGTCGCAAAAACGCGCCTCAAGTCCGGTTGACGCTTGTGCGACTGAAGTCAGACGCTTGTCACAAATGTCACAGAACGTCAAGACGCACGTGGCCGCGCGTCAGCTCAGGGTGAGTTCGTCAGGCCATCCTTGGAAACACTCGTGCCTGTAAACACAGTGTTCGCAGGCTAACTACTGTAGTCTTCACCTCCTGCTCCTGCCATGGCTTTATGGATCTTAACTATGTCCCCCATGGTCTGACGCAGGATTCTCCCAGTATTTAAGCTCATATCCAGCCCATACGGTGAAGGGACATTGGTGGCAAGTGGTATAGCTAAGGTTAGCCCGTTACGCTTTTTGCCGATCGCGCACAGCTCATTGTGATAAAAAAAAAAAGTGTGTGCAGTAAAACACAAATGCGTCAAGCCGCATCGTCATGTGTGAGCATCTAAAAGGCTGTTTCGTGTAGTTAAGGGCTTTATTTGAGCGTGATTAGTGTGCATAATACTTGTTCAAGGGGGTCAATGCGAGCTATCTGAATGCAGCGGCAGCAAGAAAGTAGAATTTTATTCTATGGCGTAGCTAACTCGGGGAGAAAACGACGGCCCGTGTAGATCAAAGTGAGCAATAAAACTTCACAGAAATCAACAGCCCTGATATGTGTGATCATTGTTACACGTTGCTTTATGTTAGATGGGGCTAATAGACTTTATTCGTGCATATTTCTCGTTTTCAACATCGATTGGCTTTTCTTTAGCACTTGGAACGCTCTGGCATCAATCAAGTCCAAACACATTCCACGCAGATACCAGCCACTTCAAATAAGTTTTCTGTTTGCCGCTTTAATTCTGGGTGTTAGTAAATGAAACAGTGAGTATGTCTTTGTACAAAGTCTCAGACTGCTGTAGTCCGGTCACACACGGTAATCCCCCAGACTTGTTTACATCTGCGAGCCGGCAGAGATTCTGCCCCTAACCGCGTGGCTTAGTACAGCGTATCGTCACTGTTGGAGAAAGCTCCTGTATTGTCGACGCTCGCGAATTCTCGAAATAAGTTCAAACAATCCCAACTCTAGCGTCGGCCGCGTCCGAGGCGCATCACGCGCCTCCACGCGGCCGTGCCGCGTCCGAGGCGCGAATAAATCTTAAACGCGCCGGCACAGCTGAGCGCGTACGCGCCGCGGGCCTCTCGACGCTCCGAGGCGCGTCCCCTCATGTATTTTCAATGTAACCTGAACGCTTTGGAGGCGTCCTGGAGCGTTGGTGTGAACACAGCATAAATCTAACATAACTCTATCATAACTTATCAACACTATCATGACTCTATCATAACTCTATCAAAGCTCTATCAACTCCTATCATAACACTGCAATAACTCTATCATAACCTATCATAACTTCATAACTCTATCATAACTCTATCATAGCTCTATCATAATCTATCATAATCTATCATAGCTCTATCATAACTTCTATCATAGCTCTATCATAACTCTATCATAGCTCTACATAACTCTATCATAGCTCTATCATAACTCTGTCATAGCTTATCATACTCTATCGATAGCTCTATCATAACTCTATCATAGCTCTATCAATAACTCTATCATAGCTCTATCATAACTCTATCATAACTCTATCATAGCTCTATCGATAGCTCGAAGTATAAATTCTATACATAACTCTATCATAACTCTATAATAAACTATCATGACTCTATCATAAGCTCTATCATAGTCTATCAAAACACGTATCATGACCAGTCATAACCTATCATAACCTACATGACTCTATCATAGGCTCTATCATAACACTATCATGACTCTACATTATAACTTCCTAATCATCAGCTCGACCGATAAATATCTTAACTCATCATAGCTCTATCATAAACTATCATGATCTATGCATACTCTATCATAGCTGACCATAACTCTATCATAACTCTAATCATAACTCTATCATAACACTACATGACTCTATCATGTAAACCTCATAGCTCTATCATAAGCCGACATAACTCTACATAACTCTATCATAACCTATCAAACCCTATCATGACTCTTATCATAAATCTATCATAGCTCTATCATAACCTTACATATCATCATTAACTCTATCATAACACATCATGACTCTATCATAAACTCTAACATAGCTCTACAATAACTCTATATGACTCTATCATAACCTATCATGACTCGACCAATAACTCTATCAAACCCTATCAATAACTCTATCAGCCTATCATAACCATCATAACTCTATCATAACACTATCATGGACTCACATAACTCTATCATAGCTTATCAAGCCTATCATAAACACGCATAACTCTATCATAACTCTTATAATAACTCTATCATAACTCTATCATAGCTCTATCATAACACTGTTAATAAACACTATTCAGGATCTATCATAACTCTATCATAGCTCTATCAAGCTCTATCAATGAACACTGCGTCATAACCATTCATAACCCTTCATACCTATCATAACTCTGTCTAACACTATCAGACTCAACAGAGCTCTATTAGCTCTATCATAACTCTATCAGAACATCTGTCATAACTCATCATAAACTCTATCATAACTCTATCACTAACTCTATCAATAACACTGTCATAACAAATCATGACCTCATCATAGCCTATCATAGCTCTATCATAACTCTACATAACACTGTCAGTAACTCTATCATAACTCATCATAACACTGTCATAACCCTATCATAACTCTATCATAACTCTATCATAAACTCTGTCATACACTTTATCATGACTCTATCATACACTCTATCATAGCTCTATCATAGCTCTATCATAGCTCTATCATAGCTCTATCATAGCTCTATCAAGCTCTATCATAATCATCATAGCTCTATCATAGCTTCTCTATCATAGCTCTAATATTATATCATAGCTCTATCTAACTCTATCATAGCTCTATCATAACTCTATCATAGCTCTATCATAACTCTATTCATAGCTCTATCAAATAAACTCTGTCAATAGCTCATCATAACTCTATCATAGCTCTATCATAACTCTACAAGCTCTTATCATAACCAGTCATAACTCTATCATAGCCTATCATCAGCTCGAAATATAACTCTATCAATAACTCTATCATAACTCTATGCATAACAACTATCAGACTCTATCATAACTCTATCATGCTCTCATCAAACACTATCAGATCGATCATAACCTATTCATAACACATCATGACTCTATCATAAGCTCTACATAACACAATCATGCTCTATCATAACTCTAACAGAGCTCGACCATAACTCTATCCTAACTCTATCATAGCTCTATCATAACACTATCATGGACTCTATCATAACTCTATCATAGGCGACCAACTCTATCATAACCTATCATATAGCTCTATCAATAACACTATCATACTCTATCATAACTCTATTAAGCTCATCTATAGCTCGACATAATGCCTGTCAAAACCCGATACGCCCCTTTTTTTCCCCTGGGGGGGGGGCCCCGGGTTTCCCAAGAAAACCGCTCAAGTCCGTAGTGGACGCTTGTGTTACGAAGCAGACGCTTGTTCAAACAAAATGTCAAGAGCGTAAAAGACGCACTGGGCCGGCGTCAGCTCAGGGGGCGTTCGAGCATCTGGAACAGCCGTGCCTGTAAACTCAGTGTCGGGCAACGACTGAGCTCTCCTCTTGCTCCTGCCATGGCCTATGGATCTTTACACTATTCCCCCATGGTCTACGCAGGATCTCCCAGTATTTAAGCCTCAATCCAGCCCATACGGTTGAAAGGGACTGTGCAATGCTATAGGCTAGTTAGCCCGTTAGCTTTTTGCGTCGCGCACAGCTCATGTTGATTAAAAAAAAAAATGTGGCAGTAAACCACATAAATGCTCAACCCATCCAGTGTGTGACCATTCAAAAAGGCTGTCTGGTGTAGTTAAGGCTTATTGGACGTGGATTAGTGCATAATACTACTTGTTTTTCAAAGGGGTCAATCGAGCATCGCGCTAAGCGTCTAGCATAGAAATAATTTATTCTATGCGTAGCTAACCGGGGAGAAAATACGTCCCGTTGTAGATCAAATGTGAGCAATAAGACTTAAAATCAACAAGCCTGAATCAGTGTGTGATCATTGTTATCACGTGTTGCTTATGTAGATGGGGCTAATAGAACTTATCGTGCATATTTCTCGTTTTCACATCGATTGGCGTGTAGCAGCTTTGGGGAATGCTCTGTGCATCATCAAGTCCAAACACATCCAGCGCAGATCCAGCATCAATAAGTTTCTTGTTGCCGCTTTTAATTCTGGTTTAGGTAAATGAAACACTGATGTATTCTTTAAAAGTCCCCAGAGCTCGGTAGTCCCGGTTCACACACGCGTAATCCTCCATAGAACTTGTTACAGCCCGCGACCGCAGAGGATGCCACACCGACGTGCGTTAGCTACAGCGTAATCACTGTTGAAGAAACTCCTGATGTCTACGCTCGCGGAATTCTCGGAAAAGTCAACAATGCCCACTCTAGCGTCGCCGCGTCCGAGGCGCATCACGCGCCTCCAACGCGGCCGTGCGCGTCCTAGGCGCAAAATCTTTCAAAACGCGCGCACAGGAAGGCGCGTCCAGCGCCGCGGGCCCTCGACGCCCGGAGGCGCGTCCCAATGTATTTTCAATGTAATACCCTGACGCTTTGGAGGCGCCGGAGCGTTGGTTGTGACACAGCATAATCTATCTAACTCTATCATACTCTACAAACACATCATTACTCTATCATATACTCTATCAATAGCTCTATCATAGGCCGACATAACTCTATCATAACTCTATCAAACTCTATCAATGACTCTATCATAACTGCTATATAACTCTATCATAACACTATCATGGATCTATCAAACTCTATTCATAGCTTCTATATAGCTCTATTCATAACACTGTCCATAACCATCAAACTCTATAATACTCTTCAAACCATCATAGCTCTATCATAACATCATAACACTATCATGACTCATCATAAACTCTATCAAAACTCTATCATAGCTCTAAATAGCCTATCATAACACTGTTCATAACCTATCATAACTCTAGTCATAACTCATCATATTGTCATAACCTATCATGACTCAGCATACTCTATTCATAGCTCTACAAACACTGTCCAATAACTCTACATAAGCGACAAACTCTATCATAACACTATCATGACTCTATCATAAACTCATCATAGCTCATCATAGCTTAGTCATAACACTGTCATAACTCTATCATAACACGTCATAACTCTATCCAATAAATCTACATAGACTCTATCAAGCTCATCAATAGCCATCAAACACTGCATAACTCTATCATAACTATCTAACACTACAATGAACTCTATCATAATCTATTCATAGCTCTTTCATAACTCTATCATAACCTCTATCATAGCTCTATCATAACTCTATCATAACTCTATCATAACTCTATCATAGCTCTATCATAGCTCTATCATAACTCTATCATAAACTCTATATAAACTCATCATAACTCATATCATTACTATCATACACTACAGACTCTATCATAACTCTAGCATACTATCATAACTCTATCATAACATCAACATAAATCATCATAGCTCTATCATAGCTCTATCATAACTCTATCATAGCTCTATCATAGCTCTATCAAGCTCTAATTAACTCTATCATAACTTACATAGCTTCTATCATAGCTCTTAGCATAGCTCTATCATAACTATCATAAACTATCCATAACTCCTACGAATAACCATCATACACCTACATGACTCTATATACCTCCATCAAAACTATCATACGCCTTTTCCCCTATCATAGCTCTCTACATAGCTTCTATCTAACTCTATCAATAAATCTATCGATGAGCGCCTATCATAACTCTAATGTATAACTCTATCATAACTATCAATAACGCCCTATCATAAACCTATCATAAACTACATAACACTAATCATGGACTCATCAATAGCTCTATCATAAGACTACATAGGTCTCTATGCAAGCTCTATCAATA
This sequence comes from Neogobius melanostomus, assembly GCA_007210695.1. NCBI lineage: Eukaryota > Metazoa > Chordata > Actinopteri > Gobiiformes > Gobiidae > Neogobius > Neogobius melanostomus. The sequence goes on from VHKM01001359.1 coordinate 9,589, forward strand.
CGCTCATCTTGAAGCTCTATCAATAAACTCTATCATAGCTCTACTTTAACTCCTAACCATAGCTCTATCATAACTATCCATCAGGCTGTATCATAGCTCATCATAACTCTATCATAACTCTATCATAGCTCTAATCATAACTCTATCATAACTCTATCATAACTTCTATCATAGCTCTATCATAACTATCATAACTCTATCAATACTCATCATACTCATCATAAACTATCATAACCTATCAAACTCTATCATAACTTATCAAAACTATCATAACAATCATGAACTGCTATCATTAACTCTATCATAACTCTATCATATCTCATCATAACATTAAACACTATCATAACTCTATCATAACTCTATATGACCCTATATAACTCAATCATACTCTATCATAACATCATAACACTGATATAACCTATCAATACCATCAAACAATATCATGATCTATCTAACTCTATAAACTCTATCATAACTCTATTCATAACTATTAAACATCATAACTCTATCATAATCTATCATACGCTATCATAACTCTATCAATGAACTCTACATAAACAACTATCATCCATATAACATCATAACTCTATCATAGCTCTATCATAACCTATAATCTACATACTCTATCATAATCTACATAGCTCATCATAACTCTATCAAACTATCAATAAACATCATAACTCTATCATAACTCTATCAAACATAAAACACTATCATCACTCTATCATAACTCTATCATAACTCTATCATAACTCGATCATAACTATCAGAACACCATCATAACCTATCATGAACCCTATCATAACTATCATAACACTATCAAAACCATATAACTCAATAATAACTATCAATAACACATCATGACTCTATCTATAGCTCTATCAATACCGAATCCATAACTCTATCATTAACTACATAACAGCTATCAATCACTCATCATAACTCTAATCATAGCTACAAACTCTATCATAACTATCATAAGACACATCATCGACTCTAGTCATAACACATAGCTCTATCATAACTCTACATAGCTCTAATCATAACTCTACATAACTATCAAACACTATCATGACTCCTATCATAACTCTATCAATAACTATATACTCTATCATAACTACATAACACACATGACGCCTATCATAGGCTCTATCAAACTCTAATCATAACTATCATAACCTATCAGACTTCTATCATAACTCATCCATAACTACAAACTTCTATCAAACTATCACATATCATGACCTATCATAGCTCCTACATAACCTATCAATAACTATCATAAACACTATCATGACCTATCATACCTATCAAACTACCTATAACCTGATCAAACATCAGACACTATCATGACTCTATCATAACACTATCATGACTCACATAACCTCTATCATAACTCTATCATAACTCTATCAAACTCTATCATAACTCTATCATAGCTCTATCATAACTCTATCATTTAATCTATCATAACTCTCTTTCATAGCCCATCATAACTCTATCAAACTCATCATAGCTCACATAGCCTATCATAACTCTAATATCAATAACTCTATCATAACTCTATCATAATCTATTATAACTCTATCATAGCTCTATCATAACTCTATTCATAACCCTATTCATGGCTCTATCATGGCTCTATCATAACTCTGATCATAACTCTATCATAACCTATCATAGCTCTATCATAACTCATCATAACTACATAACACTACATACCGTATCAAACTCTAATCATAACTATCATAACATCTACAAACTATCATAACAGCTAACATGACTATCACACGCAATCAGAACCATCATAACCATCAACCTATCATAACTCTATCAAGCTCTATCAAGCTCTATCAATACTCGATCATAAGCCATCAATAGCTCTATCAAACTTCTATCATAATCTATCAATGAGCTCTATCAAGCCATTCAAACTCTATCATAACTCTATCAAGCCATCATAACTCAATCAATCAGCTATCATAGCCTCTATCAATAACCTCTATCATAACCATCATAGCTCTATCATAACTCATCATAAACTCTAAATCATAACTCTACATAGCTCTATCAAAGCGCTATCATAACTCATCAAACGTATCATAACACATCATGACTCATCAAACCTATCATGAACTCGACATAGCTCTACATAACTCTAGTCATAGCTATCCATAACTATATCAGAACTCTATCAAACTCTATCAACTCTATCATAATTCTAATCATAGCATGAGAACTAGAAATGAAAGAAACGTTTGAAAATGTTTTTAGTTTCGCCAAAGTCGTCGAGCTAAGAGCAGGCTGAAAGTAAAATCGGGCCCCCGGCGGCAACGATTTCAGTCCCCCATACTTAACTAGATATGTCTGTCGGATTCTCTCGTGCTCACAATAAAGATATGAATGATTTTTTATTAACATGCAGAGTAAAAAAAAAAAGTTTAACATAAGACAGACCCAATTGAGGTTCGTGCCTCATGGAAGAACCTTGCTACTGCCAAGACTGGTGGGGGGACACATTTAAAAGGGGGGTAGGGGGTCCTCCTGAGTTTTTTATTTACATTTTAATGGTGCAATTTGGTGCATTCTCATGCATTACAGACCAAAGGTAGATATTTTACTCCCTTTCCACTCAATAAAATGGCTCAGACCTTGTGTGTTTGACTGGTAAGAGCAGGTTTAGTCTCGGGTAACAAAAGTATTATAAAGCCTTACATGGAGGATCTGCAAAGAGAGAGGAAACTAGTTGACAACTCGCACTGCAGCTTGCATGTTTTCCTTATGCCCATGGCCTTTAACCTGCTGCAAAAAGTGACAAATAGCCACAAAAAGGAGATGAAAAAGGATCAATGATAAAAAGAACTAACAAAAAACACTTTAAAAAAAAAAAAATGCAGCAAAAGATCTGCAAAAACGTGCTGGAAAAGCAACAAAAACACAGCAAAAAGCGACAAAAACCAACTAAAGAGCGATGAAAAAGCGCAAAAAGAAGGTACGACAACAGAAAAAATGGACAAAAGAACGACACTGTTTGCCAGAAAGCCTCAAAGACAAGCTCACCGCCCATCTAACAAAAGAAGTGCACTCTGCCCAAGACATCGAAAATTCCCGTCATTACGAATATTTAACTTGACAGGAACATTCAAAGGCCGTCGGCATTTGGACAGATTGAAAATCAAGCCGTGATAAAAAAAACGCAGGGCTGCTTTTCAGAGCGCGCGGGACCTCATCTCTCTCCTAAGCGCAGCACTTCAGCATCTTTCACTTGTATACACTCTGCCGAGCTAAGCTCACTTCTGAGCGCTAACCAACAACACGGGAAGAAACCACGATCCAAAAACGCGGTAAATACCTATCTCATCCTGACGCCGCCTTTAACTATAAATCGAATTCAGAGAGCGCATCTATTTCTCTCCCCTCCTCTCTCTTTTCCCCACCGCGTGTTGTTTTTGTGATGATGTGACTGGTAATATTGTCCCTGTTCTTAAACATTAACGTTAAAAGAGAAGTGCAATAAATAAGCTCCACTTACATTTGGTATTAGTGTAATATGAGCCTGAATGAGAGAAGATGACGCCTGAATGAACCCTCTAGAATTTACGCAGATCAACCATCTGTAGCAAAATGTGGTGTTCCATATTGTTCAAATGTTTAATTAAACTCCATTTATCCACGAGCTCAAATTTTCATAACATACACAATATCCATTATAATATAGCCAATGTAAATGTTTTAAACATGCTTTAATGTGAGATGAAATCATGAAGGATAAAATAGCCCATGACGGATTTTTTATAACCTGCCCGTCAAACGAAGGAGAGAATATCCCTAGAAACCTACTGGCCTCTCCTAGCCGTAGCCTGTCGAGAAAACCGTTAGATTTGGGTAAAACTGAGCAGAGAAAAATTCAGAGCTAAAATACTTGTGTAAAAAAGCCCAAAGGTGCGAGTCCAAATGAAATTAACAGGTTTATTGATCAAGACAAAGCACACAAGATAAAAAGAGTACAACAAAATCATAAAGTGATACAGAATAAAAAATACATGAAGTAGTACTTCGACCTCAACTTCACGCAGCGCATAACTAATCTACACGTCATTCAGTTACCACAAGTTTGAGTGAAGATAATATTTATATCATATATATAAAAAAAAAAAAACTTCAGTATGTACTTCAATACTAGACACCAGGACAATCATCAAATGTTAAGAGAAAAGCGCTACTTAATTGGGAAAAGCGGCTCCAAAAAGTATAGGCCGACTCAAGCTAGAGCGCTGAGGAACCTGGTCTGGACCTGGGAGAGGTCATGGTTGGTTCTGAACGCGTAAAACGACAGAAGCCCTCACCGGTCCAGGTAAACCCCGATTCTGGACAGAGAACGGACCTGAACATCGGACCGGACATAGTTCAAACAAAAAGTAACGTTAATTGATATGATTGACATCTAAGGCCCAGGATTTAACCATTGTTTCAAACGGCACTTGCATTAGCAATTTCCGTCGAAATGTCTCCTGTATGCAAAAACTCCTAATGAAACACACCCCCGCCACTCCACCTCCAGTAACAGGGCCCGTCAACTCCTCTCGTGCTCAGGACCTGACGCACTACTGAACCTGCCAGATATCAGATATCTCTGACTTACTTCAAAATGTGCTCTCTTTCCATCATCAGTTTCAGTTCTCTGTTTGCTGTTTGGTCAGAGATCTCTGCTTGACATTACTGTAAGAGAAGTCTCTCTGGTGGTGGGTTCAGGCTGGTGTTTGGCTCAGAGCCAGTGTGACCGTTGGGTGGGTTCAGCTGGTGTTGGGTTCAGAGTCAGTGTTTTTGGGGGTTGAGAAAAAAAAACCGTGGGGTTCGAGCTGTGTGGTTCAAAAGCCAGTGTGATTTGGTGGTTCAGCTGTGGTCAGAGCCAGCGTGACGTGGTGGTCAGCGGTGTGGCCAACAGGTGACGTTGTGGTTCACTGGTGAGTTCAGAGCCAGGCGATGGGCTTCAGCTGGGTTGGGCTCAAGCCAGTGTGACGTGGTCAGCTGGTTGGCTCAGAGCCAGGGTGACGTTGGTGGGCAGCTGTGTGGCTCAAGAGCCAGTGTACGTTACTGGGTCAGCTGGTGTTGGGTCAGAGTCAGTGTGACGTTACTGGGTTCAGCTGGTGTTGGGTTCAGAGTCAGTGTGACGTTACTGGGTTCAGCTGGTGTTGGGCTCAGAGTCAGTGTGACGTTACTGGGTTCAGCTGGGGTTGGACTCAGAGCCAGTGTGACGTTACTGGGTTCAGTGGTGTTGGGCTCAGAGCCAGTGTGACGTTACTGGGTTCAGCTGGTGTTGGGCTCAGAGCCAGTGTGGACGTTGACGTGGGTTCAGCTGGGGGGTATGGACGTTGGTGGGTGCAGCTGGGGGTTGGACTCAAGCCAGTGTGACGTTACTGGGTTCAGCTGGTGTTGGGCTCAGAGCCAGTGTGACGTTACTGGGTTCAGTGGTGTTGGGCTCAGAGCCAGTGTGACGTTGGTCAGTCCCTCCTCCAGACTGAGTTTAGTTTGTCCCTGAGCTCTGACACGGCTCGGTCACCTCCTCGAAGCCAGCGGCGGGCCTGTCTGAATCTCTGCCTCTGATGAGCCTGTGGACAGTAAGACAGAGCTGTAGAAACTGGTCCAGCTAGATGTTCCTCTTCAGCTCAGTCACGTCCGCTGCAGTTGTCCTGAAGCTCTTGGACTTGTTTCAGTTGGGTTTGCTCCTCGGAGCGGATCTGCTGCTCCACTTCAGAGCGTCTTTTCTCCAGGAGAAGGCCATCTCTGTGAAGTTGTCCCCACTGCCGCTGCACTGCTGTCTGGCAGAGCGGCTGATGTCCTGGGCTCCTGCTGGAGCCCTTCAGGTCGGTCTCTTTGAGCTGGAGGCTCTGGAGCAGCTGTTCCTGCCTCTGGGCTCCTCTCCAAGGCTGAGGACACCATGTCGTGGCCCTTGTGTTGGTCCAAAGAGCAGAGGTAGCAGATGAGCTGCTGGTCGGTCGGCAGAACATCTTCTTCACTTCGTCGTGTTGAGAGCAGATGTTTTCCTGCAGTTTGTCAGAGGGCGCCACCAGCTGGTGTTTCTGAAGCGCTGCAGCTTCATAATGAGGCTGGAGGTGGCTCTCACAGTATGAGGCCACACACTGCAGACAGGACTTGACAGCTTTCAGCTTCCTCCCAGTGCAGACGTCACAGGGCACATCCTGAGCTCCAGCATAGCAGCGGTCAGCAGGGGGCGCTGTGAGGCCAGGCTTCTTCCGCCGCTCCACTAAACCTGCTAACATGATGTTTTGACCAGCACTGGCCTGGGCTGAGCTCTCTCTGCATTCAGGACAGCTGTAAACATGCTTCTCGTCCTCTTGGTCCCAGTGGTTTTCACACACTTCATGCAGTAGCTGTGTCCACAGGAACAGTCACTGGATCCTTCAGTAAATCCAAACAGATGGGACACGTAAAGTCCTCTTGGTCCACGGCTTTTTTTTCTGCGCCATTTCCCTCTCGACAACAGCCTGAGTCGGACTGTAGAGAGTGTGTGAGAGGGAGGAGGAACCAGGAGCTCAGAGCGAGGCTGAGAGTGACTGAGGGAGGGGCAGAAAACTGATGAGTCACCGCTCAAACATGTTCATATTATCTCACGGAAACAAGTCTATGTGAAAAGTACAGCTTTATCTGAGATCACTGCAGAAAACTTTGACCAATGTCCAACAACTGACAGATCGACTTGTGTCAAAAGTCACTTTTAAATTGGAGTGAACAATGAACTTTAAAAAACATTACGTTCACAGTTAATGTTTAACAGTTGCAGGTGACACTTGTGCCCAATCGTATTGACAGAGAGGAGTCGAGTGTCAGAGAGAGAAGTGTTTAAACTAGACAGACGGGTTGGTTCAGCTGCTTCAAATCAGTAAAATGGAAACACATGACAAAGCTCTGCAACACTGCAATCAGTGAAAGTCAGAAAAGTACTTTTACTTTTACTTTACTGAGTAATGGACTTTGGGACTTGGAATGAGCTCATCTTGGAGAAATAGATCATGTATCAACTCAAAGAAATAACATTTAGTTTCCTCTTTAAACATTATGTGTAATAAGGCTACATAGGGATTTTCACAATAAAAGCACTGTAATGAGACTAAGTGGGGACAGTAGTAACAAAGAGTTTTCTGTTTTTTTTTCAGAGGTGATTTAGGCTCTTGTTTAGTTTTTGAATAAAATAATCATGAGTCAAAAATCAGTAAAATCTAAAATATTGCCTCGTTTTTTTTTTGGTTCAAAGCAGAATAAATCAGGCTGAGATTTAGTTATTCAAAAATGTAAGTGTGGAGTCTGTAGGAGCTAAAGTGGAACAAAAACCTCATTTAGAGAAAACCAGCCCTAAAGTTTTGTACCGAGTGAGACACATTCCTCTGCTCTCTCGTACCGGGCGCCTCCCTGAAGGAAATGCCCATATTTGGATTATAGCGTCATGGCGGAGCCTTCAGGACACGTGGGACGGGGAGGCGGCGTGTGAGGGGGCGGTAACAGAAAGAACCAGCTAGAGCAGTGGGTGTTTATAGTTTAGGGCTGGCGCCATCTAGCGGTGAGTCCAGCCTGCTACATTATGTTTCTGTTTAATGCAGCTCTGAGTCACTCCTCTGATTGGTCCATGATCTGAGTGAGTGACAGGTCATTATTATTATTATTGGTTTATTTGGTAGGGACAGTGCAAGTTAATGAACAAGCCACACCGGATTGTAGCCTTGGGCTAATTTCCATCCGTCGTCCCCCATGCGCACTCTCAAACACACTCTCATTCATCCTGGCCTATTGTACATGTTTTAGTGGTAGGGGAAACCGGAGTACCTGGAGGAAACCTACGCAGACACGGGGAGAACATGCAAACTCCACACAGAAAGGCCCGGCCTTGGTGGGAATCGAACCCGGACCTTCTAGCTGTGAAGCACGAGCGCTAACCACTGTGCTACCGTGAGTTAAACCTTGGGAACTAAGTCACTAACCTCCTTATTTTGTTCTAGGCGGTGGCTGACTGTGAACATGGAATTTGTATATTCAGAAACTGAATTCTTGCCTTAGAATGTTTTGGGTTTTTTGACGTATTCCATTAGTTTGATTTGCAGTTGTGCATCATGACTGTAAATGTGGCATATGGTTAAAAACATAATACTCCATTATGTACTAATACTAATAAGAAATGAAAAACCCTTAAATCTCTGCTTGTGTTAAAGCTTTTAAAAGACCTTTGGTCTTTTAAAACTGATTCTCTCTCCCATCGCTCTGTGGAGACGAGGCTCATGATTTTACAATCCCCACGTCTGCAATGTGACGTCTACAAATCTTATACCACAAAAAGATTGCACAGTGTTCACTAAGTCTAGTTTTAATCGACGAAACTCAAAAGGTTCTAGTCAAGTAAAAAAAGGATTTAAGTGTTAATAGCATATTAACAAATTACTTTAATTCAAGTGAACCATCCAACTTCTTCCACTTGTCCGTTTCCGGGTCGTGCAGGAGCAGCAGCCCCACAGCGCCTCCTGCAGGTGGTAGGCCTCTTGATTCTACTTGGGCCTGTGGGTCGCTGAGTTGATGCGTACCGGTCTGGTCTTTGTGCGTGCGCTCAGTCATGCTAATGTTGTTAGCGTTTAGCCTCTCAAAGCAAAGGTATAGCTCCAAACAGGGGTGAAGTTAGAAGCTACAAAGCTCTTCCACGTTTCCCCTATTTAAGTATGATTACATAAAAGTTACACAATCCAAGTCTAGTTACACAAAATTAAACATGATGATTTTCTAAGCGGATAAAAAGGGGAAGTATTGCTGAGTTGCAGGTTCTAGAATGTGAGCCAGTTTTTTCCTATTAACTACATTACACTTTCACAAGTCGTATCTAAAAAGAAAATGTATGAATTACAAACATGATCATTAATATCAGTCACTGGGTCCATGATCTCTCTGTACAAGACCAAACATTTCCTCAAAAACAAAATAATGTTTCCTCCATATAATAGTATTGGCCTTTAGAACGCTGTGATGTCACTGAACCCAGCTATATTGTAAGGCGTAATAACACCTGGAACACACAGTAATCCAAAGCACAAAGACCAGACAGGTACGCATCAACTCGTCTAAGCTCAGGTAAGAACATATCTCAGTCTGGAAAAACACTGGCCTGTAACTTTAAGGTGGGGGTTCCATGTGGACTGAGGTTGACAGGCTGCATAAGCTTTGTCAGATTCCTCCACAAAAGTCATTGCTTTCCCCAAAAGCATCTCCTCGTCCTGTGATCGTTGCTTTGAGAGTTTTATATTCAGCGCCGTTTGCACATTCCTTCATCCACATGTCTTCTGTGTTCAGATGGTGATTAAAACTGTCCTGTGACCTGACTGTAAGAGAATTCTAACAAACGATGATCGAGAGGTTGATGAAGAATAGGCAGCAGTCAGGATGTCTTATGCAGGAGAAGTTTATTACCATCTTGGGACCCAGAGACAAGAACTCAAGACATTGTGCCAGTCCTAACATTCAAGCCTGTCTATACTTCCACATCCAGAAAGTTAAGTAATCTTGGTGACACGTAGGCACTAAGCATCTACCACTGGCAGTGTGCCACGTGTATTTAGGCCACAAGTCATGTAGAAGGCCAAATTGTACTGATTTGGCAGTACAGTATGATAGGGGCCATGTGTGAGGGCCGAATTAACTCTATAACTCTATAGGCGCATTGAGTTGCCTTGTGTACGAAATGCGCGGTATAAATAAAGTTGCCTTGCCTTGCCTTGCCTATAATTCCCCATCACTGACGCCCTGTGTCTCGTGCAGTGAGTCTGTTCTGCTCCAGCTCTGGTTACAAACGACTCTGTAACATTTTCCTCTCGTCATGTTTTAGTCAAAAAGCTGTTTGTGTCTCGTCATCGTTACGTTATCGACTTTAAAAAAAAGGTCTATGTCGACAAACACAACTCTGCTGTAAAAGAAAGATTAATATGCAAATAGTTGATCATTTTCCCTCGGATTACAGTGTGATGGGGTTAAAGCAAAACGAGCCTTGAGGCAGACTGGCAGGAGTGTGGCGGCCAGTAAATAACAGCTCCTCCTCACGACTCGCCTCAGACCTCAGAGTGAGAGACCCTCTGCTCCAGCCCAGGTCCTGTGGTTGATTTGTAGTTTAGTCCGTGTTCTCTCCGCCTCAGCAGAGCCAAAGTCACGCGTGTTTCATTGTAATGTATTTACAGACGTGATGGATTTGTGTCGTCCGTGCTCCGCCGCGTCTCTGTCCACGCGACGCCTTTTCAATTCAAACTCAATCAACGAGAAAATGGATCTCCAGCCAAGTGGATCATTTATACAGAAACACGACCTGGAGACGCATTTATATCTCAGAATAACAGTGTCGACTTCAGGAGCTGCAGGTGAGAACACAGACCTCTGAGTGTTAACAAACAGCACAAACTCTTTACCAGGATTAGTCTCTGACGTTTTGACGCTTTGAGACAGAGATTTATCCAGGAAGTAACTCTTACTTTTTTATATGAAACTAAAATGGTCACATTTAGAAATGACTTAAATGTGACTAAAAATAAAAGCTTTTCGTCCTAGAGATTAGTGAAGGCGAGAGCGTTCAAGATGGATTCTCTATTTGCAGGCGAGGTAAGAAGGATGTATCCGGTGAAGCCGTGGATAGGAGACAGTGTAGGTGGGAAAATTAGTCTTCCAGGTTGAATAGACAACTCTACACTTGACGTCACAAAGCGAGACAAACACATTAACGGTTGCCCGGCCTGCCAAACTACATTTATCAAAGACAAAGACTGATTCCGAAACCGTGAAATTGGTAAGTGGTCTAACGCCAAACCGGATGTGCGTCAGCGTCCGCCATGACAAGAAGCCTCCGAATTGGGCTGTCAGTTAGGAAGGAGTTAGGGAAAGGAGCCTCAATGCTAACTATCATAGCCACTTTAGCATAGGGATTTCTGATGCTGGCGATTAGGAGCCATGTGCCATCCCATAAGCCACCGCGCCGCATGCCCGCCCCCTCGCCCCCACCCTCGAGTGATTCTTCATGCTTTGATTGACAGGTGCACAATTCATTTAAAAATATATATATAAGAGATTCTGCACAAGCCAAACTTTATGAAAGTGACGAAATACATGTTTGGACACTATGTTGTTGCATATGCACTACAGTAGGTGGCTAGTTCACTAACTGCATAGAGATCTAACAGTTGAGCCCATGAAAGGTTAAGGATTAGTTGCTAGAGTTAGGACTTAGAGGCTATAATTTAAGGGTTTCGGAATCAGCCTTAGTCTGGGAGCGAGAGCTCAGATATTTCCCGGTGGGCGTGATTGACAGACAGGATCAACCAATGAGAGAAACGCTGGATATGACGCAGGAACAAGCGGCAGGAAGCCTCTCAGAAAGGGATGGCATGTCTGCAAGTACAAGGAAGATGATTGGTCCGATACGGGTAAAACCAGGAAATGACTGACTCTGAGCAGCTGAGGCGATTCTTGTTTTGAACAGAAAGGAGGAGCGTCTGGCTGGACAGTCAGTTTACGTGTGTTGACTCACATTTAGGTGACGTGTATCATACAGGAGTTGGTCGTCACTTAGCGAAGCCGCAGGATCTTGGTGAGATGAGCCTCTGCTGTTTGGGGCCTTTCGTTTACATCGTTGTTGCTTCCTCGATAACTCCACATCTGAGAGCATCCGTATCGTTATTCTCAGGACCTTTCCACCGACTAAATGCAGAGAACAAATGTACCTGCTCCTCTTTATCTGCTCCTCATGTTGAAAGTAAATATGGCCTCCGTTTTCTCTGTTTTTTCTCTTTCCAATTGTGTCGTGTTGTTGCGGATCTTCCTATTCTTCTTTCAACTTGCACTGTCGCTAAACTAAGGCCCATGTTGCTGTATCGTGCTGATTTCCTTGGAGTTTGAACACGGTTTGTTGCAGAAAACTTACGAAAACTGACTGGCAAAATAAGCGCTTGTTTGACCGGCTTAGCGGAGATCTTCTTTTAGCTACTGTGAAAAACATTATTAGCGCCTAGTCTTCATGTCACAGAACCATTATTTACATTTCGTCGCTGAAACATCAGAAATTTAGCCATTTTTATATGAAAACAAAAATATTGACGCCAGTAAGCAAAAGGTTCAAATCGATATCTTTACGTGTTTTTCTCTTTTCTCCTGTAGCGTCTCGTCTTCATAGTCTGATAGAAATAAAAGTGAGCAGTTCATCACAGTGGAACATATATATATATAAATGACGGCACTAAAGACCAAACAATCGTCTAAACCTGATCATAAATGAAAATAAACCCACGGGGAAACGATTTAAAGATCAGAGCGTTTCCTCTTCAGTCCGTCTCTGACACAATGAGGTCGTCTCCACGGTGTCGGTGAAGATCAGCTCAAAGCGTTCGCTCTCGGAGGTCACGGTTTCAGGAACGTTAGACTTTTCTCCTGAAGCCGGAGCAGGTCTTTGTGTCCGACAGACGGAGGATCGAGTTTCCGACAGTTCAAAGAGCCTCAGTGACACCGTGGGTTTGATCCTTTACTTTCATTTGTCGACGGCGGCTCAGGTTCAGGATTATCTCTGTGAAAAGGAGGAAACTGCAGTGATGCCACGTCGAGGAGGAGCTCAGATTCATCACGCCGCCTGCAGGAGACACTAAAGACTTTGACTCTATAGTTAGAATCTCCCACAAAGGAACAGACCGTGTTTGTATTACGGAGAAGGAGAGTTACTGTTCCTGCTTCAGTCAGAAGGTTCCAGGTTCCGTCCCCGGGTGGATAATGGATGTTCTCCTCGTGTCTGTCCAGCTCTACTCCTGGTTCACACATAACGCTGCAGGTGAACAGGGAAACACATTAAATGCAGAGATATCACTTTGAAACTTCTGCTGAACATCACGGATACAAATATGAGGAAAACATGTATTTCAAGTTTTCTGTCATTTCATGTTTTCAGATAAAAATGGCCAAAATTGCCGATATTTTCACTGACGAAATCTACATAATGGACAGAGCCAGGTTTAAATGTATGTACTCATTTTGTGACATGTAATAAGTAACAAAGACTTTGGATCTTGTTTAGTTTTTGAATAAACTAATGAGATATAAAAAAATCCCTCTGAAAAACTCTTTAAAATCTTGTTAAACCAAAGCCTGTGAAGTTTAAAGTCTGTAGGAGCGACTAAAGTGGAACAAAAACCTCATTGTGAGAAAACCAGCGCTAAAGTTTTTTGTTCCTTAAGTTTTTAGATCGTTCACATTAGTCTCACTAACTTCTAACTCTCTGATTGGTTAATACGTTGCTGTAGATACTGGCTGTAATATTTACCTCCCAGCATGCACCTGTGCCTCGGCCTGTCCAGTGTAAATTAAACCACGTGTTCTGATTTAAGCCTGGATCTCGAATCAGCCTGATCCACACGTCTTTGGAAAGAAGAAGGTAAAGCCTGGATTCTGGACTGAAGGTTCTCCTCCGCCACTAAAAACATGTACACTAGGCCGGGACCAATGGGTGAGGAGCGTGCTTCTCTTTGGTCCTCATGGAGCTGACGTTGCTGTAATACCACCCAGGGTTCTTATGAGCACTTTGACCTCCCAGGCTCTGGCTCCAAAGAGTTTTATTTTTCTAAAACTGGCTGTGACCCATGTGACACCACACTGTTCCTCTACATCAGCTCGTAGCTTTGTAAGGAACAGGCTTTGTAGGAGGAGACCGAGCAGCCATGTCAGTTCCACAGACGACGCGGGATCAGTGAATGAGGCTGAATTGGATTCGCTGATCTCTGTTTAATGTATTAAGTCTATGGCCGGGACGAGGCTGTGTGAGTGAATCAGAGTAAATGTGTCTGTGAAATAAAGTCCGTCCTAAAACTCAAACTGTTTCTGATTTCAGACTAAAGACGTTTCGTCGATAAAATGTCCTGAAATAAACGTTTGAAAGTGACTCTGGTCGTTTCTTTTCCCTGACATTAAAGCGAACACGTTCAGGGCCGTGCGGGTCCTGTTATTCAGAGTCTGTTCTGCAGGTGACGAGTGACTGTAGCTCGTTACCGCGGCGACACCACATCACTCACAAAATGTCCCTTTAACAAACGCCGTCTTTTAGAGGAGTGTGAGCTCTCTCAGACACATTAACCCCACGATGTACAGGTACCTCCCCCTCTCTTTGTCCCTTGTCTCTCTCTCTCTCTTCCCTCTCTCCTCCCTCTCTCTCTCCCCTCCTCTCTCCCTCCCTCTCTCTCTCTCTCTCCCTCTCTCTCCCTCTCCCCCCTCCTCCTCTCTCTCCCCTCCCTCTCTCCTCTCTCTCCCTCTCCCCCTCCTCCCTCTCTCTCTCCCCTCCCTCCCTCTCTCTCTCTCTCCCCTCCCTCTCTCTCCCCTCTCTCTTCCCTCCCTCTCTCTCCCCTCCCTCTCTCTCCTCCCTCTCTCTCTCTCTCCCTCTCTCTCTCCCCTTTCTTCTCTCTCTCTCCCTCCCTCTCTCTCTCCCCTCCCTCTCTCTCCTCCCTCTCTCTCGACACAAACATAATTGAGGTCATTTCCTCCACAGGTTTTTGCTAAACTTTTCCTGCAGCCAATTTAAAGTTGATATTGAAAATAAAGTGTTTATAAGTGCTACGTCTCTATAACCCATTGAAAGCGTATTGTGTCTCTGCAGGAGATTAGCAGAGTCTGACCTCCACAGCAGAACAAATATATCAGTGTCTCTCAGACGTAAATGTTGTGGGAAGAGGCTAAACACGTCAGGTCTCAGTGAAAACACCACATGTTTTGGATCATTATCGCTCATTAGGGCGTCTGCATTAGATCGTCTTATTAACCTCACTGTGGGGCTGACGACTGTACTGGGCTGTTTCTCTGATGTTTAAGACTGAAATCCCTAATGTTTCCATCTTTTCACCTGAACCTCTTTATCAAACACAGAGAAGGAAGAGTCAGTTCTCACTCAACAACAGGCTTTTGTGAAGGAAATAAAGTCATTAAAACAACTTCACATTTACAGTTTTGCTTTTGTTTCTTATTCGTCGTGTATTTATGAATGAAAGTCCCACAGTCCCACCCGGAGTTTAGAGCTTCAGATTTATCCTTTAATCACAGCATCGGCCTAGTCCTTAGATTAAATCTCCCGAGCTGCTCATGGCTTTAGTTCTAATCTTCACACCTCGTGTTAGAGGCAACAGTCTCTTTAATGTCTTCACCTTAAACCAGACATGGCTGTGTCTGAATGTCCACCCTCGTCCCTCATTCACTACATCAGCCTATAGTAAACTATACAGTCACTCATTCTGTTGGCGACTCGGACAGAAGCCACTACTTATTCTACTTATTCTCCTCGCGCCGCGGCTGCAGAATATATATTTTCATAATCAGAATTGATTTATTGTTACAACACACTAAAAAATGCTGGGTTAAAAGTAACCCAACTTTTAACCCAATGTTGGGTCAAAGTTGGTCCGACCCAACGTTGGGTTATTTATTCTTAATTTTACCCAATGATTGGGTTAATTCGTAATGATCCACCCCAGTGCTGTTTTAGAAACTTTATTTCTTACAAAAGCAGAACATAATTGTTTAACACAACATCATCATCAGCAAATAATTAATTCAGCTGTTAACAAGCTTAAGGAAAGTCCCCCATTGTCCATATTGTACTTGCTGTATTTTGGTGAAGTGGTCCTTTTTCAGAGTCAGAGACAGGGCTGAGGACAGTTCAGTCTGAAGCAGGAGACAGAGCAGGGACAGGGCTGAGGACACTGCAGCATGAGACAGGGCTGGGGACACTGCAGTCACAGCAGCAGAGACCACTGTGGAAATAAAGAGAGACATTGTCACAGATGAAATCCAATACCTGGTAACCATTACTCCACCAGGGACACCAACCTTCCCATAAGACAGTGACAGTATAAAGTAAGATCTTACCTTGGTGAAGTAACAGAGGCATCGTCTCAGAGGCAGGTGGACACTTCCACTTAGCTGAAGATTCCACTGGAAGAGAAACATTACATTTGTGTTTGGTCTAAAACTATAAAGGTTCACGTTATACTAAATATACTGCACTTACTGGGACTGGTGTCCAGTGATGCAGATGATGATCTTCAGACAGACAGTGGAAGAGCTCAGGAGAGTTTGTTTTCTGTAGGACACACATTAACACAAGTTTGTATTTTATCAAATTAATAAAACAGAGAATAAAACATTTCTGATAATTATAAAACTGCTGCTTACCTGTAAAGCTTTAGTGGCATTTATCAGCTCTGGAGGTCCCACATGGAGAGGGTAAAGCTGATCTGAAACACACAGGACAGAGGCTTTAAATATCCTAACTGAAAACTGTTAACACTTTTCTCTGTTTCTCCCATATCTGAGCCTCTCCTTCTCTCCTCTGCTGCTGCTGCTAGGGTTGCCAACTTTCTCTCAACCAAATACGGGACATTTTTTTGTTATTTTTTAAAATTGCCAATACAAAACAATAACAACAACAAACTAATCAACACTGCGTGAAAAAAGAATCTCGGATTATTATTATTTTTGCATCTTGCATGGACACACTGATACAGTAAACTCTAGGTGGGGCACAAGGTGTTCGTGCTTTTTTTATTTTACTATCAGATCTACTAAACACATTTGCCACCACTTGTCAGACTAAAAAGAAGCATGTAACCACATATCAGCAAATACCCACAGAACAAGCATTACAAACAACGCTTATTCCCAGAGCATCAGACCATCATTAAGGCAAAAGTTTACTCTATAGACGTCAACAGCTCCAAAACATCATTTAAACAGCAGACTATGAAACAGCAGATTACCTAATGCATTCACCCAAATGATATGAGAGCATAAAGGAGTCGTTTATGTCCTGCTAAAGTTAACAACAGCGCTGAACCCGGACAGATGTGACCCGTGTGTAAACATGGACTCACCCGCGTTGAGGAGCATCGCGTCCTCCTTACGTACATACACGCACGGCGAGGAGTCGTCCAAAAACCGAAGAATATCCGAGTATTCCACCGGTATTAGCTAGTTCTTCATAGTGTTTACAGAGACCGCGTGTGAAACATTCAACACTCAATATAAGAGACAAACGACATCCCGTACGGGACAATCCTATTTAGATAAATATACGGGATGTCCCGGCTAATACGGGACAGTTGGCAACCCTAGCTGCTGCTCATCTCCTCATCCATTTAACCATATAAAATTACTAAGGCATTATGTAAGAAACAACAGCAGAGATAAGACACTGACAAGTGTTTAAGAAAGAGTTCGCGTTAGCATTAGCGTTAGCATTAGATAACGGTTGTCGCGCGCATTATATTAAATAGGATATCATAACCGATTATTTTAACTAACTTTAGCCCTCATTATTTCAGTCAATACTTGTCTATCAACACGAAATAAAAACTGGGACAGAGAGTGAAGTGTCCTCTGTCAGGATTATTTAACTACACACCTCTGTGTCGAATCGTTTTTTAGCTACAGTTCGTCCAAAGACGTGACTTTAACCCTTTCTCTTCTATGACAGATGCTAACAAGGTGTTAGGGAAACACAAAGCCAAAACCAAATTAATTAATTATTTGTGCCTAATCAGTTTCATTTGGATAAATACTGACTCTTTATGACAGAGTAATCAAATAAAAACATATATAAATACCTTTATGAGCAGTTTCAATCGGAGGAGGTGGAGGAGCAGTAATGGACGCTGCTGACAGTTGAGCTCAGTGGTTTTGACTAGGGTGACCAGATGTCCCACTTTACCCGGGACAGTCCCAGTTTTGAGTCCTTTGTCCCACGTCCCAATAGATTTCTCCAAAACCATTGATTTGTCCCAGTTTTACTTGTAATCTGTCCCAGTTGTCCCGGTTTGGGCCAATGTAGTCTCCGAAATAGCATACGTCACTTGAAAATGAATGTCTTTGGCCCATGGGAAAATCAATTACCAAGTGTAAACCCATTCAAAATCTCAATTCAGGATGCGGATTAGTGCATTAGTCATAAGTTGTTGACAGTTTACCATTCATTGTGGGTAAAGACAGTTTAGATTTGGAACCCCTGCGGCTGATTCACGAATGTCCCAGTTTTTCCTTGGAAAATCTGGTCACCCTAGTTTTGACCCAACCTGCTGGGTAGAAAAAAAACTATCCAACTCTATGAAAATAACCCAACAAAATGACCCAACAGCCATAACCCAGCAGTTGGGTTGTTAAAATAAACCAGCATTTTTAGTGTGAAACTGTGAGAAATTCCAATGGTAAATGGTCTCAACTTATAAAGCGCTTTTCCACCTTCATTAGGCACTCAAAGCGCTTTACAGCAACGATCCACTCACCCATTCACTCTGTCATTCATTAGTTTATTTTAGTTTATTATTTATTTGAACAGGGACAGTGTACAATATATATTAACCTCAGAAAGGAGAGATGCATTGTACCAGGTTGTAGCACTTGTGCTAATTTCCACCTGCAGGCCCTGGGCAGACTGATGTCAACATACAAAGTCTTAGAAAATTACACATGTTAAAAATACATTTCCCCTAAACAGCATTAAAATGAAACCATACACCAGTGTACGCAGACACTGGAGGGTGAAGTGTCTTGCCCAAGGACACAACGACAATGTGCACCTTCAGGAGGCGGGATTCGAACCCTTGACCTTCCGATCATGAGACGACCAGCTCTACCATCTGAGCCACTGTCGCCCCGTCCAATCACTGCAGGAGTCCCTGAACATCCCACACAGAAGGTGGAGAAACCAAGTGCTCCTTATGTTTAATCAATAACCTGTATATGACACTGAGTTTATGTTCATTTCCATTTAAATACCCGTTATGTTCCTTTATCCATGTTTACATTACTATGTTTAGAGCAGATCTTTCTGTTAATAACCATTATGTTCACTTTATGTGATTTCTAATCGTTTCCTCTCCTCTGTTTCAGAGATGAAACCATGCCTCATGCCTGAAGGCAAAAAGAAACTGAAAACAACAAAGTGGAAAAATTAAATCTACTGAAACTGATCCCCTGCCTCTCCATCATCCATGGGTTTTACATTTACCAGAGTCACAACATTTACACAAACGTTTATCTTATAAAACAGAACGGCACATTTACAGGCGTTTTATTTGACATTTAAAATTAAAACTATCATCACAACAAAACAATAAAATCACTCCGGCGTTAGCTCAAAGGCTAAAGTAGTTCAGCCCGGTGTCTGAACGCTGCAGAATGAGTGACTACGTCTGTTTAAAGTTCGTTAAACTCTGGGAATAATGTATTTGTGCGATAAAGACCAAAGTCATGAGACAGGGAATATTTATGGATAAATACGAGTCAGATACGTTTTATTTCACATGGATTTTACATAAATGAAGAAACGGCCTGGATTATCGCCTTTATTGCCCATCAGTCATTTAACAGCTCGAGCTAAAGGTTAGCAGCTAACGTTAGCATAGTCGTTTATATTCAAGTCGTTTATTCATGAGAAATACACAACACACGACTGAAACAGCTGATTTCATTCAGTCGTGTTTAGTTCAAAGACCTGTCGCTGTCGGCCGTTCTTCTCCGACTCTCCCAGTGCATTGTGGGATATACTGACCCGTTAGTGACCAGTGATGCTCACTTTTCAGAATGCATTATGGGACATTCTGAGTGCACTACTTTCCTCTCTCTGGACATTCAGACACTCCTACAACATGGCGTGACCAGGATACAGTCTCTATATGAGGAACAGTGTGGACATTCAGACACAGCTCAGCTTTACCCACCTCTAAAAGCTTCTTACCTACAGGTCAGTGCCTCATTTGAAAGCTAAGACCGCAACACTGATCTAAACTGATCTTTTTTCTCACGCCGTTGATGTGTTACATTTACATTTACTCTGAAATATGATTAATACTAAAATCCATTGACTAAGGAATCAGCTGTAATGAGACCAGCGTGAACCAAAGACATTTTCAAAGTTCCACATTCAGAGAGAAACGATTACGCCGAGCCCGGATTCTTTCACACACACAGACGAGCCGCCAGCAGGGGGCGCCGCTCCAGAGAACAAAGCCTCCTTTGTTCAGAGGAGTCATGAGGAGTTCAGGTGCTTTTCACACGGCGGGAAACCGGAGCGGCGGCAGATATTAGACCGAGACACTGCAGGAACAAAGGAAACACAGATCAGCGTTTCCTGTCGAGACGAGTCAGAGAAGGAAAGAAACGATTATGCAGAACCAGGAGCTTCACTGAGGAGATACGCTTCAGAGGAGTTCATTTATGCTTTAAGGAGTAAGTCACATGGCCTGGTGTTTCATCCACACTTCAGTGATGCTTTAAGCCCAACGCACAGCGAGGTTGCCGTGACGATCGCGCCACGATTCAGTTCTGCTGAATTCAGACGCGACGCCGCGGCTGAAACTGTCCCTCCAAGCACCCGTACTTTTCTTCTTCTACGCTTCTTATCACGTAGCTGTGAGCGCGGTCTCAAATTTACACACTTGTCGGCGTTATTGCTCAAGTAAAGCGGTCACAATGGAGGAGGAGAGTTTGATAAGTACAGGTTACCCAGAGCTACATAATCCACAGAATCCTTTTTAGAAGGATATCGTGCCTGGAGAGTAAGCTAACAATGGGTAATGCTAGCTGTTTTTATTTGCATTAACTTGTTTTGAATGTTTGTCTATATATAACTCGGTACTATACGAATCAATGATTAATTAAAATAAGTATTTATTCAAGTCTATATGAATTGTGGTGTCAGTTACAAAGAAAATGTTCAAATCATGTTTCATTCTTAAAAATGTACAACTTTCAACGATCATACCCAGGACTGGTTCATGATCCATCCAACATCCGGCCCAGTTTATTCTTTTAGGGCTATTTGTTATTTTGCTGCATTTACTTGTTCTTTGTAAGTTCTTAATCTCAGTTTATCTGTTTATTTTAATGTTTAAATGTTATTATCCGTTTGTTTAAAGCAACATTGTATTAACTTTAATATGAATTAAGCATCTGTTTTTTTTATATAATAAAATGTGAATTTAGGAGCTTATGTTTTATGTCATTGTCTTTATTTTATCTGATTGTGACGTCCAGCTTTTGCTTTGGCTGAATGGCTGATCGGTAATTGATGTCGGTCCTACATTTGAAATAATTTCTTCTAATTGTGCAGCGCTCATCCAAACATATTTGTGGTGTTTATCGCTGTCCATCTGGAGCTCCTGGATCAGGGTGTGGAATATCCTCTCACGTTGTTTGTTTATTGGGTGAACCCAGATTCTTCTCTTTTTTTGTACGAAGTCGACAACGCAAAAGGAGGAGGGCGGCGATCTTCTTTCTGTCTTGAAGAATATTCTCTAGAAGACACATAAAGTCAAACAATTAAATGTATTTAAATGTATTTATATAGCACATTTAAAACAACTGTTGTTGACCAAAGTGCTTCACAAAAGGTCTACAGTACAAAAGGAAAAAGAAAACAATTCACAATATACAAGCAGTAAAGCACTAACATTATAGTTTGATAGAATAGCACAAAACCCCATTTATTTACTTCATTTGATACTTTTTTGCTCAAAGATATCTTATAAGATACAAGATAAAAACACTCATATCAATTCAATTCATATGAATGTTCCCATTTGAACATGAAGCTTTTGTCACTGCAGATTTACTCTAAAAATACATTGTAAAACTAAACATTTTATCCAGCTATATTCCTGACGAGGTCATTTTTTCACAAGCCCACCCACAATAGACCTCAAAACATCAACTCAAACTATCGCTTTGACAAGCTAGTTATTAGTCTGTTTAAAAATGGTTCCAAATAGTCTTCTCTTATATTATCTGCCAGCATAACTTCACGTAAATACTTTGTTTCCTCCAAATGTTATTACTCACACATTTCATCTGTGATCAGCTGGAAATGACGTTAGCCACGGCGCTCTGGTGTAATGTGACTGCGCTCTGGTGTAATGTGACGGCGCTCTGGTGTAATGTGACGCGCTCTGGTGTAATGTGACGGCGCTCTGGTGTAATGTGACTGCGCTCTGGTGTAATGTACGGCGGCTCTGGTGTAATGTGACTGCGCTCTGGTGTAATGTGACTGCGCTCTGGTGTAATGTGACTGCGCTCTGGTGTAATGTGACTGCGCTCTGGGTGTAATGTGACGGCGCTCTGGTGTAATGTGACTGCGCTCTGGTGTAATGTGATGGCGCTCTGGTGTAATGTGACTGCGCTCTGGTGTAATGTGAGGCGCTCTGGTGTAATGTGACGCGCTCTGGTGTAATGTGACGGCGCTCTGGTGTATGTGACTGCGCTCTGGGTATGGAGGCGCTCTGGTGTATGTACGCCCTGGTGTAATGTGACGCGCTCTGGTGTAATGTGACGGCTCTGGTGTAATGTGACTGCGCTCTGGTGTAATGTGACTGCGCTCTGGTGTAATGTGACGGCGCTCTGGTGTAATGTGACTGCGCTCTGGTGTAATGTGATGGGCGCTCTGGTGTAATGTGACTGCGCTCTGGTTAATGTGAGGCGCTCTGGTGTATGTGACGGCGCTCTGGTGTAATGTGACTGGCGCTCTGGTGTAATGTGACTGCGCTCTGGTGTAATGTGATGCGCTCTGGTGTAATGTGACTGGCGCTCTGGTGTAATGTGACTGCGCTCTGGTGTAATGTGACGGCGCTCTGGTGTAATGTGACTGCGCTCTGGTGTAATGTGACTGCGCTCATGTGGTGTAATGTGACTGCGCTCTGGTGTAATGTGACTGCGCTCTGGTGTAATGTGATGGCGCTCTGGTGTAATGTGACTGCGCTCTGGTGTAATGTGATGGCGCTCTGGTGTAATGTGACGCGCTCTGGTGTAATGTGACTGCGCTCTGGTGTAATGTGACTGCGCTCTGGTGTAATGTGACGGCGCTCTGGTGTAATGTGACTGCGCTCTGGTGTAATGTGACGGCGCTGGTGTAATGTGACGGCGCTCTGGTGTAATGTGACTGCGCTCTGGTGTAAATGTGATGGCGCTCTGGTGTAATGTGACTGCGCTCTGGTGTAATGTGAGGCGCTCTGGTTATGTGACGGCGTCTCTGGTGTATGTGACTGCGCTCTGGTGTAATGTGATGGCGCTCTGGTGTAATGTGACTGCGCTCTGGTGTAATGTGACGGCGCTCTGGTGTAATGTGACTGCGCTCTGGTGTAATGTGACGGCGTCTGGGTTGTGTGGCTCTGGTGTAAGTGACGGCGCTCTGGGTAATGTGACGGCGCTCTGGTGTAATGTGACGGCGCCTCTGGTGTAATGTGACTGCGCTCTGGTGTAATGTGACTGCGCTCTGGTGTAATGTGACTGCGCTCTGGGTGTAATGTGACGGCGCTCTGGTGTAATGTGACGGCGCTCTGGTGTAATGTGACGGCGCTCTGGTGTAATGTGACGGCGCTCTGGTGTAATGTGACGGCGCTCTGGTGTAATGTGACTGCGCTCTGGGTAATACGGCGCTCTGGTGTAATGTGACTGGCGCTCTGGTGTAATGTGACGGCGCTCTGGTGTAATGTGACGCGCTCTGGTGTAATGTGACGCGCTCTGGTGTAATGTGACTGCGCTCTGGTGTAATGTGACGGCGCTCTGGTGTAATGTGACTGCGCTCTGGTGTATGTGACGGCGCTCTGGTGTAATGTGACTGCGCTCTGTTTGTGACGGCGCTCGGTGTAATGTGACTGCGCTCCGGTGTAATGTGACGGCGCTCTGGTGTAATGTGACTGCGCCTGGTGTAATGTGACGGCGCTCTGGTGTAATGTGACTGCGCTCTGGTGTAATGTGACGCGCTCTGGTGTAATGTGACTGCGCTCTGGTGTAATGTGATGCGCTCTGGTGTATGTGATGGCGCTCTGGTGTAATGTGACTGCGCTCTGGTGTAATGTGACTGCGCTCTGGTGTAATGTGACGGCGCTCTGGTGTAATGTGACGGCGCTCTGGTGTAATGTGACGGCGCTCTGGTGTAATGTGACGGCGCTCTGGTGTATGTGATGGCGCTCTGGTGTATGTGACGGCGCTCTGGTGTAATGTGACTGGCGCTCTGGTGTAATGTGACGGCGCTCTGGTGTAATGTGACGGCGCTCTGGTGTAATGTGACGGCGCTCTGGTGTAATGTGACTGCGCTCTGGTGTAATGTGACGGCGCTCTGGTGTAATGTGACTGCGCTCTGGTGTAATGTGACGGCGCTCTGGTGTAATGTGATGGCGCTCTGGTGTAATGTGATGGCGCTCTGGTGTAATGTGACGGCGCTCTGGTGTAATGTGACTGCGCTCTGGTGTAATGTGCGGCGCTCTGGTGTAATGTGACGCGCTCTGGTGTATGTGACTGCGCTCTGGTGTAATGTGACGGCGCTCTGGTGTAATGTGACGGCGCTCTGGTGTAATGTGACGGCGCTCTGGTGTAATGTGACTGCGCTCTGGTGTAATGTGACGGCGCTCTGGTGTAATGTGACGGCGCTCTGGTGTATGTGACGGCGCTCTGGTGTATGTGACTGCGCTCTGGTGTAATGTGACTGGCGCTCTGGTGTAATGTGACTGGCGCTCTGGTGTAATGTGACTGCGCTCTGGTGTAATGTGACTCGGCTCTGGTGTAATTGACTGCGCTCTTGGTGTAATTGGACTGCGCTCTGGTGTAATGTGACGGCGCTCTGGGTGTAATGTGACTGCGCTCTGGTGTAATGTGACGGCGCTCTGGTGTAATGTGACTGCGCTGGTGTAATGTGACGGCGCTGGTGTAATGTGACGGCGCTCTGGTGTAATGTGACGGCGCTCTGGTGTAATGTGACTGGCGCTCTGGTGTAATGTGACGGCGCTCTGGTGTAATGTGACTCGCTCTGGTGTAATGTGACGGCGCTCTGTGTAGTGATGGCGTGGTGTATGTGACGGCGCTCTGGTGTAATGTGACTGTGGCTTGGTGAGTGTGGCGTCTGGTGTAATGTGACGGCGCTCTGTAATGTGATGCGCCTGGTGTAATGTGACGGCGCTTCTGGTGTAATTGACGCTTGGTTAATGTGACGGCGCTCTGGTGTAATGTGACGCGCTCTGGTGTAATGTGACGCGCTCTGTGTATGTGACGCCTCTGGTGTAATGTGACGGCGCTCTGGTGTAATGTGACCGGCGCTCTGGTAATGTGACGGCGCTTCTGGTGTAATGTGACGGCGCTC
Organism: Neogobius melanostomus; assembly: GCA_007210695.1. Classification (NCBI taxonomy): domain Eukaryota; kingdom Metazoa; phylum Chordata; class Actinopteri; order Gobiiformes; family Gobiidae; genus Neogobius; species Neogobius melanostomus. Next base: position 34,766 of record VHKM01001359.1, read on the forward strand.
CTGGTGTTAATTGTGGTCGGCGCTCTGGTGGTTAATGTGACTGCGCTCTGGTGTATGTGATGTGGTATTGAGCGCTTTCTGGTGTAATGTGACTGCGCTCTGGTTTGTAAATGTGACGCGCTCTGGTGTAATGTGACGGCGCTCTGGTGTAATGTGACTGGCCTGGTGTAATGGAGCGCTCTGGTGTAATGTGACGGCGCTCTGGTGTAATGTGACTGCGCTCTGGTGTAATGTGACGGCGCTCTGGTGTAATTGTGACGGCGCTTGGGTGTATGTGACGGGCGCTCTGTTGTGTTAATGTGACTGCCCCGCTCTGGTGTAATGTGACCGGCGCTCTGGTGTAATTGTTGACGGCGCTTGGTGTTTATGTGACGGCGCTCTGGTTTTGTAATTTGACTGCGCTCTGGTGTTAATGTTGACGGCGCTTGGTTTAATGTTGATGGCGCTCTGGTGTCATGTGCGCGCTCTGGTGTAATGTGACGGGCTTGGTGTAATGTGATGGCGCTCTGGTGTAATGTGAACGGCGCTCTGGTAATGTGATGCGTCTGGTGTAATGTGACCGCGCTCTGGTTAATGTGACGGGCTCTGGTGTAAATGTGGGCGCTCTGGTGTAATGTGACTGCGCTCTGTGTAATGTGACGGCGCTCTGTGTAATGTGACTTGCGCTCCTGTGTAATGTGACTGCCGCTCTGGTGTTAATGTTGACGGCGCTCTGGTGTAATGTGACGGCGCTCTGGTGTAATGTGACGGCGCTCTGTGTAAGTGACGGCGCTCTGTGTAAGTGACTGCGCTTGGTTAATGTGACTGCGCTCTGGTGTAATTAATGTGACGGCGCTCTGGTGTATGTGACTGCGCTCTGGTTATGTGACGCGCTCTGGTGTAAAAATTGTTGATGGCGCTCTGTTAATGTGGACTGCGCTTGGTGTAATGTGACTGCGCTCTGGTGTAATGTTGACGGCGCTCTGGTGTAATGTGACTGCGCTTCTGGTGTGTAATGTGACGGCGCTCGGGTAATGTGATGCGCTCTGTGTAATGTGACTGTGCTCTGGTGTAATGTGACGTCGCTCTGGTGTAATGTGACGCGCTTTCTGGTGTGTTTAATGTGACTGCGCTTGGTGTAAATATAACGGCGCTTGGTGAATGTGACTGCGCTTTGGTGTAATGTGACTGCGCTCTGGTTAGTGCGGCGCTCTGGTGTAATGTACTGGCGCTCTGGTTGGTAATTGTGGACGGCGCTCTGGTGTATTGACGGCGCTTGGTTTAATGTTGAGGCTGCTTGGTGTAATGTGACTGCGCTCTGGTGTAATGTGACGGCGGCTTCTTGGTGTATGGCTGCGCTTTGTGTAATGTGACGGCGCTCTGGTTAATTGACGGCGCTTCTGTGTAATGTGGACGCGCTCTGGTGTAATGTTGACGGGCGCTCTGGTGTAATGTGACTGCGCTCTGGTGTAATTGTGACGGCGCTCTGGTTGTTAATGTGACGGGCCTCTGGTGTAAGTGACGGCGTTTCTTTGGTGTTGTAATTGACTCGCTCTGGTGTAATGTGCGGCGCTCTGGTGAATGTGACGGCGCTCTGGTGTAATGTTGACGGCGCTCTGGTGTAATGTGACTGCGCTCTGGTGTATCGTGACGGCGCTCTGGTTGTAATTGATGGCGTCTGTTGTAATGTGACGGCGCTCTGGTGTTGTTATGTGACGGCGCTCTGGTGAATGTGGTGGCGCTTTGGTGTAATGTGACGGCGCTCTGTGTAATGTGGTGGCCGCTCTGGTGGTAATGTGACGGCGGTCTGGTGTAATGTGACGGCGCTCTGGTGTAGTGACGCGCCTCTGGTGTATGTGACTGCGCTCTGGGTAATGTTGGACGGCGCTCTGGTGTAAATGTGACTGCGCTCTGGTGTAATGTGACTGCGCTCTGTGTTAATTGTGACGGCGCTCTGGTGTAATGTGGACGGCGCTCTGGTTTGTAAGTGTGACGGCGCTCTGGTTAATGTGACGGCGCTCTGGCTGTAATGGTACGGCGCTCTGGTTATGTGACTGCGCTCGGCTTGTAATGGACCGCGCTCGGTGTAAAATGTGCTGCGCTCTGTGTAATGTGACGCGCTTTGGTGTAAATGTGACCGCGCTCTGGTGTTATTGTGACGGCGCTCTGGTTGTAATGTGATGGCGCTCTGTGTATTTGTGATGGCGCTCTGGTGTATTGTGATGGCCGCTCTGGTGTAAATGTGGGCCGCTTCTGGGTAATGGTGACGGCGCTCTGGTGTATGTGACGGCGCTCTGGTGTAATGTGCGGCGCTCTGGTTGTAATTGACGGCGCTCTTGGTGTATTGTGCTGCGCTCCGGTGTAATGTTGACCGCGCTCTGGTTAACTGTGACTGCGCTCTGGTTGTAAGTGTGACGGCGCTCTGTGTAATGGACCGCGCTCTGGTTGTAATGTGACGGCGCTCTGGTGTAATTGACTGCGCTCTGGTGTAATGTGACGGGCGCTCTGGTGTAATGTGGACTGCGCTCTGGTGTTGTTGGACTGCGCTTGGTGTAATGTGGACTGCGCTCTGGTGTAATGTGACGGCGCTCTGGTTGTAATGTGACAGCGCTTGGTGTAATGTACGGCCTCTGGGTTATTGGATGGCGTCTGGTGTAAGTGACGCGCTCTGGTGTAATGTGACGGCGCTTTCTGGTGTAATGTGATGGCGCTTGGTGTAATTGACGGCGCTCTGGTTAATGTGACGGCACTCTGGTGTTAATGTGCGCCTGGTGTAATGTGACTGCGCTCTGTGTAATGTTGAGCGTTGTGTATGTGCGGCGCTCTGGGTGTAATGTGGACTGCGCTCTGGTTTAATGTGATGGACGCCGGGTGTAATGTGATGGCCGCTCTGGTGTAATGTGACTGCCGCCTCTTGTGTAATGTGACGGCGCTTGGTGTATGTGACTGCCGCTCTGTATGTGACCGGCGCTCTGGTTGTAAAATTGCCCGGCGCTCTGGTGTAATGTGATGGCACTCGGTGTAATGTGTGATGGCGCTCTGGTGTAATGTGACTGCGCCTTCTGTGTATGTACCGGCGCTCTGGTGTAAAATGTGACCGGCGCTCTGGTGTAATGTGATGGCCTCCGGTTGTAATGTGATGGCGCTCTGGTTGTAATGTGACTGCGCTCTGGTGTAATGTATGGCCCTCGGTTGTAATGTTGATGGCGCTCTGGTGTAATGTTGACGCGCTCTGGTTGTATGTGATGGCGCTCTGGTGTATGTGATGGCGCTCTGGTGTAATTGACTGCGCTCTGGTTGTAATTGTGAGGCCGCTCGTGTAATGTGACCGGCGCTCTGGTGTAATTGTACGGCGCTCTGTGTAATGTGATGCGCTCTTGGTGTAATGTGACGGCGCTCTGGTGTAATGTGACGGCGCTTGGTGTAATGGGACGGGCGCTCTGGTGTAATGATGATGGCGGCTCTGGTTGTAATGTGACTGCCTTGGTGTAATTGACGGCTCTGGTGTAATGTGACTGCGCTCTGTGTAATGTGACGGGCTCTGGTGTAATGTGACGGCGGCTCTGGTGTATGTGACGGCGTCTGGTGGTTAATGGACGGCGCTTCTGGTGTAATGTGACGGCCTCTGGTGTAATGTGACGGCGCTCTGGTGTAATGTGATGGCCGGGGGGGCTTTCTGGTGTAATGTGACGGCGCTTCTGGTGTAATTGTGCGCATCTCTGATGAATGTATGGCGCTCCGGGTATGTGACGGCGCTCTGGTGTAATGTCGACGGCGCTCCGGTAATGTGACTGCGCTTCTGGGTAATGTGACTGCCGTCTGGTGGTAATGTGACTGCGCTCTGGTGTGAATGTGACGGCGCTCTGGTGTATGTGACGGCGCTCTGGTGTAATGCTGACGGCGCTCTGGTTGTAATGTGACGCGCTCTTGTTAATGTGACGGCCTCTGGTGTAATGTGATGGCGCTCTGTTATGTGCGGCGCTTTGTGTAATGTGCTGCGCTCTGGTGTATGTTGATGGCGCTCTGGTTGTAATGTACGGCGCTTCTGGTGTAATGTGATGGCACTCGTGTTAATGTGAATGGCGCTCTGGTGCTAATGTGACTGCGCTCGGTGTAATGTGATGACGCTCTGGTGTAATGTTTGACTGCGCTTGGTGTAATGGGATGGCACTCCGTGATATGTGTGGCGCTCTGGTGTAAATGTGATGGCGCTCTGGTGTAAATGTGACGGCGCTCTGGTGAATGTGATGGCACTCCGGTTGTATGTGTGGCGCTCTGTGTAATGTGACCGGCGCTCTGGTGTAATGTGACTGCCGCTCTGGTGTAATGTGACTGCGCCTCTGGTTGTATTGTGCGGCGTTGGGTAATTGACTGCGCTTGTGTAATGTATGGGCCTCTGGTTTAAATGTGATGGCGCCTGTGTAATGTGACGCCCGCCTTGGTGTAATGTGACCGGCCGCCTTCTGGATGTTAATGTGATGCACTCTGGTGTAATGTGACCGCGCTTGGTGTAATGTGACCCGGCCCGCTCTGGTGTAATGTGATGGCGCTCTGGTGTAATTGTGATGGCGCTCTGTGATGTGACGTCGCTCTAGGTGTTAATGTGATGCGCTCTGGTTGTAATGTGACGGCGCTCTGGTTGTAATGTGACTGCCGGCCTCTGGTGTAATGTGACGGCGCTCTGGTGTAATTGTGACGCGCTCTGGTGTAAATTGACGGCCGCTCTGCGTGTAATGTGACTGCGCTCTGGTGTAATTGTGACGGCCTCTGGTGTAATTTTGACTGCGCTCTGGTGTAATGTGACGCGCTCTGGTTAATGTGACCGGCGCATCTTGGTGTAATGTGACTGCACTCTGGTTGTAATGTGATGGCGCTTCTGGTGTAATGTGACGGCCGCTCTGGTGTAAATGTGACGGCGCTTGGTTGTATGTGACTGCGCTCTGGTGTAATGTTGACGGCGCTCTGGTGATAATGTGACTGCGCTCTGGTGTAAATGTGACTGCGGCTCTGGTGTATGTGACTGCGCTCTGGGTAATGTGACAGCCTCTGTAATGTGACCGCTCTGTGTAATGTTGACTGCGCTTGGTGTATGTGACCGCGCCTCTGCTGTAATGTGACGGCCGCGCTCTGGTGTAATGTGACTGCACTCTGGTGTAATGTGACTGCGCTCTGGTGTAACTGTGACGGCGCTTCTGGTGTAATGTGACGGCGCTCTGTTTTTGTAATGGACTCAACTCTGGTGTAATCGTGATGGCGCTCGCCCTGAATGTGACTTGCCACTCTGGTGTAAATGTATGGCGCTCTGGGGTAATTGTGCTTGCACTCTTGGCATGTTATATGTGATGGCGCTCGCCTGGTGTAATGTGAACGGCGCTCTGGTGTAATGTGACTGCACCTTGCGGTGGTGTAATGTGATCGGCACTCCACGTTGTAATGTGGACCTGCCGCTTCTGGTGTAATGTGACTGCGCTTCTGTAGTGTAATGTTTGACTGCGCTTTCTGGTGTAATGTGACTGCCTTCTGGCTGTTAATGTGATGCGCCTACTGGGTGTATGTAATGTGACTGCCCGCCTCTGGTGTGTAATGTGACCTGCGCTCTTGTGTAATGTGACGGGCCTGGTGTATGTGCTAGCACTCTGGTGTAATGTGGACTGCGCTCTGCGTTGTTAATGTGACTGCGCTCTGGTGTAATGGTTGGACGCGCTCTGGTGAATGTGTACGGCGCTCTGGTGTAAGTGTGAACGGCGCTCTGGTGTAATGTGAACTGCTACTCTGTGTATATGTGATGGCGCTGCTGGTGAATGTGACGGCCGCTCTGGTGTAAGTGACTGCGCTCTGGTTAATGTGACGGACGCTCTGGTGTAATTGATGGCGCTCCGTGAATGTACAGCGCTCTGGTGTATGTGACTGCGCTCTGGTTGTATATGTGATGGCGCTCTGGTGTAATTGACGCGGTCTGGTGGTAATGTGATCTGCGCCTGGTAAATGTATCTGCGCTCTGGTGTAATGTGACTGCGGCTCTTGGTGTTAGATGTGACTGCGCTCTGGTGTAATGTGATGCGCTCTGTGTGTTGGACCGCGCTCTGGTGTAGATGTTGACTGCGCTTCTGGTGTAGATGTGATGCGCTCTGTGTAATGACCTGCACTCTGGTTAATGTGACTGCGCTCTTGGTGAATGGTGCTGACTCTGGTGAATTGCTGCGCTCGTGTAATTGACGGGCTCGAGTGTAATGTACGGCTGCTCTGGGTGTATTGGTACGCACTCTGGTTGTAATGTGACTGCGCTCGTGTGTATGTACTGCGCTCTGGTGTAATTTGAATGCACTCTTGGTCGTAATTGTGACGGCGCTCCGTGTATGTGACGGCGCTCTGGTGTATGTGATGGCACTTCCGGTGTAAATGTGATGGCGCCTGGTGTAAATTGACTGCGCTCTGTTTATGTGATGCGCCTGGTGTAAATGTCGGCGCTCTGCGTGTAATGTGGATTGCGCTCTGGTGTAAACTGTGACGCGCTGGTGTAATGTGACGGACGCTTCTGGTTGTAATGTGACTGCGCTCTGGTGTATATGTGAGCGTCTGGTGATGTGATGGCGCTCTGGTCGTAAATGTGATATGGCGTCTGGTGTGATGGCGCTCTGGTGTAATTGATGCGCTTCTGGTGGTAGATGTTGGACGGCGCTTGGTGTATATGTGATGGGTCTGGTGTAATTGACGGCGCTCTGGTGTAATGTGAACGGCGCTCTGGTGTAATGTGACGCGCTCTGGTGTAATGTGATGGACTCCCGGTGTATGTGATGGCGCTCTGTGTAAGTGACGGCGCTCTGGTGTAATGTGACGGCGCTCTGTGTAGTATGTGAACTGTGCGCTCGTTGGGTGGTATTGAACGGCGTCTGGTTATGTGACGGCGCTCTGGTGGTAATGTGACGGCGCTCCTGGTGTAATGTGACGGCGCTCTGGTGTATGATGTGACGGGCTCTGGTGTAATGTGACGGCGCTCTGTGAATGTACTGGCGCCTCCTGGTGGAATGTGACGGCCGCTCTGTTGTAATGTGAACTGCGCTCTGGGTAAATGTGAAGGCGCTCTGGTGTAATGTGAAACGCGCCTGGTGTAATGTGCGGCGCTCTGGTGTAAATGTGACGCGCTCTGTGTAATTGTTGACGGCGCTCTGGTGTAATGTGACGGGCGCTCTGTTGTAAGATGTGACGGCGCTCTGGTGTAAGTGACGGCGCTATGGTGTAATGTGACGCGCTCTGGTGTATATTGTGACTTGGCTCTGGTGTATGTGACGGCGCTCTGGCTTGTAATGTGACTGCTGCTCTGGTGTAATGTGGATGGCGCTCTGGTGTAATGTTGACGGCGCTCTGGTGTATATGTGACGGCGGCTCTGTGTAATGTGACGGGCGCTCTGGTGTATATGTGACTGCGCTCTGGGTAATGGACGGCGCTGCTGTGTAATGTGACGCGCTCTGGGTATGTGAACGCGCTCTGGTGTAATGTGATGGCTCCGAGTGTAATGTGACGGCGCTCGCGTGTAATGTGATGCGCTCTGGTGTATGTGACGCCGCTCTGGTGTAATGTTGATGGCGCTTGGTGTACATGTGATGGCGCTCTGGTGTAATGTGACGGCGCTCGGTGGTAATGTGATCTGCGCCTGGTAATGTGATGGCGCTCTGGTGTCAAGTGACGGCCGCTCTGTGGTGTAATGTGATGGCGCTCTGTGTAATGTGACTGCGCTCTGGTGTAATGTGATGGCGTCTGGTGTGATGTGATGGCGCTCTTGGGTAACGTGACGGGCTGCTGTGTATTGTGACTGCGCCTGGTGTAATGTGAATGGCGCTCTGGTGTATTGACGCGTCTGTGTGTATGTGACGCGTCTGGTGTCAATGTGACTGCCTCTGGTGTATGTGATGCGCTCTGTGTATGTGACGCGCTCTGGTGTACATGTGACTGCGCTCTGGTTAAGTGAACGCCTCTGGTGTGAATGTGACGGCGCTCTGGTGTAAATGTGACTCGCGCCTCATGGTGAATGACTGGCGCTCTGGTGTAATGTGACTGCCGCCTCTGGTGTAATGTGACTGCGCTCCGGTGTAATGTGACGGCGCTCTGGTGTAATGTGACGGGCGCTCTGGTGAATGGTGACGCGCTGTGGTGTAATGTTGACTGCGCTCTGGTGTAATGTGACGGCGCTTCCTGTGTAATGTGACGGCGCTCTGGTGTAGATGTGACTGGCTCTGGTTAATGTGATGGCGCTCTGGTGTAATGTGAACGGCGCTGCTGGCTGTAAATGTGGACTGCGCTCTGTGTAATTGTGAACTGCGCTCTGGTGAAGTGACGGCGCTCTGCGTGTAATAGGATTGCGCTCTGTGTAATGTGGACTGCGCTCTGGTGTATGTGACGGCGCTCTGGTGTAATGTGACTGCGCTCTGGTGTATGTGACGGCCGCTCTGGTGTAATGTGACGGCGCTCTTGGTGTAATGTGACGGCGGCTCTGGTGTATGGTGAGACGTCCGGTGTAAATCTGACGGCGCTCTGTGTAAAGTGAACGGGGCTTCTGGTGTAATGGTTGACTGCGCTCTGGTGTAATGTGACTGCGCTCGTCGGTGTAATGTGATGCGCTCTGGTGAATGTGACTGCGCTCTGGTGTAATGTGACTGCGCTCTGGGTGTAATGTGGACTGCGCTCTGGTGTACCGTGACTGCGCTCCGGTGTAATGTGATCTGCGCTCTGGGTTAATGTGACGGCGCTCTGGTGTTAATGTGAACGGCGCTCGGTTGTAATGTGACGGCGCTCTGGTGTAATGTGATGGCGCTCTGTGTAATGTGACGGGCTCTGGTGTAATGTTGGATGCGCGCTCTGGTGTAATTGACTGCCTCTCGGTGTAATTGGACGGCTGCCTGGTGTAAGTGACTGCGCTCTGTGTAATGTGACTGGCGGCTCTGGTGAGATGTGATGGCTGCTCCCTGTGTGTAATCGTGACTGCCTCCGGTGTAATGTGACGGCGCTCTGGTGTAAGTGCTGACGGCCTCTGGTTATCTGTGACTGCGCTCTGGTGTAATGTGACTGCGCTCCGTGTATGTGATCGGCGCTACTGGTGTTACATGTGACCTGCCGCTCTGGTGTATTGACGGCGTGCTGGTGTTAAGTTGACTGCGGCTGGTGTAATGTGACGGCGCTGCTGGTGGTAAATGTGACGGCCGATGCTGGTGTAATGGTGACGGCGCTCTGGTGTAAATGTGAAAACTTGCGCTCCCGGTGTAATGTGGAAACGCGCTCTGGTGTAATGGTGCGCTCTGGTTGTAATGTGGACGCGCGCTCCTGGTGTAATGTGACGGCGGCTCTGGGTAATGTGACGGCGCTTCTGGGTGTAATTGGTGACTGTGGCGCTCCTGGTGTATGTGACGGCGTCTCTGGTGTAGTGGACGGCGCTTGGTGTAAATGTGACGGCGCTGCTGGTGTATTGACTGCGCTCCGGTGTATGTGCTGGGCGCTGTGGTGTAATGTGGAGCTGCGCTCTGGTGATGTGACGGCGCTCTTGGTGTAATGTGACTGCGCCTGGTGTAATGTGAACGGCGTTCTGGTGTAGATGGACGGCGCTCTGGTGTAATTGTTGACGCGCGCTCTGGTGTAATGTGACTGCGCTCCGGTGTATGTGACTGCGATAGAGTGTAATGTGACGGCGGCTCTGGTTAAGTGACTGCGTCTCTTGGTGTAATGTGACTTTGCCCGCTCATTGGTGTAATGTGGACTGGCGCTCTGGTGTAATGGTGACGGCGCCTGGGTGTAGAAGGACTGCGCTCCTGGTGTAATGTGACGGCGCTCTGGTGTAATGTGACCGGCGCTGCTGAGTTGTAATGTGACTGCGCTGCTGGTGTATATGTGACGGCGCTCTGGTGTAATGTGATCGGCGCTTTCCGGTGTATATGTGAACGGCGCTCTGGTCGGAATGTGGAACGGCTGCTCTGGTGTAATGTGACGTGCGCTCTGGGTGTAATGTGAAACCTGACGCCTCCGGGTGTAATGGTGACTGCGCTCCTGTGTTAAGTGTGACTGCGCTCTGGTGTAATGTGACGGAGTCGTGGTGTAGCATGTGAACGGCGACTCTGGTGAAATTGTGACTGCGCTCCGTGTAAATGTGACGCGCTCTGGTGTAATTGTGACTTTGCGCTCTGGGTGTATGTTACTGCGCTTGGGTGTATATGTGACTGCGCTCTGGTGTAAGTAGGCTCGGTGTATGTTGACCTGCGCTCTGGTGTAATGTGAACTCGCGCTCTGGTGTAAATGCTGATGGCGCTGCTGGTGTAATGTGACTGCGCTCCGGTGTAAGAATGTGACGCCTCCGGTGTATGTGACTGGCTCCGGTGTAATGTGACTGCGCTCCGTGTAATGTGACTGCCGTCTGGTGTAGTGATTGGAGTCTGGTGTAATGTGACGGCGCTCCGGTGTAATGTGACGGTGCTCTGGTGTTAATGTGATGGCGGCTACTGGTGTAATGTGATTGGCGCTCTGGTGTTAATGATGACGGCGCTCTGGTGTAATGTGAACGGCGCTGCTGGTTAATGTGATTGCGCTCTGGTGTAATGTGACTGCGCTCTGTTGTGAAATTGACGGCGCTTCTGTGGAATGTGACGGGCCTTCTGGTTAAGTGACTGCGCTCTGTGGAATGTGACGGGGCTCTGTTGTAATTGTGACTGCACTTCTGGTGTAATGTGAGGCGCTCTGGTGTAATGTGAACGGGCGCTGCTGCGTGTAAATGGTGACGGGCGCTCTGGTGGTAATTGTGACTGCGCTCCTGGTGTAATGTGACTGCGCTCTGGTGTAATGTTGACTGCTCTCTGGTGTAATGTACTGCGCTCTGGTGTAAGTGTGACTGCGGCTCTGTGTAATGTGACTGCGCTCTGGGGTGTATGTGACTGCGCTCTGGTGTCTGTGAACTGGCTCTGGTTGTATATGTGACTGCGCTCTGGGTGTAATGTGACTGCGCTCTGCGTGTAATGTGACTGCGCTCTGGTGTAATGTGACTGCGCTCTGCTGTAAGTGATGCGCTCTGGGTAATGTGACTGGCGCTCGACCCTGGTGTAATTGTGACTGCTGCTCTGGTGTAATGTAACTGCGCTCGGTGTATATGGTGACGGCGCTCTGGTGTAATGTGATGGCCTCTGGTGTTAATGTGACCTGCGCCTGGTGTGAAATGTGACGTGCCGCTCTGGTGTAATGTTTGACGGCTCTGGTGTAATGTTGACTGCGCTCTGGTGTAATGTGACTGCGCTCGGTGTAATGCTGAATCTGCGCTCTTTGGTGTAATTGACGGCGCTCCTGGTTGTAACTGTGACTGCGCTCTGGTGCTAATGTGACTGCGCGCGCTGGTGTAATGTGATGGCCTCTGTTATGTGTGGCGCTCTGGTGTATATGTGACGCGCTCTGGTGTATGTAACGGCGCTTCTGGTGTAATGTGACGGCGCTCTGGTGTAATGTGATCGGCGCTCTGTGTACATGTGACGCGCTCTGGTGTAATGTGGATGCGCTCTGGTTATGTGATGCGGCGCTCGGGAATGCTGATGCGCTCTGGTGTAATGTGACGGCGCTCTGGTGTATGTGACTTGCGCTCCTGGTGTAATGTGCCTGCGCTCTGGTGTTAAAGTTGATGCCTTCTGGTGTAATGTGACTGGCGCTTGGTGTATATGTGACTGCGCTCTGGTGAGATGTGACTGCGCTCTGGTGTATATGTACGGCGCTCTGTGATGTTGACTGCGCTCTGGTTAATGTGATGCGCTCTGGTTAATGTGGACGGCGCTCTGGTGTAATGTGATCTGCGCTCTGGTGTAATGTGACTGCGCTGTGGGTTGTAAATGTGACTTGGGCTCTGTGTAATGTGACTGCGCTCTGGATGTAGAGTGACGTGCGCTCTGGTGAATGGTGAAGCGGCGCTCTACTGGTGTAATTGACGGCGCTCCGTGTAATCGTGACGGGCTGGTGTATATGCTGACGGCGCTCTGGTGTAAGTGACTGCCGCTCTGGTTAATGTGACGGCGCTCTGGTGTAATGTGACTGCGCTCTTGGTTTAATTGTTGACGGCTTGGTTGTATTGACTGCGCTCCTGGTGTAATGTGACTGCCGCTCTGGTGTAATGTGACTGCCGCCTGGTGTAAGTTTGGACGGCGCTGACTGGTGTAATGTGTAACTGCGCTTCTGGTGAATGTGACGGCGCTCTTGGTGTATATTGTGACTGGCTCTGGTGTACTGTGATGGCGCTCCCTTGGTGTAATGTGACTGGCTCTGGTGTAATGGTGATGGCGCTCTGGTGTAGAGGACGGCGCTCTGGTGTAAGTATGGCGCTCGGTGTAATGTGACTGCGTCTTGGTGTAATGTGACTGGCGCTCTGGTGTAATGTGGACTGCGCTCTGGTGTAAGTGACGGGTCTGGGTGTAATGTGACGGCGCTGCTGGTGAATGTGACGGCGCTCTGTGTAAGTGCTGCGCTCTGGTGTACATGTGACTGCGCTCTGGTTTGTATGTGACTGCGCTCTTGGTGTAATGTGACGGCGCTCTGGTGAAATGTGACTTGCGCTCTGGTGTAATGTGAGGCGCTCTGGTGTAATGTGACGGCGCTCTGGTGTATGTGTGCGCTCTGGTGTAATGTGACGGCTCTGGTGTAATGGACTGCCGCTCTGGTGTAATGTGACGGGCTCTGGTGAAATTGAACTGGCGCCTGGTGTAATGTGACTGCGCTCTGGTGTAATGTGACGCGCTCTGGTTAATTGTGACGGCGCTCGTGGTGTAATTACTGCGCTCTGGTGATATGTGAACCGGCGCTCTGGGTTAATGTGACGGCGCTCTGGTGTAATGTGACGGCGCTCTGGTGTAATGTGACTGCGCTCTGGTGAATGTGAGCGGCGCTTGGTGTAATGTGACTGCTCTGGTGTAATGTGACTGCCGCTCTGGTGTATATGTGACTGCAGCTCTGGTGTACTGTGACTGCCTCCTGGTGTAATGTGACGGCGCTCTGGTTGTAATGTGACGGCCGCTCTGGTGTAGATGTGCTGGCTCTGGTGTATGTGTGGACTGGCGCTCATGGTGTTAATGTGACGCGCTCTGGTTAGATGTGATGCCGCTTCTGGGTAATGTGACGGGTGTCTGTGTAATGTGAACGGCGCTCTGGTGTATGTGACTGCGCTCGGTGTAACTGTGATGCGCGCTTCTGTGTAATGTGAGCGGCGCTTCTGTGTATATGTGACTCGCCTCTGGGTGTGAAATGTGACTGGGCTCTGGTGTAATGTGTGACGGCGCTCTGGTGTAATGTTGACGGCGGCCCTCGGTGTACATGTGAGCTGGCGCTGGTGTAATGCTGACGCGCTTCTGGTGTAATGTGACTGCGTCTGGTGTAAGTGACTGCGCTCTGGTGTAATGTGACGGCGCTCTGGTGTAATGTGACGGCGCTCTGGTGTAATGTGAATGGCGCTGCTGGGTAATGTGACTGCGCTCTGGTGTAATGTGACTGCAACTCGGTGTAAAACTGTGACTGCGCTCTGGTGTAATGTGATGCGCTCTGTGTAATTGTGACGGCGCCTGGGTGTAATGATGACTGCGCTCTGGTGTACATTGACGGCGCCTGGTGTAATGTGGCACTGCGCTCTGGTGTAATGTGACTGCGCTCTGGGGTGTAATGTGACGGCGCTCCTGGGTAATGTGACGGCGCTCTGGCTGTAATGTGGCGCTCTGGTGTAATGTGTTGGCGCTCTGGTTTTTACTGTGACGGCGCTTCTGTGGTGAAGGACTGCGCTCTTGGTGTAATGTGACGGCTGCTGCGTGTAATGTGATGGCGCTCTGGTGTAATGTGACGGCGCTTGGTGTAAATGTGACTGCGCTCTGGTGTAATGTGACTGCGCTCTGGTTAAATGTGAGCTGCGCTCTGTTGAATGTGATCGGCGCTCTGGTGTAATGTGACGCGCCTCTTGGTGTAATGTGACTGCGTTGCGTGTATATGTGATCGGCGCTGCTGGTGTGATGTGATGGCGCTTCTGGGTGTAGGTTGACATGGCGCTCTGTGTAATGTGACCGGCGCTCTGCGTGTATGTGACTGCGCCTGGTGTAATGTGCACGGCACTCTGGTGTAATGTGACTGCGCTCGTGGTGTACATGGATGGCGCTCTGGTGTAATGTGACTGGCGCTTGGTGTTAAATGTGACTGGCGCTCTGTGTGTAATGTGATGGCCTATGGTGTAATGTACGGCGCTCTGGATTAATTGTGAATCGCGCTCTGGTGTATATGTCGGCGCTCTGGTGTAATGTGACGGCCTCTGGTGTAATTGAGGCGCTCTTGGTGTAATGTGACTGCGCTCTGGTGTAATGTAACTCGCGCTCTGGTGTATGTGACTGCGCTTCATGGTGGTAATGTGACGCGCTCTGGTGTAAGTGTGACGGCTCTGGTTTAATGTGAGCGGCGCTCTGGTGTAATGTGATGCGCTGCGTGGTGTAATTGTGACTGCGCTCTGGTGTAATGTACTGCGCTCTGGGTGAATGTGACGCGCTCTGGGTGTAATGTGATGGCGCTCTGGTGTAATGGTGAACGGCGCTTCTGGTGTAATGTTACTGCTCTGTGTAATGTGACTGCGCTTCTGGTGTAATGTGACTGCGCTCTGTGTTATGTGACTCCGCCGTGGTGTTAATGTGAAGGCGCTCTGTGGTAATGTGACGGCGCTCTTGGTTAATGTGACTGGCGCTCTGGTGTAATGTGACGTGCATCTCGGTGTATATGTGACTGGCGCTTCTGGTTGTATGTGAGCTGGATCTGTGCTGTAATTGACTGCGCCTGGGTAATGTGACGGCGCTGCTGGTGTACTGTGAGGCGCTCTGGGTAATGTGACTGCGCTCTGGTTAATGTGACGGCGCTTCTGGTGTATATTGTGACGGCGCTCTGGTGTAATGTACTGGCGCTCTTGGTTAATGTGGACTTGCGCTCTGGGTGTAATGTGAACTGCGTCTGGGTGTAATGTACGGCGCTGCTGGTGTAATGTGACTGCGCTCTGTGTAATGTGACTGCGCTCTGGTGTAATGTGACCTGCAGCTTCTGGTTATATGTGACGGCGCTCTGGTGTATGTGAACTGCGCTCTGGGTATGTACGGCGCCTGGTGTAATGTGACGGCGCTTTTTTCTTGAATTTGAACGCCTCTGGGGTAGATGTGACGCGCTCTTGGGTATCGTGACCGCGCTCTGGTGTAATGTGACGGCAACTGCTGGTGTAATTGTTGGACGGGCTCTGGTTAATGTGGACGGCGCTTCTGGTGTAATGGTAGCTCGGCGCTTCACTTGGTGAAGTACTGCGCTCTGGTGAATGTGACTGCCTCATGGGTATGTGAAGGCGCTCCTTGGTGTAATGTGACGGCGCTTGGCTGTAATGTGACGGCGCGTGGTGTAATGTGACTGCGCTCTGCACGTGTACTGTGGACTGCGCTCTGGTGTAATGTGCCGGCGCTCTGGTGTAATGTGAATGGCGCTCTGGTGTACATGTGACGGCGTCTGGTTATGTGACTGCGCTCTTGGTGTAATGTGACGCACTCTGGTGTAATGTGACGGCGCTCGGTGTATGTGACTGCGCTCTGGTGTAATTGTGACCGCGCTCTGGTGTAATGTCCGGCGCTCTGGTGTAAATGTGGACGCGCCTGTGTAATGTGGACAGATGCTCTGGTGTATGTGACGGCGCTCTGGTTGAATGTGACGGCGCTCTGGTGTAAATGTGACGGCGCTCTGGTGAATGTGACTGGCTCTGGTGTAATGTCGCGGCGCCTGGTGTAATGTGACGGCGCTCTGGGTGTAACTGTGACGGCGCCTGGGTAATGTGAACGCGCTCTGGTGTAATGTGACTGCGCTCTGGGTAAAATTGACTGGCTCTTGTGTGAAGTCGAAGGCGCTCTGGTGTATGGTGACTGCGCTCTGGTTAATTGTGACGCGCTCCTGGTGGATATGTGACTGCGCTCTGGTGTATTGTGACTGCGCTCTGGTTGTAATGGTACGGCGCTCTGGTTAATGTTGACTGGCGTCTGGTGTAATTAGGCGCTCTGGTGTAATTGACGCGCCCTGGTGTAATGTACGGCGCTCTTGGTGTAGATGTAAACTGGCGCTCTGGGTAATGTGACGGCGCTCTGGTAATGTGACGCGCTTCTGGTGTAATGTGACTGGCGCGTCTGGTGTAATGTGACGGCGCTCTGGTGTAATGTGACTGCGCTCTGGTTAATGTGAATGGGCTCTGGGTGTAATGTACGGCGCTCTGCGGTGTAATGTGACTGCGCTCTGGTGTAATGACTGTCGCTCTGGGTAATGTGACTGCACTCTTGGTGTAGATGTGACGCGCCTGGTGTAATGTTGACGGCGCTGCTGGTGTAATGTTGACTGCGCCTCCGGTGAATGTGACTGCGCTCTGTGCGTAATGTGACGGCGCTCTGGTGTAATGTGACTGGCGCGTCTGGTGTACATGTGAACTGCGGCTTGGTTAATGTACTGGCAGCTCTGGTGTAATGCTGACGGCCGCTCTGGTGTAATGTTTGAACGCGCTCTGGTGTAACTGTGCGGCGCTCTGGTGTACATGAACGGCGCTCTGGTGTAGAATTGACGGCGCCTCTGGTTGTAATGTGATCTGCGCCTCCCGGTGTATATGTGACTCGCGCTCTGGTGTAAGTGACGGCGCTCTGGGTCGTAAGTGTGACTCGCGCTCTGGTGTAATTGAACTGCGCTGCTGTGTATGTGACTGCGCTCTGTGTATGTGCCCGGCGCTCTGGTGTAATGTGACTGCGCTCTGGTTAATGGTGACGGCGCTCTGGTGTAAAATGTGACGGCGCTACTGGTGTAGAGTGACTGCGCTCTGGTGCTAATGTGCGGCGCTCTTGGTGTAATGTGGACGTCCGGTGTAATGTTGACGGCGCTCTGTGTATATGTGACGGGCTCTGGGTTGTATGTGACGTGCGCTCCTGGTGTATGTGACTGAAGCTCCGTGTAATGTGACTTGCGCTCTGGTGTATTGACTGCGCCTTGGTGTAATGTGACGCGCTGACTGGTGTAATGTGACGGCTGCTCTGTGTGAATTGACGCGCTCCGGTGTAGATGTGACTGCGCTCTGGTTGTAGAATGTTTACTGGCGCTCTGGTGTAATGTGACTGGCTCTGGTTAATGTGACTGCGCCTGGTTTAATGTGACGGCGCTCTGGTGTAATGTGACGTGACTGGCTCCTGGTGAATGTGACTGCCGCTCTGGTGTTGTGGACGCGCTCTGGTGTAATGTGACGCGCTCCTGGCTGTATGTGAGGCGCTTCTGGTGTAATGTGACGCGCTCTGGGTGTAATTGTGATGGCCGCTCTGGTGTAATCGGTGACGGCGCTCTCCGTGTAATGTGACGGGCTTCTGGTGTAATGTGATGCGCTCTGGGTTGTAGATGTGAAGGCGCTCTGTGTAA
>VHKM01000136.1:0-226289 GCA_007210695.1 Neogobius melanostomus
TCCCTCCCTCTCTTCTCTACCGCTCTCTCTCTCTCTCTCTTCTACCTTCTTTCCTCTCTCTCTCTACCTCTCTCTCTACCTCTCTCTTCTCTCCCCCCTCTCTCTCTATCCTCTCTCTCTCTCTCTTTTCCCAATACCTCTCTCTCTATCCCTCTCTCTTCTCTCTATCCCTTCTCTCTATCCTCTCTCTTTTTCTCTCTCATTTCTCTACTCTCTACCTCTCATCTCTCTCTACCTCTCTCTCTCTTCTCTCTCTTTCTCTCCTCTCTCTAGCTCTCTCTCTCTCTCTCCCCTCTCTCTCTCTCTCTCTCCTATCCCTCTCTCTCCTCTATCCCCTCTCTCTCTCTCTCTCTTATCCTCTCTCTCTCTCTATCCTCTCTCTCATATTTCTCTAATCTCTCTCTCCTCTCTCTCCCTCTCTCTCTCTTTCTCTCTCTCTCTACCTCTCTCTCTCCTCTCTCCCTCTCTCCTCTCTCTTTACCTCTCTCTCTTCTTCTCTACCCCCTTTCTTTCTCCTCTCCTCTCTTCACTCTCTCTATCCCTCTCTCTCTCTTCCTCTCTCTCTATCCCTCTCATCTCTCTCTAATCCCTCTCTCTCTCTTCTCTCTATCCCATCTCTCCTCTCTATCCCTCTCTCTCTATTTCTCTCTTCTATCTCTCTCTTTTTCTCTTCTATTCACCTCTCTCTCTAATCCCTTCTCTCTTTCTCTCCTTCCTCTATTCCTCCTTCTCTTTCTATCTCTCTCTCTACCCTCTCTCTCTCTTCTATCCTCTCCTCTCTTCCTCCCTCCTCTCATCCTCTCTCCCTTCTCTCTTCTCCCTCCTTCTCTCCTCTCTCTCTCTCTACCTCTCTCTCTCTCTCTCTCTACCTCCTCTCTCTCTCTCTCTCTCTACCTCTCGTCTCTCTTCTCTCTCTTCCTCTCATCCGCTCCTCTTCTTTCTCTCCTCTCTATCCCTCTCTCTCTCTCAAGAATACCCTCTCTCTTTCTCTCTCTCTCTAATTTCTCTCTCTCTCACCTCCTCTCTCTCTCTCTCTTTCTTCTCTCTCCTCTCCTCTCTCTCCTCTTTCCTCTCTCTCTCGTCTTTCTCTCTCTCTCTCTCTCTTCTTTCTCTCTCTCCTTTCTCTCTCTCTTCTATCCTCTTCTCTTCTCTCTTCTGTCTTTCTCCTCTGCCTCTCTATCCCTCTCTCTTATCCCTCTCTTTCTCTCTACTGCTCTCTCTCTCGTCTCCCTCTCTCTCTCACCTCTCTTTCTCTCTTCTCTACCTTCTCTCTCTACCTCTCTCTCTCTCTCCTCTCTCTCCCTCTCTTTCTCTCTCTCTCTTTCTCTCTGCTCTCTCTCAGCCCTCCTCTCTCTTTCTCTCCTCCCTCTCTCTCTCTTTCCTCTCTCTCTCTATCCCTCTCTCTCTCTTCATCGTCTCATCTCTATCCTCTCTTTCTTTCTCTCTCTTATCACATACTACTCATCTCTCTCATCCCTTCTTGTCCTTCTATCCTCTCTCTACCTCTCTCTCTCTCTACCTCTCTCTCTCTCTTCTCTACCTCTCTACCTCTCTTCTCTCTCTCTCTAACCTCTCTACCTCTCTCTCTCTCTTTTCTCTTCTACCTCTCTCTCTCTCTCTTCATCCCTCTCTCTTCTCTCTACTCCCTTCTCTCTCTTTCTCTCTCTCTATCCCTCTCTTCCTCTCTCTCTTTCTCTTCTTCTCTCTTATCCCTCTCTCTCTCCTCTCTCTCACCTCTCTCGCCTCTCTCTCTCCTCTCTCTCTTACCTCTCTCTCTCTCTACCTTCTCTCTCTCTCTCTACCTCTCTACTCTCTCTTTCTCTTTACATCTGTATCTTCTTCTCTTTCTCTCTTCTCTCTCTCTATCCCCTCTCTCTCTTCTCCTTCTCTAATCCCTCTCTCTTCTCTCTCTCTCTCTACCTCTCTCTCTCTCTCTCTACCTCTCTACCTCTCTCTCTCTCTTTCTCTCTACCTCTCTCTCTACCTCTCTCTCTCTCCCTCTCTTTCTCTCTTTCTCGTCTCTCTTTCTCTCTCTCTTCTCGTTTCTTCTATCTCTCTCTTTCTCTTCTTCTCTCTCTCTCTCTGTTTCTCTCTATCCTCTCTCTCTCTATCCCTCTCTCCTCTCTTTCTCTCTCTCGTATCTCTCTCTCTGTATACTCTCTCTCTTTCTCTCTCCTCTCTATCCCCTCTCTCCTATCCTCTCTTTTCTCTCTCTCTCTCTATCACTCTCTTCTCTCTTCTTCTTTCTCTCTCTCTCTCTCTATCCATCTCTCTCTATCCTCTCTCTCTCTCTCTTCTCTTATCCTCTCTTTCTCTCTCTCTCTCGTATCCCTCTCTGCTTTCTCTCTCCTTCTATCCCTCTCTCTCTTTCTCTCTCTCTCACTATCTCTCTCTTCTCTCTTTCCTCTCTTTCTCTTCTATCCCTCTCTCTCTCTATCCCCTCTCTTCTCTTTATCTCTTCTCTCTCTCCCTCTCTTCTCTATCCCTCTCTCTTTCTCTCTTTCTCTCTATCCTCTCTCTCTCTATCCCTCTCTCTTCTCTATTACCTCCTCTCTCTCGCTCTCTCTCTTCCCTCTCTCGTCTCTCTCTCTACCTCTCTCCCCGTGGCGTGCAGTGCCACTGCTAGCGTACATCTCCACGGAGTGGTCTGACATCGATGTCACAGGGACATGGAACTCAGGACAGTTTTAAATACCGTAGCGTATGAACGCAGAAAGGCATGTGAGGTAGGCTACCGTATGTGCAGACAGCGCTGTTGATAAAATCTGCAAGCGTGATCAGAGGACGAGGAGAGCGGCGCCTCTGGGGAAAGTCCTGTTCACAATGACACTTCTACTAGTGCCTATTGTGGTGTAATCTGTTTGTCAAAAGCTATAAAGCCAATAGATAACTATTATTTATCCCAATTTTCAATACTTATCGAAATTAATTATAACCTTTTATAATGAAACTGACGAAAACTTGACTAAAACCTTTTAAATTTTCGTCTGATTAAAACATGACTAAAACTATCACATTTAGAAATGACTAAAATGTGACTAAAACTATAAGCATTTTCGTCCAAAAGACTAAGACTAAAACTAAAACTAAAAGGGCTGCCAAAAACAACACTGGTGTTCAAAGCTCAATAAGTTAGGCCAGGAAAGAGATATAAAAAAAAATCTCTCAAAATATGGTAATGTCCAAGACTGGAAGAGTCTGTAGGAGCTACTGAAGTCATTGAGGTTGCATGAGTGGAGCAAACGCCTTATTTTGAGAAAAGCGGTCCTGAAGTTTTCCCACCGCACGCTTCATTTGCTGTAAGAGGTTTTTTTTCTTCTTGTTGCCGTGTATTGAACATATTTTTGTCCCGTTTCAAATGTACATTGATTAAAACAGCCGTTACGCACTTTTGTTGAACTCTCCTATGTTTAAAATCTATTGCTAATGACTCCTATTATCCGCCAGTTCTTGTAGCAATACGATAGATACGATTTGTTTCTACCGGCAAAGGCCACAGTTTAGGTCGTGCAGAGGCTCCAGCCACTCTTGCTTCCCCACTGCATATTAAAACGCACACAATGCTACATAAGACCACAGTCATGTGGCTGGTTAGTAAATGGACCAGAAGTCAGGGAAGACGACTCTCGACGGGTTACATCTTCTATTGCCACGGACACATATAATCAGAGCTTGACCTATAACACCCACCAAATGCGAGTAACTAACTAACCACAGCGAAGGGTGAGACTGCTCCTGTTAATTTTAATTACAGTGTCCACACACTGATGCCCTTTAAACATTTCAACATCATTCTACTGCACGACAACTCCCCAGAAGCGTTCAAATATTCTCTGCTCACACTTTAATTGTCTCATTACGTCTTCGGACCGGGTCTGTGCTCTGTCACTCACACACTCTCCTCCGGGTCTGAACGAGCGAGTGAGACATCACAGCACACGGACTTTCTCTTCTCTTTTTCTCGGGACAAAGTGTTTTATTCCGATCTGATGTGCGGTATGAGCGCGAAGATGGCGCTTTCATCCGACAATGGATGAAAGCGCCTCAAAGCACATATTCACTTTGGAATACGCGTTTTAGTTTTGGCTTGTGAAAATAGTGGCCGGTGATCAAAAATGTTATTGTCAAGCGCCGCATGTAATATTCTTCTCTGAATCTGATAAAACCACCTTCCTGTTTTCCCTTGATCCCAGTTTTTCACTCACTTCCTACTGAAGTTATACCCATAACAGCTCCACTCAGTGCTGCTTGTCTTGTCTGCTTCTTCTTTTCCTTTAACCCCATATGCGCAGTACCGACAGAAACAAAGAAGATTAATCCCATCGTCTGGATTCCATGCACTTGTCTAATTTCTATCAGTAAGCCGTCTCGCTGTCAGAATGGATGTGCTGTAGGCTAGAAAGAGAGGAACTCGAGTCGGAACATATCACGGATCTTAAAGGCCTTACGTCCTCCACCCACTGAAGGGCCAAGAGGATTCTCACTTCAGGAATACGCGCGATTTTTAAATAAGCTAATCATAAGGGAAAAAATCTGGGAGACAAATACCATATTTGGATTACAGCTCATCGCGGGAACCCTTCGCAGGACACATGGATGTAAAATATGTCAATAATTGTGAATGAATGCGCGATGGAAAGCCGGCTTTGCGAAGCGAGGTTTTAGCTTCTTCCGAGATATCTCCGCCTTGCTAGCGACAAAACGTCATAAATAAGCATCGTACGGGTAGTTTAGTCTTTTTCATACTCTGTCATGAACTAAGATGTTAAGGCAGAAAACTAGCTAAAAATCTCCACTTGGACCACTGCGTGAAAATAAATCATTTCCCCTGCCGCGTTTCCCTGAAGTAGCCATGTGCTCTGGGTGCAAATATGTCCTTCAAAGTAATACGATAGAACTGGAAGGTCTTTACACACCAATAGGACTAAAATAGCATGTGTCTGTCACTATGAAAGTTATAATACAATCTGCTGCTGCTGTAGTGTTTAGATGCTGCGAAATAACTTCATGTTTTTGGCCCATTGTTCCATCTCTCTCCTGTGTTTGCACATGCACAACTCGACTCATTTTTTGGAATTTTGGAACTGAGGAATTGCCTGCTTTGTGTGCTATTGTCCATCCAAAATATTCTCTTCTCTTTCTTCCAACATTGCTTCAATGTATTTATTCTGTCTTTATTAGTGTGTGAACTAGCTTTGCGGATAGCTAACAGTCTCCAATAAAGGACCAGGATGTGTATTGCTGTTTTGGTGTGTTTTACTGGAAGGCCTGTTAAACTGTAACATACAGACACAAAAAGAATGCATATTAAATCTTAAAGAAGAACTAAGTAACTTGTTTACCTTAATAAATGCTTTTCGTAATCCCTGTGGGTTAATGGGATGATTGGGGGTCTTTCATCTCCCCCTGGTGCCTCTGGCCAGAATAACACACTTGCAACTTTCCTGCCTCCGGGTCGGAGGCACAATACACACTAATACAATCACAAAGAAGAAGCTAACAGGCTAACGGGCAAAGCTAACTGCAGGCTAACGCCACTTTAGCAATATTTACAGCCAAGTTTGAGCTCACGTTAAGCGTCAACGTTTTTTTCAGCTTTCATCTCTACAATGCTCTGTGCTTTACAGAGCATCTAGATTCGATTTGACATGCATTTTCGATGGGAATGTACAGTATGAACAGAGCGGCAGGTGTTGAAGGAATAGCCTGATTGAGTCCCATATGTTTCCATGTGTGTACAGTGTGGTGGTCATAGGTCAAAATGATGGCTCCATCAGATCCATACAGCGGTCATACATCATAACCCGCTGCGGTGGACCCTGGCCTCAGATGGACACGTCAGAGGGTGAAGGTCAGGGAGGTTTTACAAAACACCACATGATCCCTCTGACAGTCAGGTTTACAAAATTACATTACAATTTATCACAGTTATAGAGCACCTGTCTTGGTGTCCCCAAGGAATTGCTCCCTGAATGACCTACATGTTGGGTCTTATGTTTTCCAGGTCAAGGCTGTACTGATGACGAGAGGAACAGGGAATCCCTTTCTTTCACTCAGTGTATCCATTTATGTTTCTACTTCTGTTCTGTTTCGCTGTTCTTCTGGTTGTATTTGAACGTGTTATTAAATAAATTTGTATTTCTAATTTGATTTATACATGTGTTAGAACAGTGGTTCCCAACCTTTTTTCCTTGAAGCCCCCCCTGTGCGTGCTGTAGTCGGGCCACGCCCCCCCAGTCCGAAACTGTGGCACCCCACAAATGTCTCAAAACATGAAAAAAGTATTTATTTCAAACAAATAAACTGAAATTGGAGTGTTTAACCCCTTAACGCCTGAATTTATTTCCAATTATAGAAAAAAATATTATCAGGGTTTTGCTTTCAAGCTGATGCTAAATTAAGTGGAGATTGTTAATTTATCTGTAGCACATAGTACACATATAGCTTTAGGTATGTCGTAAATTAGCAACAACAGGCATAAATACAGCAGCTTCGCTGCTGCTGCTGCTGCTTTCATCACCTGATGTAAGGGGAAAAAGCACTTTAGAAAGGTGCAGACAATTTATCTACATAACATAGACATGTAACCATTTTTATTACTAATTATCATATTTTACTCCCTTTTCTGAGGTTTTATTATTCATTGTACATAAGATACCTCCATTTACCATAACTTATTTGCAAATTATATTATAATTGGTCCACCTTGTCGCGCTTTGCATACAACATGAACAGTTTCATTTTGTTCTGTGTAAAATAAGAGATACATTTTTTATATATCCTTGTATGTTATGTTACAATGATTATAGAAATTCACTAGAATGGCATGTTCTAGCACTGTAATAAACCTAAATACTACTAAAATGCGGTCACTGTCGCCCTATGCATGCCACCAGATGGCTATTGCAGTTTTTATCATTATGGCCTGACGTCGCTAATTGGCGACGTACATAAATCATCAAATGACAACAACAAAAATCCATCACACGAAGTTCATTCCAATAAATAATCTAAAGATGGAAACAATGAGCAGCTACATATTTTTTTTAGCACAACTCACCTTACATTTGAAGATTTCATCGAAGCTGCAGCCTCGATTTGCAGAAATTCTATTTCCGCTAAGTAGCTATCATGACCCGGATGTGGTTCCTTCTCTAACCTGTCCTACGAGAAACTAGTGCTTGCAAAAGGTTCCTAGGTACGGCATTGATGTGCGCAAACAGGCATCAAGGGAAAACATGCATTATTTTAGCCACAGTCTTGCAAGATCAGCGATACCTGGCGTTAAGAGGTTAATGCACCTGTAGTCCATACTCAGTCATATTTGATGATTTTAGACCATTTATTTTGCTCAATACTATCATTTATGACCTGACCCTCTGACCAGACAAAGTTCTGGGCCCCCCTGCAACCCCAAGCCCCCCAGGTTGGGAACCACTGGTTTAGAATGCTGTAAATCTAATATGCAAATGAGTTTACTGTGTGAGTAGTGGCTGCGCAAAACTGCTACTGCTCTCATTTCCTGACTGAGCGCCTTTGGGGCAACTTTTACAAAGTTATGATGGATAAGTGACAGATGTTCACAATCATATATACAGTACATATAGCACATATACCTGTCATCATATATCGTTCTGCGCAAAGGTGTACGTTTGCTTCAAACGTACCCATTTTACGAGAAGTTGCATGGTGCCTAGACACCTAACCACACAGATCGTGCTGTTGCTTCTATTTAGGTGCTTGACAGGCGTGCAATAAGATGCTCACATGAGTTCACTTCAGGTGGCGTCACTGCAGCTGCGCTGTTGCTGCTAAGCACTAAGATGTGAATTAAAAAATTTTTTTCCTGATTCTTTGCTTGTGCTTTGGTGACAGTGGAATAGTTTTACTGCCTTTTTTCTGCCACTTATCGCAAATCTCGATTTGAGCCTAGTCTTAAATGTAGGGACTGTGTCTGCTTCTTTAACGTGAGCTGGAAGTTTATTCCATAAAACCGGAGCTTGGTAGCTAAAGGCTCTTCCACCTACAGTGATTTTGGAGACCCGAGGAATCACTAGTAGCCCTGAGTTTGAGAGCGGAGTGCTCTGGTTGGCTGATATGGAACGATAGCGTCTTGGAGATAAAGCGGAGCCATACCTTTTATGGCTTTAAATGTGAGGAGCAGGATTTTAAATTTGATTCTAAATTCTACAGGAAGCCAATGGAGAGACTTTAGCACAGGTGTAATGTGTTCTCTTCTTTTTGTACGCGTTAACAATCTTGCAGCTGCATTTTGAACTAATTGAAAACTTTTTAAGGAACTTTTAGGACACGCTGCTAGCAGGGAGTTACAGTAGTCCAGCCTTGATGAAACAAAGGCATGAATAAGTTTTCTGCATCACTCTTAGGTAGGATATTTCGTATTTTAGCAATGTTGCGCAGGTGAAAGAACGCAATTTTACAAGCCTGGTTTATATGTGTTTAAAAGAGAGGTCTTGGTCAAACAGAACTCCAAGGTTTTTTACTGTAGAGCTCGTCGATACGCTAACATTATCCAGGGAGATGATCTGCTGAGATAAGACTCTCTCAGTTTTTGAGGACCTAATATAATAACCTCGGTTTTATCAGGGTTAAGGAGGAGGTAATTTACAGTCATCCAGGTGTTAATGGCTTTTACGCAGGAACTAAGCGTATCTAATTTATCTGTCTGACCTGGTTTCATTGATAAGTACAGCTGTGTGTCGTCCGCGTAGCAGTGGAAATTTATATTGTGATTTCGGATTATGTTACCTAATGGAAGCATGTACAATATAAATAAAATTGGCCCGAGAACTGAGCCCTGTGGCACCCCATAGCACACTTTGGAACACGGTGAGGACTGTTGGTTTACATTAACAAATTGGTGCCTATCAGATAAGTAAGATTTAAACCAAGGGAGGGCTGTTCCCCTAATGCCTACGTCAGTTTCTAACCTCTGCAGGAGAATATTGTGGTCGATTGTGTCAAAGGCGGCACTAAGGTCTAACAGAACTAGGATTGAAGCTAGTCCGGCGTCAGCTGCTAATAACAGGTCGTTGGTAACTTTGACTAAGGCGGTCTCTGTGCTATGATAAGTTCTGTATCCTGACTGAAATTTTTCAAATAAACTATTGTCCTGTAGGTGGCTGCAAAGCTGCTTAGCCACTACTTTTTCAAGGACTTTTGAAATGAAAGGCAAATTAGATATGGGCCTATAGTTTGCTAAAATATCAGGATCGAGATTGGGTTTTTTCAAAAGTGGTTTGATAACAGCATATTTAAAGGACTTTGGCACATACCCATTTTCTAAAGACGAGTTAATTATTTTCAATATGGTATCTGAGATTTCAGGAGTAATTTCTTTGAGGAGTTTAATTGGGATTGGATCTAGAAGACAAGTTGACGGTTTTGAAGACATAATGATTGATAATACCTCAGCCTCATCTACAGTTATGAACCTGTCTAAGACTTCAGAAGGAGACAATGATTCTACAGCTGGATTTAGATTAGAATAAGACAAAGGAAGCATATCATTTATTTTATTTCTAATGGTTGTGATTTTATTATTAAAGAATTTAAGGAAGTCATCGCAGCTAAGGGTATCAGGAATGGAAGGCACTACTGCACTGTGACTGTTTGTTAGCCGAGCTACCGTGTTAAAAAGAAACCTAGGGTTATTTTTATTTACTTCAATTAATGAAGAGTAGTAATTAGTTTTTGCTTTCCTCATGGCTTGCTTATAGGCGAGTAGGCTATTTTTCCAAGATCTAAGAGATTGCTCAGTGCTAGACTTGCGCCATAACCGTTCTAATTTGCGAGTCTTTTGCTTAAGCGCGCGTGTTTCTGCATTATACCAGGGAGTGACGCACCTTGGCCGAACAACTTTCTGTTTCAGTGGGGCCGCAACATCAAGGGCGGTTTTTAGTGTGCGCATAACGCTGTCGACAAACTGATCACTTTCATTTAAATCAATAAGCGAGCTATTCTATATAGACATAGTATTAAAGACTGGCTGGATCATTTCTTTAAATTTTAACACAGCTTTTTCAGATAGTGTACGTTTAATGAATTTTATCATGTGGATTAGTATAATCTTCGATTAGGAACTTGAATGTAATTAGAAAATGGTCAGAAAGCGCGGGATTCTGAGGGAGAATGTTTAGGTCGCTAATTTCAATCCCATATGTTAAAACCAGATCAAGAGTGTGTTTATGACAGTGAGTAGGTTGATTCACATTTTGAGTAAAGCCAACCCCATCTAGTAGGGCACTAAATGCCTTGCTCAGACAATCACTATTATTATCAACATGAATGTTAAAATCACCTACTATTATAATTTTATTCCAATCCAACACTATACTAGCTAAAAACTCAGAGAACTCTGCTAAGAAGTTTGAATAGGGTCCAGGAGGTCGATAAATAATAGCAAGTAGTAAAGCTTTTTGTTTTTTCCATTTGGGACAGGTAAGAGACAGTGTTAGACTTTCAAACGAATTAAACTTTAGGTTATTTTTGGGATTTAGAACAAGATTAGAGTGTGATATCACTGCACCCCACCACCTCGGCCTGTGGTTCTAGCAGCCTGAAAATTAACATAACTAGGAGGGGTAGATTCATTAAGCCTAACATAGACATCCTGCTGAAGCCATGTTTCAGTCAGGGCGAGAAGGTCAAAGTTGTTATCGCAAATTAAGTCATTTACTAAAAAGGATTTTGATGAGATTGATCTAATATTCAACAACCCACAGTTATGTGCTTAGCACTTTGTTTATTGTTTGTTTAATGTTAAGTTTACTCTTGGGTATTTGTATTAAGTTATTTGGTCGCATGCCAGCATTTGTTATGTGAGCTTTTAATGTTTTAGTGCTTGGTATACGGGGGACTGACACAGTCTTTATTTGTTCTGGTATTTGTATTAAGTTATTTGGTCGCACACCAGCGTTTGTTATGTGAGCTTTTGATATTTTAGTTTTTGGTTTACGGGGACAGACACAGTCTTTATTTGTTCTGGTATTTGTATTAAGTTATTTGGTCGCACACCAGCGTTTATTATGTGAGCTTTTGATATTTTAGTTTTTGGTTTACGGGGGACAGACACAGTCTTTATTTGTTCTGGAGAATCTACACACTTGATGATTTGTGACAATCCGGGAGCAGGGTCGGTGGTTACAGAGGAGTGTTCTACACGACTGCTCTGCGCCCGGGGCTCATATCTGGACCGTCAATTTGGGCCGCGACTAAGGCTATCGGCCATATTTGTAGATAAAAGGGATGCACCATCCAAATTTGGATGTATGCCATCCCTGCGCATGAGCTTGGGCTTTCCCCAAAAGGCGCTCCAATTATTGACATATCCAACATCATTTTGCTCGCACCATCTAGACAACCAGCAGTTAAATGATAAATGTCTGCTATACATTTCATCATTGACCAAATTGGGCAGAGGACCAGAGTATATTACGGTATCTGACATCGTTTTAGCCAATTCACACACCGCGCCTACTTGCAATTTGAGAACCTCTGACTGTCTCCGCCGGACATCGTTACCACCCGCGTGGATCACGATCCGATGGAACCGCCTCCTTCCCTGCTTTAAGCGCCTAAGGTTACCTTCGATGTCACCAACTCTGGCCCCTGGATAACACCTAACCAAAGCTGCTGGGATCTTCACGTCCCTAACTATGGAGCTTCCAATCACCAGAGTATCAGGTTCAGCCGGTGTGGCGCTGAGGGGAGAAAACCTGTTCTGGACGTGAAGAGTTTGGTGCGCTACGGGTGTGCGCTTAGCACTTCCCCCTCCCCGAACAGTCACAAATCCGCTGTTGGAGCGGACTGCGGTCCCTGCCACTATCTGACTGTAGCTAACACTAGCCTTCACTACATCTCCGGACAGCCGCTCCTCTAACTCGGACACCCTGCCTCCAAAGCTACCACTACACTACACTTAACGCAACTACTCCTATCATCTGTGAAGGAGGCAGGGTTCTGACTCGACATACAGCAAACTGAGCAGGACAGCGCGAAAGAGGCAGAAGTAGACGGGGTAGCCATGGCTAAGCTAGCCAGAGAGCTAACGCGCTACGGAGAAGAGAGAGAAGGGATTTAATCCACGCAGAAGTGTTGGTTCAAGCGGAGGAAAAAAGTCTCCGTGGAGATAATGGGCCAAATTAGATCTACAATCAGCTAGAGTGGACTCTAAAGCTACGTTTAATACGTGGATTAACAATAGTAACACAGAGAGAGCTAAAAGCTTGGCTTGCCCACAACGAGCGTTTCAACACAGAATGTACTCACCGGATGTGACGTGGTCACTTACGGATTCACTGTGTCTTTATGATGTAGCAGAGGTGGTTACGTTGCTCCAAATTCGATGATCTGTGTCCTTTTTCTCAAAATGTTCTCCCAGACTCTTTCCTCCTCATCCCGCGTTCACCTGCTGTAAACAGCTGACACGCACTGAGCTCTGATCACACTGCACTGACGGCCCTGCCGCGACACCAAGTCACCCACACCTGGGCGCGCATTTCACGTTGACAAAACACAGTAATCAACCGCACCTGCCGTACGATCCGCATTAGGTGTGAAAGCACCTTTACGCCTCACAGTCATGATAAATACGACGGCACCCGCAAACAATATTATTTGCATTGTCTCCGCCTCAAATTGTGCACATTGTGATACAAATCGTCCCGCTGAGCATGTTCTTTAGGCCCCATGCGTTAATTTTGCGCAGCAACCTCATGGTGTTTATTAGACACGCAAATATCAATTGCGCTGGCTTTTTCTTCTGCTTCAGTACACACTATCATGTTTGCGCATGAGCAAACGCTGAGTAAAATAAATAATCAGGAGTCTGATCTCATGAATATGTATGGGCTTTACAAAGATAAACTTGATGGACTTTTACTTCTTGACATATGTTGGAGTCAGCATTAATAAGAGCGGGAGCAGACATGCAGAATCGAAACAAAACACAACTCCAGGTGTGATTTTGAGGAATGAAGGAAAAGTTATGGCTACACATCATTGTTTTTGAAGCTGGAATACTTGTCAGTCAATACAGCTTAGAAGTCCACCCGGGAGCTCGCAAACAAAGGCACCAGGCTGAAGGGCCAGATTAGATTGTTAGATTCGATCATATCGGACCTTATTATTGGATTACACCATTGACACCATGAGGTCATTTATCGGCGGATCATTTCTGTGGCCGATTTGATCAAGCATCATGAGTCCTTTGTGAACAAGCAGTGCTTCAGATTGTGTAGTTCTTCTTTGTGTTAGAAGCGAGCTAACGGTAGCTCCACAACCCACACAGTGATTTCCAGTTCCAATTCAGCACTCAGTATGAAGAATAGGATTAAATACGCAAGTGTCACTTTACTGTTGACAAGACCCATGTCTACTCTACCTTTCTCTGGTGACAACAATAAAATAAAGGGGGAAAGCTAAGATAGCAGTATTTTTACAATAATTATCGAAAAGGCTTTTCAAAGCCAAAAGATCACATGTTTATGTTTGTGGTTTCCGCCCCTTCTTGCAGCATGAGCAAGATAAACAGAGTGAAATTGAAGTATAAATCACTCAAAAAGTGTAGTAATTAGAGAGAAGCATGAATAAATAAGGAGGCTAATGCAGCAAAAACTAAAGGCATTTGCGCTAGCAGTATAGATTAAGTTAGCCTTTGATCTGTTGTACAAAAACAACATACATACCAACATACGTAGGGCAAAGGAGCAAAACTGTTAAACATTCCAAGGCTTTCACCATCACAGAGACTCCATCCCGAGCTCTGCTTTTGAGAAGAGTAGGCGTGCGTTAAATCACCTGAATAAATCACCTTTCTTTCAGTTGAGAGATTTTGTTTTGTCTGTTAATAGTTAGGCATAAAGAGAGTCCAACTGTTGAACTGCTGAACTAATGAATGAGATCGGAACCAGAAATAACTGTGCGGGTTGTGGGGCTACCGTTAGCATGATTCTAGCCAGTCAGTTCTATGATATACAGATGGCATCTTTGGAATTGCCCATGTTCAAAGCAGCAAGAGAGGGAAAACAAAGAACGAAAAAAAGAAAAGAAAAGAAGAACTTTACTTGATTGGTGTAAATATGGTTTGCCAGAAAACGGCTAAAAAGAGTGAAAAATGGTGATTCCCATGAGAGATTTTCTTCCCCCTCGGCTAGGCCACGCCCCATTGTATGACACACCAATAAAGTCAAGCCAAAATCGGATCCATATGAATGTTTTTTCACAGATAATTGTTCAGTAGAAGCGAAAAAGCGGCACTCGTTGCTAATTGTAGCATATGTACCAGGAAGCTAACATAGTTTCCTGGTTAGCATTGTCCGTGTTTTCAGTATTTATGCACTGTTGAACCACTTTGCTCCTCTCCATGTCTCCGTATCTTTATTTAGTAGACATTTATATTCATAATTCAGCATTTATAAAGGTAATGGTGGAGAAAGCTCAGTGTTTCCCCTTCTCTGTTTTCCCTCTGGCTGCTTCAAACATGACCATGGGCCATTCCAAAAGACGCCGTCTGTTTCTATTCCCATTTGCTCCTGTCATCCATAAACATTAGTATTATTCGGGCCCGTGTAAAAAATGCCATTCGCTCCTCTGGCAAGTGTATACTCTAATTTTGTCCGACGCGAGATTAAACTTAATCATCAGGGCATGGCTTGTACCGCTTGTGCTAATAGCCCCTGTGGTTCGCCCACGAATGGCAGCTAGAGTAGCATTTGCCCACGCCGATCTCGCACCAATCATGCAGGAACAGTGGGGGACTCTCATTAGCCTGGTGTTTGTGGTCGCGCGGCTATGCTCTCTCTGGACCAGGGTGTAGCGATGACAAGGATGGGTCATTACCGTGTACAGTCGACACACACACACACACACACACACACACACACACACACACACACACACACACACACACACACACACACACACACACACACACACACACACACACGCCGGCCCCTGGCTTTGTCACAGGTTGTGGCTTCTCTTGTGTTCCGCGGACTCTCATTAAGGTTTTCAGCGGCTTTGCACCAGCCGAATCCCGGTGTGTGCATTGAGAACTGAGCGCCTGCCTTGTGTGTGTCGCTTTTGTTTGTTCTGTGTGATTCGGAGCTGCTGTAATCCACTGTTAGCCAGAATTGAAACACAGAGCTGTTGTTTCAGATAAAAATGTTACAGCTTTGAGGCCTGGAAGAATGTGACAAGTTATTTATACTTTTATACTAAGTTATTATTGGGCATTTATTTAGCAGCGGGTGAGTTGATGAAACGTTTGCCAAGAAACCCAAAGGTTGGCAGTTCGAAACATGGTGCACAAGAGCCAATGTAAACTCATTTGTATGGGCAATTTTAAGTACTCCTTAAAATTGTACCCTTTATGAAATGACTTTGTTAAAACATGACATTTGGGCATCAAATTAAGTTAACATTTTTGTTTATATGCACGCGATTATTGGTTGTTTTCAGGTTCAAGAATGTGATGATGTCACAGGATCCAGTGGGGGGCAGGAGCCAGTTTTTCCTATTAACTGCATTACACTTTCACAAGTCGTATCTAAAAAGAAAATGTATGAATTACAAAAATGATCATTAATATCAGTCACTGGGTCCATTATCTATACAAGGCCAAAATGTACCTCTATATAATATTATAGGCCTTTAGAATGCTGTGATGTCACCTGAAACCCAGCAATAGGTTGCGTTCACGTTATAGAATTCTATTTCAGTTGGAGGGCAGGTGCCAATACAACTCTATGGGAGAGAAACAGTTTTTGAAAGAAATTTCCAAAAAGAAAATGTCCAAATGTTTTCTTTGATCCTCATGTGACAGTGATTGGATTCACAAACCTGACATGTGAATTTTATGGCTGAAAGTCCTTTCTACTGGCCAACATCAAGCACATGTTTTGAATATTGTCTCCACTTTGGATGCCTTTGTGAGGAAATAATTAGACATATGTTCATATGTGCTGGAAGATATGACTTTGAACTTTGTGACAGCTTTTGTTTCATGTGAATTGGCCCAGTAATTACAGAGAAATTAGCAATGATTTAAGACCATAAATCTGCATTTTGAGCGTTACTATGGTTACGGCCATGGAATTTTCAGTTGCCCTCCACCTCAATTTTAAACTATGGGCTCTTTAGAATGTTGTGATGTCACGTGAACGCAACCTATTGGTTATTTTTTATGAGTTTGGGTGGGGCAAGGTGTCCTATGTAGTTCTACTTATGGACAGTTGGCAGAGTCCTTGGTGTGGTGGAAGTTGGTTTGGGTTTAGGCCCAACACTTTTGGGGTCGACCCATTAGTCCGATGTCTCATTATTCCGAAAATGAAAAAAAAAGTAGCAGTGAAATGTAAAATGGACTGGTGGAAACATTTAAATAGGGTATTGTGCTTTTTTCAATCACATAGCACCAGTCTATAGCATACTACAATGATGACGTAACCTTCTGTTGGTCTGTATGCAGTAAATTAAAATAACTGCCTTGAATAAAATTGCTCTCTCAAAATGGCTGTACTGAACGTCTTGAAATAGGACTCTGTCTCTTTAAGAAGCTTTCCGACACGCCCCCTTCAGCACACTGCTGTGGCATCTAAACAACACTACTGTGTGGGGAGGGGGCTCTGCTAATGACCAGCTCAACACAGAAACTGCTATTACTGCAGTGCGTAATCAAAGAATGGATTAGGATGAGAACCTAACCTATTTAAATCTCAAATTCTGCTGATTTAACATCTCCATGGAGACGAGCTGGAGACGTACCCACTCCCGCTAAAGTTAGTCAGGTCAGAGGAGAGGTGAGCCGCTCACAGCAAAAGCATGTGTTTGTACATTTATGAGGAATTTTTCAATGATGAAAATATTTGTTTTAAAATAAATGCTTTTATTTCAATTCAACCTGAAAAGACTCAGAGACGTGTTGCGTTAATTAAGTTCAATAAAACTTTCTGAGATTGGGGCTCAGACCCCGGCGGAAGATGGCCGAAAGATACGGACTGCCTGGTGTTGATGATGATGGCCAGCACCTGGACCTGGTGGTGGTATAACGGGACCCGATGCGCGTTGATGTGACGGGCAAAGCCCGGGAGGAGGAGGGGCGGAGGAGGGTCGCTGCACGCTGTGAAACTCCGAGTGATTGACCGGGGAGCTTATGAAGGGGATCCTGGGCTGTGAATGGCTGAGCGGGACAGCGCTGCGCTGATTGCTGATGCGAAAGCGCACTCGCGATGGGGCCGTGATTGGATGCTGGTGAAGGCAGCCGTGAAAGATGAGTGAAGCTGCAGGTACGTCTCCAGGTTGAATTTGCGCTCAAGCTTCATTTTTATTTATTGGGTTAAATTCGATGTGCCGGTACTCAGCCTTCTCTGAGAGCCATGAACGAGTGCATTAATCTACAAATGAACCAATACCCATACCAGTATCAGCTCAATACCACACGCTTGTACTCATACTCGTACTCATTAATATGATCCCAGTACCAGAAACCGATACCACTTGACGTGCTGCGCTCCTGTCTGCTGAGGAGAGCAAAGTCAACAAACTGAATACTTCTTTAGTGTGGAAATACAGTATTCCTCATAGAGCTGACTTTATTACAGACTACACTCTCTAAATTTGAGTATGTGTTGGATTTAACCGCTAAATGTCATCTTCATTGTACCACAGCACTGGGTCTGCAGTGTTTACAAGCCGAGCGGCTAATGTTGCTAACTAGCTGCTATCGAGTCTAGCGATTCTTAAGCAGCTTTATGCTTAGGGGCTAAATGCATCAGTAATACTAATCTAGCCACTAAAAAGTACTTAGAAAATGCAAAATAAAGAGAAAAGCACATAAACACAAACCAAATGGGGACAATTACGTCACATCTCGGGAAAACAAGCTCCCAGATGTCAATCCGTTCGTCCGTCCATCCATCCATTTTCTTCCACTTGTCCGTTACCGGGTCATGGGGGCAACCGTTCGAGTTGCCCTAATCACATTGCACCAACGCCGTATATTGCAATTATTATTTTTAAGTCTAAACAATAGTCTCCTCAATAATATTTTTATGTGCGCAAACTATTTTTGTTTTTGTGTATGTGCTTTGCCTTAACTTTAACCTGATTGTAATTACGCATATCTTCTTTGTGTTGTCTTGTGGTTGAAATGCGTGGTATAAATAAACTTGCCTTGCTTTTTGTGCTGCACTGCTTTATAAAGCAAAGGGGATTGGACTTTTATTAGGACTGTTTCATTCTGATTCAACAAACCTTTGTTCTCAAGTTTTGCTTTGGGCTTTTGTGCTGCAAATGGATTTGCTACATGGCTTTGTTTGGTGCAAAGTCACCACTGTTCTGGGTATTTTGTTTTTCACGCAGCCATTGATTGTGACAGCAGAAATGACAAGTTGCTGGGAAGTTGCTGGGAAACCATTTTCAGATGACTGTGTGTCAAGCTAGTCCTCTTCCAGGAGGCTGACTTACTGAAATGATTATTGGTTTGAGCAAATATTGACTAACTATAATTTTGGTCATCAACGGTTCTCTACCATCTGTCCCACATTAAATAACATTGGCGCAGTAATATCCATCTGGAATAGCTCTGGTTTAAATTGTTTTTAAAGTGGACAAACTTTTAGCGTACTTACTTCAAAATAATATTGCTCAAGAGGAAGTAAAAAGTCCAGTTAATTAAAAGTTTCAAACGTAGATTTAGTCATATTGTTCCTGCAATGGTTAGATTTTTACCATATGTTGTCTATGAGATGTGTGTTTCAGAATGGTTCTTAAATATTTTATCACAGAAGTGTAAAATATCCCAGAGTCAGTGGTAGTTTAGAGTTTGCGTTGTCATGGAAACGTGAGGAGAGAGCGAGGCTGCAGCAGACTATCCACACCGAGCCTTTGAGCTGGGGACCACGGGTAGAGTCGGTGCTATGGCTGGTGTACACTGCGATTTTTTTTTGTGTCTTGTAAGATTTTTAGACGTCACATTGTACGACGTGGGGATTGTAAAATCGTGAGGTGCTCTCATCTCCACTGTGCGATGGTTCAGATAGAATCGTAGCTACGAACAAAGTTTCACGTAGTGAATATCAGGCTACAAAAGGCGTGTGTTTAGTTGAGGCAAGTGCCACATGCTAGCAGTTTTTTTGGAAAGTGCAGGGAAAGTCCTGTAAGATCGGACTCATACAGGACTTTCGGAATCAGACTAGGGCTGGGCGATACGGACCAAAGGTCATATCCCAATATATTTAGGTTGAATATCGATATACGACATACACGTATATCCCGATATTTTTTCTGCAAAGTGAGAGCTGTGAAATGAAATGTTAAGACAAAGTCAAATATGAGTAGTTTGATTGAGAACTCACTATAAAATGTAAACATAAACACAGTATAACAAAGCTCTGTAAGGTGCACATTTAAATAAATAAAAATATCTTTGATAAAAATGTGACCCGCCATGGATTCCAAAGACACAAGTCGGCAGCCCATGTCTCGAGAAAAACGCAAACAAAGATTTTTTGGGGAAATTGGTGATTTTCACTTTTGTGCAGATCGTTCAGTTGAAGTCACGAAGTAGCCTCTCCATGTTTAAGCTAGCAGTATTAGTATATTTAAAAGCGTAAACTTTTAGGTTCAAAATGACTAGTTTGAGGTGGGTTTCGGAGCTTGCAGTAGGGGCGTGACTTTGTCTGTGTGTATTTACATACTGAGTAAACACCGCGGAGGAGAAGCAGAGCTGCTTTCAGTTGTGTTGTTGACACATGCTTTAGCATGCTTTAAACTGGATTTACTACGAGTTTTTCTGAGCAAAAGGCAAAGGTTACTTCAGACGGGTGAGTGAAAGATTGTTTTT
The DNA here is from genome assembly GCA_007210695.1 of Neogobius melanostomus. Classification (NCBI taxonomy): domain Eukaryota; kingdom Metazoa; phylum Chordata; class Actinopteri; order Gobiiformes; family Gobiidae; genus Neogobius; species Neogobius melanostomus. The sequence goes on from VHKM01000136.1 coordinate 19,865, forward strand.
TTTATTGCTGGTGGCCGCCGTGCCAATGTGTGCTGTGCTATTGTTAGCTAACATGCCGGTGTTAGCATGCGAGACAATGATCTAGTCACGAGGAATTAACCTGCTATTTACACAAAATCAAGATCTATACAAACTTAAACTACTCCATAAATGTAGTCAGCGCATCCTAGGGGTGTGCGATATGACAATATTAGACCGTCTTATGATCTACACAGCTGACGATCTGTCATTTCCAAGAGATTGTTTTATCACGGTTTATTTTGTGCAAAATGATTCTCTTTCTCTGACGCTGCCTGGGCCAAGCGAGAGAGAGTGAGAGAGGGCCACACATGCCCTTAGCCAATCAGTGAGTTCGAACGAAGGCATGATCCCCACCCCCTCCCGTCTTTTTAGTTTTCCCCACTGCATGTGAATAATGGCGGCTGCGGCTGAGAGCGACGAGTTTCTTCCAAAAAGAAATTCATCATCCATATAATATGGAACTGGTTTGGCTTTACCCCAGACGATAAGGACCAAAAGAATACCCTGTGCAAACTGTGTAAGGAGAGCGTTAAGGCAAGCGATGGTAACAACTAATTTGTTTAACCATCTGAAAAGAAGGCACCCTGCACAATACAATGAGAGCCAAACAGCTAAAGCTAAAAGTTGTCTGCGGCTGCGGCAGCACCTGCTCCTCCAAGCAACAGACGCTAACCGAAGAATTCACCAGACGTATGACAAAAGCAGCAAGCGCTGGAATAGCGTTACAGATGCTATAACTTTCCATTTGGTGAAAGATTTATGTCCCATTCGAACAGTTGAAGGTGTGGGATTTAATAAGATGATAAAAGTTTTGGATCCGCGCTATGAGTTGCCCAGCCGCAAGTTTTTTTCGAACACCGCCATCCCTCGTATGTATGCAGACCGCAGAGATAAGGTTGCACAAAAAATAAATAAAGTGCAGTTTTTTGCCACTACAAGCGATCTCTGGTCCAGTCGCACCTCAGAACCATATTTGAGCTTAACAATACATTACATCGACAAATGGGAGCAATGCAGTGCAACTCTTCAGACAACATATTTTCCACAAGATCACACTGGAGTTCAAATAGCTGCTGGACTGAGGGAGGCTCTTGAAATCTGGGGTCTTGAAGAAAAAAAAAATGACCTCCATGACGACAGATAGCGGATCGAATATGGTGAAAGCTCTGGAGCTGAACGGGTGGACAAGACTGCAGTGCTTTGGCCACAGACTTCATCTTGCAATAGGTGAGTTGATAAATAAATTATAAATTACTGTAATTTAAATCTTTAAGTATATGTTATTAGATAATAAATGTGTAAACATAAGAATAGCATTTGTGCTATATAATTGCTTGCAAGTAATATCTTTAATGTGAACTGACATCTTTAATTAATTTTATTCTGTATTTGTATTTAGAAAATGGCTCCAAAGACCCAAGGATCGAACGAGTTACTTCAGTGTGCAAGAAGGTGGTCAGTACGTTTTCCTTTAGTTGGAAAAAGAAACGGGCCCTGATGGAAGCCCAGACAAGCATGAGTCTTCTCCAAATGAAGCTAAAAACAGAGTCACCAACTCGATGGGGTTCCAGATTAGCCATGATTGAGAGAATACTGGAGCAGGCAAAGGCAATCTCTCATGTCCTAAAATCAGACAAAAAAACAAAACATTTGGCTCCCACATGGCAAGACATGGATGTCATGGAGTCCATGAAGAAAGCCCTGGGACCGCTACGAGACTTCACAGATGCACTTTCTGGGGAGGACTATGTGAGTGTGTCGTACGTGAAGCCTGTCCTGCATCTTCTCACAAACAATCTTCTGAAACCTGAAGATGATGACACAGAACTGACCACACAAATAAAGACAACCATAGGCCAGACCTCACAGATAAGTACCAGGATCCTGCCACTGATGCTTTGTTGGATATGGCATCACTTGTTGATCCTAGATTTAAAACTCAGTACTTTGACACGGCACAGAAAGAGCACAGATTAACCAGAGCTGTAGATGAACTGGAGTCTCTGCTGAGTCCTGAATCAGAGCAGCCAACACCATCTACCTCTGCAACACAAAGCCAAGGCCCTGCTGAAACCCAGCCAGCAAAGAAGGCAAGAAAGTCTTTAGCTAGCTTCTTGAAAAGTGCCCCCTCCTCAATACCCACTGAAACTGAAGCTGAAGAACCAACACTGAGAGAACTGATCAGACAGGAACTGCAGTCCTATTTGTCCACACCAAATGTGGATAGTGAGATGAATCCACTCGAATGGTGGAAGGCTCATGCTGTGAACTTTCCAAAAGTCAGTCAGCTTGCTCAGAAATATCTTTGCATCCCTGCAACAAGTTCCCCCTCTGAGCGAGTGTTTAGCACTGGGGGCAATATTGTGACATGCCAAAGGGCAGCCCTGAAACCAGACAAAGTGGACAAACTAATTTTCTTGGCAAAAAACCTGTGACAATCTTGTTTTAGTTTTGTTTGATGTAAGAATGTTTCTGTTCACTTTATTACTTGCAGTGTTCGAAACTGTTTGCACTACTATACCTCTGTGGCACTCTACCTCAATAACTTTTTTTTTTTTTACATGATACATTGCGTTTTGTTTACTGTTATTATATTTAGCCAGGCTCCTTTTTGTGTATTTAACATTAGCATTGCTGGTCAAGTTAATGTTTTTATTTTGTCATTTCACAATACATTTGCGGTAGTTAACTGTTAAAGATTTATTTACCTCTATTTATGAGGAATATTTAACGGTACAAATTGCACAATACTTCTTGCACTAGTATATTTGCTGCACATTTTTTAAATGTGCTTTATTTCTATTTGTTTATTTTTACTTTAACTAAAATACGTTTGTGTGCTTCTGTTTTATTGTACTTTAAGACAGCCAAGATTTCAGATATTTAAAAAGATAGAATTTCATTTTTATAATATATTGAGTACCATTTTGATTGTATTTGCCTATGCCTACTTAATTTATAATGTGAGGTTGCAATATAAATGTTCTTACTGTGTTTAGCACAAACGTTGAATAAATGTGCATATTTATCAAATTTTTATGTTCTATTTGTAATTTTTTTTAAATCATGATAAAATCGAAATCGGGTTAAAATAAAAAATCGTGATATTTCATTTTGCCATATCGCCCACCCCTAGCGCATCCCTAGCTTTCAGCCACTTCTTATTTGAAAGAGATCCGCTACATATTTTCGGTTTTATGGCCAGATAAAGTTACGATGTTTTTTTGTTGTGAAATAAACAATCTGGAACTGCGCGCAGCGACGTCGGCCTTTTCTCTCCTGTATGTGCATTACTAAAGTAGTACAGGAGTCTTTTCTAAAGTTTATAACTTCAGTTATGTCGGAGTCTGTAACTCTCTCAGCCTGAGGCTGGAGCTGACACAGGGAGGGACTGGGAGAAGCGCAGCAGCATTTTCACTGTCACATGTCATGTTTACAACCATAAACATAAAGATTTTATTTTGAATTTTTACTGAAAGTTCACACTTAAGTAACAGACAACTGTGAAGTGAAAGCAAAATGATACATGCTTCTGTTATTTTTGAAAAGTGGGGAGTGCACAAGTATTCATACAGCATGACTTAATACTTTGTGGAACCCCCTTTTGCTGCAATAACAGATTTACAGATGTAACAGATGTTACACAACACATTCTCAAGCCAGTGACAGTTTATCAATTGATATTAAAAAATACAAAGAACAATAACAACCTTCTGCTGTGAGGTGAGATCAATACATGAAACCAAAAATAAGACTGATACACATAATGAAACTGGTAAACAATGGTTTGTTGTTTGCTCCCTCCCTGTGCTTTACTGCTTTGAGGGGGAGTTTGACAGGGGTGTGGCTTATCCCAATGAGATGTAAATGAGCCCTATTGTCACTCCCAACAGCAGAGAGGTGAGAATGGCCCAAAACTTTGGAGAGGTTTTTCAGGCCTTTGGGCTTTTTGGAGTTGTTAACTTCAAATCACCGCTACACCGCCAAATATTATCAGATTTCCATGTGTTACACATCGTTGGAAAGCTTGGAGACTACACTTTAATAATCTGTGAAAATCTCAAAATCCCCAAAATCGACTTGTGTCTTTCATTCCTGTGGCTGGTCACAAATAGCCTATAAAATAAAATGAGTCAATCTTTTTCTGAGGGCAGCATTTATATCTAACAAGATAACAAAATAAAGAGCTCGGTTTAAGATTAACTTTTTTTTTAATCAGATTGAGATTACCTGTTTCTTTTTTTAACTTAATAGCTTATCTGAATTTGAAATGTCCCGATATACGCGATATGGTCTAATTCCATATCTCATAAAAAATATATCGATATATCGCCCAGCCCTAAATCAGACGCGCTCATGCCTCTGTTGCTTATGACTCTGGCGGCGGTGCAGCATGTGCTGATGTGTTGAGGGGACACTGACAGAGATCCTCTCTGTAGCGAGAGGAGGCTCACTCTGCGACTGTTCCAAAATATCTGATGATGCCTGATGATGGCAGCAGCTCGTCTTTGGTTGTACGATGGTTCTATTTTAAATCTGGTCCCCTGTCTCACTGTACGACCTAATCAAGGACGTTTCAAATTGATTTCTCTTGATTATTATTATTTTTGTTAATTCCAATGGGCCTATTTGCTCTGTTTACAACAACTATCCGACACCAGACTATTTCTTTTACAATCACTCATAATAATCATCATAATGCCACTTTGGTTTTCTCCACAAATGCCTGTGAACACATTACACAGCGAGGGGCCGGAATGGGTTTCACTTTACCACGAATACGATTGGAAAACAGGGAAAATTGGGGAGTTGTTGGATGAGTAAGGACTCATCGATAGCCTACAAAATTCCGACTTCAGCAGAGCTTTAAATCAACGGCTTTCTTTACGGGAAAGCCAGAGAAGTTGACCTTATTTAGCCGACCTGTGACTTTCCAATGCTCCCCACTTTACAATAAGGAGAAGGAAGTTTGAAAGTGAGCTGAGGAGGAAGCATTTCTTCCTCTGAATGCAGATTAGCAGGTATTGTGTTGTTCTGGCGGGCCGCGTGTACCGTGGATTAGCTGTCTCTCGGAGGACGTGTACGCGCAGATTTAGGACGGAAACCGACAAGGCTCCGTTCAACAGAAGCTTGTACCATCTCAGCCGGTGTTTTCAGAGCAGAGGTGGGACATGGGCTGTTTTCTTTTGCAAACTCTACAACTAGGTAGGAAAGAAAAGGCAGCAGCAAGAGTTTTTTGTTGTTGTTTTGTTTACCTGGCACCTTTTTTACGGGGGCTGAGTCGCAGAATATTTTTTATATATGACTAAAATAAAGAAATTCAAGCCATGATACTTTCTACTACTTGAGTTTCAGAGTTTGTTACATCCAGCAGAAGTATGAAGTTCAGTCTAATTCAGAATCTCCATGACTTCCTTCTTCACCTGCCGCTCTCTGACAGACTGAAGAACAATGTGACCTGAACTGTTCTATTGGAGGGGGAAACGAGCAAACCGTTTTTAGTGCCATGTTACTGTCTGACTCTGAGTAGATTGAACTGTGTCAAAAAGGTTCAAATGTACTCTGGAACATTTGCTGTGATTGAGAGGATGGAGAACACTAGAACGCTGCTAACCACAACAAGAAAAGTAGTGCCTTTATCTATTACGTTCTTAGATCATATCTGATGAAAGCTAAAGTCAAGGCCTAATGAGTTAAAGTTGTTTATTTTCTAACCTTTATTTAAAGACCACTGTGATTCTTATTTTCAGGGGCATCCTAGCCCACGGCAACGCCCAAGGAAAAGCTTTACATATCCCGAATATCTTTTGATCCACAAAAGATAGACTAGCTTTTTATCTCAGAGAAAAAGAAAAGACAAGGGTCCAGCGAATCTGGAATTGTGTCTGCCATATCTGTACGTCTCCCACAAGGTGCGTGACGATGCAAAACCATGTGACCTCTGTCCATCTCCAACTTGATATGAGTTCTCACAAATATCTTTTAGGCCTCAAGGCAAAATATTCTTACGTCCCATCTAACATTGATGATAAATGGAATAATAACACTTGTATTGTAGTTATAGCCCTCATTTTCTGGCTTAGAAAATTAAAATATTATTATTATTATTAAAATGTCCATAGAGCGCATTATTGATGTTTACAAAATTAGAAGTTTGTGAAATGTATTTTACGCCTAATTACTTCATCTGTATTTCTGGTTTCATTTAGGTTTATCAGGTACCTATGTGACCTTTACTTAAACTACTCCATAAATGTAGTCAGCCCATCCCTAGGTTTCAGCCACTTCATATTTTCGGTTTTATGCCCAGGTACAGTTACTGGGTTTGTGCAGTGAAATGTAAACACAATGTGACCACGCGATACGTCGCGATGTCGGCCTTTTCCTCTCGTGTACGTGCATTACTAAAGTAGTACAGGAGTCTTTTCTAAAGTTATAACTTCAGTTATGTCCGGAGTCTGTAACTCTCTCTCAGCCTGAGGCTGGAGCGGACACAGGGAGGGACTGGGGGAGAAGCTATGGAGAAGCAAGCAGGATTTTGACTGTACATTTTGTCATGTTTACAACCAGAAACATAAAGATTTTATTTTGAATTTTTTACTGAAAGTTCACACACAAGTAACAGACAACTGTGAAGTGAAAGCAAAATGATACATGATTCTGCTATTTTTCAAAAAATAGAAAAGTGAAAAGTGTGGTGGCATAAGTATTCATACAACATGACTTAATACTTTGTGGAACCTCCTTTTGCTGCAAAACCACCAGCAAGTCTTCTGGGGTATGACTCTACAAGTTTGCACATCTAGAGACTGACATTTTAGCCCATTCCTCTTTACAAAACAACTCAAGCTCTGTCACATTAGAAGGAGAGCGTTTGTGAACAGCAGTTTTCAGGTCTTTCTACAGATTTTCAATAGGATTTAGGTCAGGACTTTGACTGGGCCATTCTAACACATTAATATGTTTGTTTTTAAACCATTCCATTGTAGATTTAGCTTTGTGTTTAGGGTCATTGTCCTGCTGGAAGGTGAATCTCCGCCCCAGCTCAATTCTCTTGCTGACTCCAGCAGCTTTTCCTCCAAAATGTCCTGTATTTGGCTCCATGGATTGAACAGTGCTCCGTGAGATGTTCAAATCTTGGGAAATCTTTGTATAACTTAACGCTGCTTTAAACTTCTCCACGACGTTATCCCTGACCTCTCTGGTGAGCCCTATTGTTATTCTCAACAGCAGAGAGGTGAGAACTGCCCAAAACTTTGAAGAGCTTTTTCAGCCCTTTGGCCTTTTTGGATTGTTAACTTCAAATCACCGCTACGCCTCCAAATATGATCAGATTTCCATGTGTTACACATCGTTGGAAAGCTTGGAGACTACACTTTAATAATCTGTGAAAATCTCAAAATGCCCCAGAACCGACTTGTGTCTTTGATTCTAGTGACTGGTCACAAATATTAGGTATTGATCCTTTATTACTGAAATATTAATTCAGATTCACTCAATTGCCATTTTCTATGGCTTAAAGTAAAGTTGTAACTCACTTAAATTGTCAACATTCACTCCCATAGTGTTGAGGAGCACTGGCCTAAACACCACATGTGGTGTTACGCGAAACCATAGATGATGCAAAAAAAAAGTATTCATATTATGTGTAAATTATGAATTTTTGGGGGGATGATGTGTAGATTGTTTTTGTAAATATATTGTAAACTTATCTTATCATTCTGGTATGAAAAGCGCTCTCTAAGCAATGTTTGAGTGATTTGCTTTATTGATTGATATATTCTTTTTATTTTCCATAGTTTATTGCTTATTATTTATTATGAGCAAAAAAACGACAATGGCAATAAAATATATTCTGATTCGGATTCATACTTGGATTATACTCATACTGTATATAATATATCACTGTTTTTGATTTGAACATTACAATTATTTTAACAGTTTAACAGTAAAGTTACAGATGTTACACAACACGTTCTCAAGCCAGTGACAGTTTATCAATTGATATTAAAAATTTAAAAGAACAATAACAACCTTCTGCTGTGAGGTGAGATCAATACATGAAACCAAAAATAAAACAGATACACATAATGAAACTGGTAAACAATGGTTTGTTGTGGAAGCAATAACCTTTTTGCTCCCTCCCTGTGCTTTACTGCTTTGAGGGGGAGTTTGACAGGGGTATGGTTTATCCAATGAGATGTAAATGAGCCCTATTGTCACTCCCAACAGCAGAGAGGTGAGAATGGCCCAAAACTTTGGAGAGGTTTTTCAGCCTTTGGCCTTTTGGGAATTGTTAACTTGAAATCACCGCTACGCCTCCAAATATGATAGATTTCCATGTGTTACACATCGTTGGAAAGCTTGGAGACTACACTTTAATAATCTGTGAAAATCTCATAATGCCCCAGAACCGACTTGTGTCCCTGATTCTAGTGACTGGTCACATATGAACTCCCTACAGTATGTATATTATGAAAGCCCAAGCGTTCCTAGGGGGGAAAAAAATAAAAATTGTGGGAGTACATTGAAAGGAGGGGTTTTAATATCAATATCTGTAAACACTGAAAACACCATTAGGCTTTTGCTCCGCTGAAACCTTTGCTGTTCTTTTGTTGATCCCGTACCAGACCCCTTTTGGTCTTTCAGACAGCCGAGAACTGGGGCTGGGCCACTTTAAAAGGAACCTTTTCAACTCCTGCTCTGGGAGCAGTACTTTCTAATCAGACTAGGAACACTTTGGCGACTTGTTCTGAGACTGTACAGCATGTAAGGCAAGTGCATGTGCATCAGTGCATTTGGCCTTTAAATATTTATTTGTAACACAGACCAGGACACCCAAAGGCACTCCTTGAAATGTACAACGAAGAATAGGTTGAGCAGGAGGTGGGCTGGTGCTTGAAGGGCGCCCCCTTCTGGCAACAGCTTACCGAACGTTGCTTCTTTTAATGCATAGATCAGGACACATTGAAATGACAAAACATACAAGACATCAAGAGGAAAACTATGTTTATATATACATGTACTGTCCGTGTATATGTTTATATAAATATGGTAATGATGGTACTATATATTCAAGATTCAAGTTTTTTATTTGTCAAACCATGTGAATGATTTGAAATTATATTTCTCTCATCCTTGATTGTGGAGCGGGGGGTGGGGGAAGAGGGTGGGAGGGAGGGCAGGGAGTTCAGCTTCCCTATGGCCTTGTGTATGAAACTGTTCTTCAGTCGACTGGACCGTAAATTCCGCAGTCTCCTCCCTGAAGGCACCTTGAAGAGACTGTGTGGTGGGTGCGTAGGTCAGATCTTCTCCGCTGCTCTCACGATGCAATATATGGGGCAGTATCAGTTGGCAGCAATAACCCAGTACTGTTGGATTCTTAAGAATATACAGTACAATGTATTCTAGAACAGCATTCTTGTAAACTTTGATTCTATACATCAGAAGACTATGTAAACTGATTTCCAATGTTTGATTATAGTTATGTATCTATATCTTAACTGTACCATAATGAGTTGGTTTCATAGAACAAACCGGAATGTAAACAAATGGCAGTTGTAAAGTTTGTAAATAAGTTGAGTGGGGGTGGGCATAAATAAGCATTGTTTGCTTCAGCCTACTCCTTTTTGGGCATTATTGTGTTTCTTTCTTTTTCTAATAACTTGGATCTGGAGCCTTTAAGCTCAAAGCTACAGTAGTGTTAGGACGGGACTCGATGACGTCCGTGCTGTACAGCCCGTGGGCCTTAACCTGAGGCTGGGGAGTCTCAGGGACTGTGTCCCTATGAACCGTTTGGGGCGATGATGCCTCCTATTGTGTCCAGCGAAGTCACACAGGAGTGTGACCAGACAAACCTCTGAGGACCGCCTGAAATTTTGACATGGTTTCTAGTCAACACTGGGCTTATCCACATGAAGCAACAATTGGCTTAAAGGTTAAAGTAATAAAGCAAAGGACACAGACTTGTAGCATTATTCAGCGAGGTGCAACTGTTGACAGATTAAAGAGGATTAACATGGCCTATTTGTGGACACAGTCCATTACAAATACATACGTTCAACATAATGTGGATTTTCTGTTTGTAGCTCTCTCAATCAATCCATAAAATCAATAAATTTCCCCTTTGAGTTGGGTAAACCGTCTGAGGTCCGTTTTAAATAATACTGCACTTATGATGCGTTTCATTTTTCCAAATCACCCAGATTGACTTTCATCTTCTTGGTACTAACGGCTGCCCATTTGAGAAATCATTAGTGGCATTATAAAGCCCACTTTCAAATGTGAGCGGCAACGCGCTTCAGTCCACCACCGCATCACAGGCCATTTTGGAAATAATCAAAAGTCATTTTCCCCTAATACCCAGAGCCACATTAACATAAGTCACGATCAAAGGCCAAACTCTATTGCGTCTGATTACAATATGTTTCTACTTCCACTCTGTATTGCACCCGTCACCAGAAACGTCCAAGTAAATGAGAATCGGTAGGTCCAATGAATCAGACGATTCACTCACTTTGACAATGAAGGGACTATTAGTGGGATAGCAGTATTACGATAGTTTAAGGCAGGGAAAGGTTTTGCGTAATGATGGGTCAATTTTCTTCAAAGTCAAAACACCGAGTCTTCCATCATGTGGCATTATCAGTTTTATGTATATGTATTTTATTATAAAACTTCTGTATTTTAAATATAATTAACGGACAGCAGATGGCGCTAGCGCATAAATATAAAAGCCCACCCTCGTTCACATTGTACTTCCTCTGTCTTCTCACTGGCGTCTTCCGGCCTGGTTGGGCTGGGCCCAGAGGTTGTGCGTTGTGTTCTACGGGTCCAGGTACCTATCGTTCATTTATTCCTTCCTTAGATTTTGGTATAGCCACTAATACAGGTTTTATTTTAGCGTCGCGGGTGGTTGAGAGCCTCAACGCGCACCACCCCATGGCGTCCATTGCTCTCGGTGCGTTGTCCGGGGTCTGCTGGGGCCCTCACATAACCGGGGTGCTATCGAAGCACCGGGCCGACTAGAGCTAGATGTGGGCGTGCAACGGTAAGATTGGCCTGCCTCGGTAGCCTGTTTAAGCATGCCTGAAACTAACCTCTGTATAATTTAGGTGGATCCCACCACTGCTGCGGTCTTGCTTCCCCCTTGTTTCCATGTTTCTTTTCGTTTTGTTAATGTACTCTGGACATTTGTAAAATCCAACAAATGTGAACTGTGAACCAACTGAAAGCTAAAGTAAGCTAACGAAGGCTGTGAAATGAAATGTCAACATAAAAGTAAAACATAGAAATAAAATGATATGTAAAAGGAACATGCTGCCTCTGTCCTTATGGGTCGAACCCGTGTGCCTCAAAGCACATCTTTTTCCAGTTTACTGGATGGCGTTGGTATTTATTCTTTAATATACCACTACCACTCGTCATGTCACAATCATGACGACTTTTTACATAAAAAGTTGCATAGTTAAGGCGAGACACGGCAGGTGAAAGTATTGATTTTTCACGCTGTGGTCGAAGTGGCGATTTTTATCTATTTTCCTCCCTTTACATCTTAGTTTTGTCATAAAAATGACAAAACTTCAGGGCTTGTTTTCTCTGAATGAGAGAAGGCCCCACTCGGGCAGCGGGTGAGCCCTTATAGTCGCTCATACAGACTCCAAACTTTACAGTCTTGGACTGAACAATATTTTCAAGTTTTTTTCAGAGGGATTTTTAATATCTCTGATTGTTGGCGATATTCAGCAGGTTTTCACTGAAGAAACTCAAGCAGCTTATCAGCGTGACTGGGGAGTAATGTCTTTATGTGACGCCTTTGAGTTTGAGGTTTATTCAGATTTGTGTGAGAGTTCAGGCTGCAATAATAATGCAAGTATATCCCTAGTTTCACAATAGAGTTCCTTGTCAAACCATGAATATTATAATCGAAAGCCCTCTGATTGGCTACTGGTCTGCTTTACCCGGCAGTGAGGTGGAGGGTCCCAGAGAATTCCATGATAGTAACTGTCGAAAAGCATATAGATACAGACGGCATCTTGTCATAGAAGAAAATAGAATTTTTTGGGAAACACAATTTTGCACTCTTTATAGCCATTTTCTGGTGGAATATGAACTTATTTATCACACATAAAGTCAAGTCTAATGATGGGATAAGTCTATGATGGGATTTTACTGATTTTAACCTGCTACAGAGCCGACTACAAGGCTCATTGTAAACATCTGATTGCACAGAAATATTACATTTACCCTGGATTTCCTCCAGTGATGCTTTCTGACATGGTTTCCCATACACAATGAAGGCTTACTTTAAATACAAAAATGTCTTCATTTTTCCTGGAGAAATGGTGAGATATATGGTGGGAAATAGTTTTTGGCCTTTTAGCTGTTGTTATTTCAACAGGAGATTCAGATAAGCAAATGTTAGCTTCATGGTTAGCATTGTCAGGTTTTTAAAAAAGTTTTTATGGGCTGTTGAACTACTTTGCTCCTCTACATGTCTCTGTGTATTTATTTAGGCTAGTGGAAAAATATAATTATAAGTAAGCATTTGTTATAGTAGTTTTAGATTAATGGGAGAAAGTGTTGTTTTTTTCGCCTCTTTGTTTCCCCCCGCTGGCTGTTTCGACCATGAGCGATATCGAAGTGTGAAATTATACTTTTCTTGGTGAGAAGTTCTATGACAGAGGGCAGACACAAAGTTGTAGATACAAAGATGTTTTCTTACACAAATGCAAGGGTGAGCGAAGTTGGGAGTCCGTTTCACATCACTGAAGTCTATAAACACTTACAGGCGTTCTGTCCAAGACCATCACCGTGACGGCAGCAGACGGAACGATCCGGCGCGAGGCTAAAATAATTCCCCAGAAAGCGGATGACTCACAAACGGTCAGACAGCTCAGCACATTCTGTTGTTATTCTAAGAGGAGCGAGTCGGACGTGCTAATAAGTGCTTTCCGAATTCCAAAGAGTTACCAACCAGTCGGAAACCATCCTCACCTCCCCTCTCGCGGATATTTATAGTTTGATAAGAGGATTGTTATTACTTCAGAAAATCCAAACATTGGGGTAACATTAGGGTTTATTATTGTGATTTCCCACATGCCCCTGTAGTTGATGTGCTTCAGCTACAGACGTTGTTGAAGAATCTGTTGTGCTGGGGCGGTCTGAAGCGACTGGGAAGAAGATCAGTACCTCCAAATCCGAGGCCATGGTTCTCCACCGGATAAAAGGTGGCTTGCCTCGTCCAGTCCAGTGAAGAATCTTTGCGGCAAGTGGAGGAGTTAAAGTATCTTGGGGTCTTGTTCACGCGTGAGGAACGGATGGAGCGTGAGATCGGCAAGACGGATCGGTGCGGCGGAGGCGGTGATCGAGGACACGCTGGAGGGACTATTTCTTTCAGCTGTTGAGATCCCCACAGAACAGCTGGAGGGAGTGTGCGTGGACAGGGAAGTCTGGGCATCTCTGCTCCGTAACCCAGCCCCCTGGTAAAACGCTGGAAAATGGATGGATAATTTGCCACATTTACAGCAAATCTTCTAAATAGAGTTGGCATTGAATCATGGCATTGAATCGTGACCTCCCCAAGCATATTTCGGAGGAGGGTAAACAATGGTAACACAATAAAAAGCTAAAAAATAAAGTATATTTTGCACAATACTCACAATATCCACTTTGAAATTCTCTCAAAACGTTGCTTGCTTTTCCCCACTTGCTCCGAATCAAATGCAAAGCGCGTAGTCGAAGCGTTTACGACGAGGATCCGACTATCTAACTTTCCTTTATCACATGGTCGATATCCGGGACAGGGGCTGAGGATGTGATGGATGCCTGCTGGTCGGTAACCCTTTGGAATTGGAAAGCACTTATTAATGCGTCTGACTGGCTCTGTTTCTCCGTTTCTCTCTCAGAATAATAATGGGACCTTAAGGATTATGTTTTCTAAGTGCCACATTAGTAAGTTACTCCGAAAAGTCAACGCCACATTCAGAAGTGTCCTCACGCGGTCCAATGACTATTCAAAGGGCAGGAGTCATCTTATTCAGCGATACGTAACTAGAAATACTCATTTCCACACTACAGTTGTTTCTTTTTAAATAATTTCATATTGTTTTTGTAATGTGTTTGCAGTTACACAGTTGTGTGTAATCTTTTCACTTTGGTACTAATGAAGCACTCTGATCTGTATTTCCTCCATGAGTGAAGTAAAAACCAAATTTTTTGATTATAGCGTCATCCCGGGCACCCTTCGCAGGATACATGGATGTAAAATATGTCAATATTTGTAAATGAATGCCTGTGAGAAAGAGGGCTTTGCGAAGCGATGTTGTAGCTACTTCCGGGTTATCTCCGCCTCACTAGTGACAAAACGTTATAAAATAAGCTTTGTACATGGTAAGTTTTGTCTTTTTATACTCTGACATGAAAACTAAGATTAAGGGAGAAAACTAGCTAAAAATCTCCACATCGACCACTGTGTGAAAAGTCTGTATTTTCACCTGCCGAGCAGCCTTCAGCTATGTTTTTGAATGTTTTTTTGTCAGTAGGTGGAGTAGTGAACCCTGCTCTGCCCCCCCTTTCCTCACCCACTCTCAGCTCCGATGTGAGAACCATCGCGTCGTCAGTAATCCAAACCTGTCATGCACCGCGTATATACTGTACATTCTTTCTTCATTCGCAAAAAAGAGTTGTGAAAGCGAGAGTAGTTCCGCTCGAGGTCGGCCTGCTTCACACCACACCCGCTCTGACGCACAGTGCGGGTCAGGCCGCTCCGAGATCACCTGTTTCAGCCGGACTTGGAGCGGCTGTTTAGACCGGCTTAAAGTGCTGCACTTGGATTGACACTGATCCAAAAGTGCCGCTCTTAGGTCGAGAGCCCCTTTAGGTCGACCTAACTAGAGCCTGTGTGAAAACGCCCTGAGTTTGCTGTTGTGTCAGTGGCTGAGCTCTGGGTCTGACTGAAAGTAAACGCTGGTTCTGAAGCTTTGGTGATTTTGTGGCAAAAACAGGCTAAATGAGTGCTTTTTCTTGCAGTTTTTTTGTAACTCAGTAATTACTTTGTCCAGTAATTAGTTACTTTTATCATACTGTAACTCAGTTACCTACGCAGTTACTTTTTATATACTACTTTTATGTGAATGTGATTGTTTCTACATTTTGTAGTCTGTTCACAACAATTATCTTTTTGAGTGACATTTTTGCACATTTCTGATGTTTTGCTAAAATATATATTTTTTCGTTTGGTACGTCCGTGAAAATATAATGGAGCCCCTTCCAGTCACCTCCTCTGCCCGCCATTTCTGCATATTACCAGAGATATGGGAAACACACAAATCACACAAATTTACATCAGGAAGGGTAAAGGAGTTTATGATGAGTAGCATGTATTTGTTCCAGTTGTAAATCTTGGTAGTTTTGATGTTTATGTTAAAATGAGCTTTTTCAAGTGAAATTATTATAAGGGAGCTCTTTTAGTTCATACTGAATATAAAATGTTCACAATTTACTACAGAGTACACATTTTTTTTATATGGGAAACACAATCTTTGTGTTTTCATTGTTTTGTTGGAAATCACTAAATCCTGTGTATTTAGCTACAGCCAAATCTGTTATGACTCTTTAAATGTGTGTGACCATCTAACTTTGGAATGCTATGAATTGTCGCATTACATTAAATTGTTGTTTTTTAATAAAACTGTTTTGTTTACAAATGTGAAATTGTAAGGACTTTGTTCTTTTGTATCACGCGAGAACCGTTATTTGGATATGGCCAAAGCATACACTGGAGATAGAAGTCGTCTCAAGAAAAGGCTTTTATTGCCGTTGTTCCTAGTTACAAAGCAGTATAACCAGCTGGTGACTTCAGAAGAAAAGAAGAAGTGAAGTCCCGACCTCCGTTGACCGTTGCCTTTTCAGTGAATCAGTTGTTGTGTCTATGTGTTTGTACATTATCTGTACTGTACGTCATGTTCAGAATTATTATGGTGTCGACCGTTATCTATCAGCTAGTGTCACTGACATGGCCTTCTTGTTCTGTAGCGTGTAAGCAAAGCATGCGTCAGGAGCCTGTTCAGATTGCGTCACAATCCTTACAAAATGAATTCAGCTAAATTAATTTTGTTCCCTTCAACATTACTTGAATGTTTTGTTATAAATATGTATTTTCAAAATTGTGTGTGTGACATGGTGTCAAAATAAAGATATTCTATTGTGTGATGTGTTTAAAAATCCTAATTTCCGAAATTATGAATCTCATTACCACAATGCGCACTTTATCATGAAATACCGAATAAATAGATTGTTCTATTTAAATGTATCCACAGGAGAGAATGCTATTCTTACATTCTATTCTGCAATTTTTATCATATAAAATATAAAGTAAAAATATATTAAAAGTCTGATTGTAAAGTCATATGGTGTGTTTCGGTGATGAGATATATTTAGAAACCATATCGAAAAGTATTTTTTAGTGTCAGAGCTGCGCATAAGCTTGTGTGTTAATAATATACTTTTGAAACTATCTAAAAGCCTTCTTGTAAGGAAAAACAATCCCATATGGTTTTGTTGCGGTAATGAGAATTTGTAACGACCTTCTCACACATATGTAAAAAAAAAAAATCTTTAAAGGCATTTTTAAAATGTAGTGGTTTGATCCGTTTCAAATTTCATTTCATTTTCATTTTATTTATTAGGCAGGAAAGATTTTAAAAACAAAATTGGGCCTGGCTCAGTACAAACTGATTTTCATCAGGTTCCTGCTCTGCAGTACACACAAACACAACATCAACACTCGACACAAAAACATACCGTCACACACAAAAGGAGGAACACACTGGTGTGAGGCTATAGTGTTCGTCACTAGTGGTCACAACGATAGCCGTCGGTCAGATGTTTCAACATAGTCTTTATCAAAAGTCCAGGTGACTGTATGGTGCTTATGGTGAGGGGGATCTTGTTCCAGGCCCTGGTGAGCTCACAGAAAAATGAATGTTGTCCGTATGTGTTCCTGTAGTGAGGTATGGGTAAGATTTGGTTTGTTGTGGATCTGGTTGAACGCTCGGATCGAGAGCTGGGTCTTGGGACCAGAGCAGACAGTGAGGCTTAATCCCATGGTTCAGGCCGTAGTTCTGGAAAGTCAAAGCCCCAGACTGTGATAGAGCAGTGCAGTGGTGGGTCCAGCCAGGGACCCTGTGGTGGATCTTATATGCTTTATTGTAGAGTCTAGCCACAGGTTCCAGTATTTCCTTAGTTGTGAGTGTCCAGATTGGGAGACCGTAGGACAGGGTGGAGAGTATGATGGCATGCAGAATCACCCACCAGGATACCTTCTCATAGCTGCTTGCCTCCTTCAAAAAACCCAATTCACTATTCAATATTGCTCAGTTTAGGGCCCAAAATGTGATATGTAAATGGGCCATGCTGCGTGAGTAAAAAAGCGTTGTTGACTCTGCAGCTGATCTTTTTATTACACACACTACTCGCTTTGCTCATAAGGAAAAAATGCTTGGTAAGTGACCCATTCATGCAAGTTTGAGTAATGACTGTAATTGACTATCTGTTGTCCTCTTTATTGCGCACACAATAACACAACAAGATAATTATCATCAATGTCAGCATTTAAGCCAAACTCGAATGCAGAGTTGGTAATAAACTTCACCAAAGACGCATAACCAAATAATCAGACTTCCAAAGGCCGCTATATCGCTGACGCTTCCGTTAATAACTTTCAAATTAGCATCTTCTGCCCTCTCGGTTCATATCCAGCGCGTGATTTTCATGCCTGCCTTTAAAAACGTTCATTAACATTGACATTCACACAGGGACATCAGCGCATAATCTGACTGAGCTTTCAATTTGTTTCCTCCTGGTGTAGCACCCCCAAACAGGCAGTTGACAGTTTCCGGGGTTAGCGGGCTAATTAGCGCTGGTTAGCCGTAGGAGAGGCATAGAACGTATGTCGGCTGTGACTGAGTGTGTCCCGGTGATACTCGGACTCAAACGCTGATGCTTTCACAATGCTATTGATAATGAGGGCTCACGTGAAGAGGCTCTGCTGACGCCTGGAGAAAGCTCCCTGCGTCGGCTCCAGCTCGGCGAGTTATACCAGGAGCCCAGTTTAAGGCCAGGCACTGCAAGTGAATGGGGAAAAAAATAAAAAAGAATAGTGATATCAGTTGGAAACTTCTGCTGAACACTACTGACATAAATCTGAGGGGGAAAATGTATTATATAAAATGTATTCTGTCATTTTATGTTTTCATATAACAATAAGGCATTTTATTCCAAGAAATTGTCAAAATTGCCAACATTTTCAGCGACGAAATCTGAATAATGGATAGAGAGGGATTTTGGATCTTAAGTTTTTGTGTGTTTTTTTCCACTTACAGATACGTGAAAATATCTGTTAAAAAAAAAATAATCACCTTGTTATTTTTGTGGTCAAAGCTCAATAATTCAGGCTTGGAATTACGATATTAAAAAATCCATCCATTTTCTTCCACTTGTCCGTTGCCGGGTCGTGGGGGCAGCTGTTGGAGCTGCACCAGCCCCTATGGCTCCTCCTGCAGGTGGTGGGTCCACAGAAGGACGGCCTCATGGTTCTAACCGGGCCTGTTGGTCTCTCATAAGGGGCTTCTGAACCGCTCTTTGTCTGACCCGTCACCTAGGACCTGTTTGCCATGGGAGACCCTACCAGGGGCACGAAGCCCCCGACAACAGAGCTCCAGGATCATTCAGGTGCTCAACCCCCTCCACAACGTTAAGGTGGCGGTTCCATGAGGGGATATTAATAAATTCCTCTGGAAAAAAAAACAACAACTTCAAAATATTGTTCAGTCCAAGAGTCCGTAGGAGCTACTAGTGGTGATGTTGTTGCATGAGTGGAGCAAAAACATCATTTTGAATCATTGAATCAGGGAAATATGACCTATATTTGAATCTATATATGAGTATTTTCAGGATGTATCATTTTTACTGTGTCATGTCTGGGCAGTTATTCCCTCTGGGGCCAGGACTCCCCTGTCGAAGAGATTCTTAGGTCGCATTCACAACTCCCTCTTGATCCGAATCCCGGCCCGTTTGCTCGGATAGTCCGGTTCGTTTGAGCTGTTGTGCACGTGCAAACGGACTCTGATCTGGGCCAAAGAAACAAACCCTGGTCACGCTGAAAATGTGGGTCTCGGTCCGGTTCAAACGAACTCTGAAGCGGTTTATTTGGTTTGTGAACGCAACTGAGCCAGAGAGCGGGAAAAATAACAGGAAGAGAAGTTGCAGGACTTACAACCAAAACAAATGAGTAACGCAAAGACAGAACAGCGCACAGGCAATCACGACATTCATTACAGAATGTAAACAAAAACACATGTACAGACCCTCTATAATTAAAGTTATAATGACAGTTAAGACAAAATTTACACCAAAACATAGCCATGAATCGTAAAGATAAGGAAGAAACCTTTGATATAAGTAGCGACAGAGGCCAGAGAGCAAAGCCCTGATTAGATCTTTTTTTTGTACCTTGCTCCACGTCTGTTTCCTTCAGACAGTTTGTAGTTTTCGACGTCTCTGCCCGGAGCCTTCACAATTGTTGAAGAAAAAATATCTCCGCGGTCCGCCAGTCCTGCTTTAGTCCTGCTTAGTCCTGGTTTTTCCTCGTCTGCTCATGATGAGTATCGGCTCTTTTATCTCCCATTTCGTCCGAAAAAAATCGGTGCGTTCCGAGTGTAGAGACTGTGCGAAAAGAAAAACCCACAGTCACAGTCTGATACCGCTCCAGTTTGTAAACAAAAGACAGAACAGGAACTGGAGTTTAATCGACCAATCAGAGAAGCGTGTTTCTTCTTCACTGTTTTTCCTGTAGATGGTTTTGCTAAAGCGCCCCCACAGGCGTGCAGAGGAGCTCCGCATTTAAAATTTAAAACTCAGCTGTTAGGGCAGCTGGGTGGGGTTTGTTGAGGGGGAGTTACTGCCCTCTTCAACTGGCCCGCTCTACACCCTGGCTTTTTAATGCACCACACTATGCAGGGCTTACATCACACTTCACAAATAACTCAATTAAACAAATTTAATAATAATGATAATTAAACCCAAATTAAATTATATTGAGGATGGTAATGACAACTGGGAAGTAGCAAGATCTCAGAATATAATATGTATGAATGCACCTTTATAACATAAAAGTAGCACATGCTTTTGTTGTTCTTTATTTTGCTGTTGTTTTTGTTTTATTCTTCTTCATCATTTATTGTTCTTTGCCCTATGTTCCTTTGTTTATGATTTGCTACCTTGTAAATATTAAATGTAATGTTATTATTTTTATTTTGGGGTGGGCGCTTATAAGCCTTTGGCTTCAGCCCACTCCCTTTGAGCAGGTTAACTGCTCAAACAAATAAATAAACTAAACTAAACTAAACTAAACTAAAATGTTGGTTTGATTGACAAAAAAAGAGGTGTGAATGCAAACCGCGCCAGTTAGTTCGATTGGGGACCAAAACTGGAACATTGTTTCAGCTCTCCGAGTCCCAGGTGTGAATGCAATCTCAGTGGGACTTTCCCGTTTTTAAATTTTTTTAATTATTTTTTAATTATTATTTTTAATTTAATTAGACACACAAATGATAACATTTACAACAATGACAATACTTTTGACAGACTAAGACCAAGACAAAACAGTACAACAAATGCAATAAACAGGCACTTCAGCACAATGCATTCAAAAAAAAGAAAAGAAAACAATGAAGAAAGTAAAAGGAGAAATTAAATAAAAAGCATTTTTTGTGAATACTTGGTTGATGATACTTTTAACCCTTACAGCTATAATCATTATCATAATAACGATGATTATGACAACAATCCCCATTATCGTTGTTGTTGTTGTCACTACCATTATTTCATTTTTTAAAATTATGTTATTATACCGTCATCATCAAATCAAGTAACTAATCACACTGAGGACTAGTAGGAGAATCAGCTTCCAAATAGCCAAAGAAGGGGAGCCATATCTTATGATAAAATTGTGCCATAAAATGGCTGACACTTTTTGTTTATCTTTCCAATCTTTCCTGGTTAAATAAAGGTAAAATCAAATCAAATAAATCTCTTCCAACAGATGTCAGAGCAACAGGCAGAGATTTTTCTGATCATTTTTAAGTATCTGTAATGACAGCACATGTAAAAGGCCTCACAAACAAAAGTAACAGAAAACTGAACTTTCTGTTCCAAAAATGGTACCGATTTTAACTGAAAATGTGAATTTTCTCATTTTTCAATGACATCCCTCTCCCCGTGACTCCTCTCCACCAGGCCACACTGTTTCACACTGTTAAACAACATCCTAAAAGGAAATGGGTAACCCAACTGTTGGGTTACAACATGTCACCCGGCCCAAAAGTTACAAAAAACTTTAGCCAGCATTAGGTTAAAGGTTGGGTCATTTCTTTAACCCAGCATTTTACTGTGTAGTTATTTCTGTGAAATCTCCGGCTTACACAATGGCTGGCGCCGGCTCAAACCTATAGCTCAAGCTCTGGAGTGGGTCAGGTTCCTCTGACATTGCCCACTGGTTGAAGGATGGGTCAAATGCAGAGGACACATTTCCCTTTTGGCACAATAAAGTCTACAAATAGTATATAACATTTGTAGACTTTAAGCACAGCTGCATTATCCCAGATACGGTCTCTCACATTCCCCTCCTAAAGCCTCTTTGGTGGAGGTATGAGTACTCACTGCTCACTGTTTAGCCCTAATGGTGTCCTGCACCGTGTTCTGGCCGCGGCCGCCGCTGAATACTAAAGCAGGGATTACCACTCTGTGCCAAGTGAATCTGTTACCTTCAATACAGGCCCATCCTGAGTCTAGACACTCTATTACTGCCCTGACAACACTAGGGCAGAGCCACCACCAGTGTATTTATCAGTGTGTGGGTTTGCTTACAGCAAACTGGGGAAATCTCAGTCCGGTAACGCCTCCACATACAGTCAGGGCCATAAATATTGGGACATCGACTCAATTCTTATGTTTTTGGCTCTACAAACCACCACAATCTATTTCAAATGAAACACCAAAGATGTACGTAAACTGCAGGCTTTCAGATTTCATTTGAGAGTATTACATCCAAATTGGATGAACGTGTACTGTAGGAATTACAAGCGTTTTTATGTGAGCCGCCCACGATTTTGATGTAAATAGTCTCAAATTAAAGCTGAAAGTCTACAGTTTAACTACATATTTTGTGTTTATTCTGCTCAAAAGGAGTGGGCTGACGCAAGAAGCTTATGAGCGCGCACCCCCAACCCAACGCAATAAAAATGTTTATTTCACAATAATAAACAAAACAACAACAAAGAACAAACAACAACAAAGAACAGCAGGAAAAAATGGACTATATGCACTCATGATGGCATTTACCTTAAGTAAGATTACATGACTGAAACTCTGCACTGTATACACTCCCAAAAGGGAGTAAAGCTAATTACAAGCAACAAGGATAAGCTACATATGAACCGTAAGCAGCATTTACACATACACACAATGTACATGCGTGAGTGCCCTTTCATAAAATAACTTTGCTATAGGATAAATGTAATTTGCTATAGGATAAATTACTTTGATCATACATTAAGGAACATCATATTGTGATTAGTTTCATTGGCAAAAGAGAACTTGTTACATTTCAATGTGGCTTAATTAACACAGACCAAACTTACAAACCATTGCTTGAACTGTTCATATCAGTTCATAACAGAACGAAGCACAACTACAACAACGGTCTCGTTTCATGTACGATGTCTTGTACAAAGCAAATAACAAAAGGCCATCTTTATAGATTTCTTTCAGAAGGTTACCTAAAGTCACTAGTTTTATGTTGAAATGGCACATTAATACACACAATATACTCCATGATCTTGCTCATTCCCAGTTGTCATTTCCATTATAGTATTATGTGTGTACAATTTGTCTTCCCTTCTTTGTGTGTGTGTCTGTGTACAATATATTGTGTAAGCCCTACATAGTGTAGTGCATTAAAAAGGTGTGGAGTGGGCCAGTTTAAGAGGGCAGTATCTCCATCAACATACCCCACCCAGCTGCCCTAACAGCTGAATTTGTAGATGATGTTCCTATGCTGTGTGGTGCATTAAAAGACGAGGATTATGAGCCAGTTCTGAGGGTTCCTCTCAACAGATTCAAAGCTCGCCTACCCTAATTCTCTAATTGTAATTTTGAGCAATAGAATGACAACCATTCAAAGCAAGAACACTCTTTTTCAATAATAATGTAAATTGATCCAACTGCTCCCCCTAGTGGCAACACATTTCTACTTCTCTGTACTTTTCAAAAATCTTTTGTTTGTATTTATATTTGAACAGGTTGATTTTCAAATCCATTGCGGTGGTTTATAGGGTCAAAAACATGAGCAATGAGTCGATGTCCCAATATTTCTGGACCTGACTATATATTTAACATGATCTGTTGTCATTCCCTCAAAAACAAAACAACCAAAAGCCAAATAAACACACTTTGAGTTGAGTTTTGTTTCATGAACAGTATGTTTGTAATCCCACATACATCCACTCCTTAATCATTTTACTCCTCTACGTAAATATACTCAGAGGTTTTGCACTAAATCAATGAGAGGGCGCTATATTCCAAGATATTGCACTTCCAAGCAATAGCAAATAGAAATCAACATGAGGGAATATAAATGACTTATACTTTAATATAGGTTTAGAATACCTAATAACGTCAGTAGCGCTGACATTATCAGAAATGGAAGGCCTCCTAAGAGAATTTTGCGGCACAGCACAAAAGACGAAAGGAATTCTCACTTCTCTGTTCTGGTTAAATTCATATTTACTCAGCTTCAATCTGCATAGGTTTAATCAACTCATCCATGTTGCCGAGTTGTTTCCTGCCATTGAAGCCGGCATGTCCCACTGACTTCCAATTCAATAAAGCATTCACAATAAAACTCTGCCAACAACAACAAGCAGTTTTATCGATGCGCTGTAAATCCAAATAGTGTTGCTTACTTCGAAAAACGTTTCCATTCCACAGTCATTATACCCAATGGTTAAAGTGGACTTTTATGGCCAATTGAGGCAGAAATGTGAGAAATTCCAAATAGTGTACTTACTTTTTCTTCCCACTGTATACAATTATTTTGTCAACATTGATATGCATCAGTCATGTGATATATTTTTGTATCTGTAATTATAATTTAATTTAATTTTACAAACACATACTTTAGTTTCTGAATATAATTCTTATATCCAGGAGAACTCTGAAGTTCTGACTGGAGCAGAATCTCTATAAAGTCCTTCTTCACCTGTCGAGAGTCTGTGACAGACTGAAGAGCAATGAGGCCTCAGCTTTTTTACTGAAAACAAAGAACACATTGTATTTAGTGCCTTGTTACTGCCATTCACGGTGTCTGACCTAAAGAATAACCCTGGAGAGACTATCTATAGTTTCTTGGAGTACATTGGGACCATATTAAGCAGGTAAGTAAGTAAGTAAGTGCTTTCTTTGTCATTGTATGACGAAATTTGTTCAAGTGTTGGGTTAGTCCTGAGCTGCTGCAACAAAGTGCACCGCCATTGTGAGCCAGCATGTTTTTGGAGGTCGGGAGAACCGGATTACTGCCTCCAGTGCTCCTATGAAATGGTGCAGCACCTCCTGGGTTTGTCCCTGTTTCAGAGCGTGGTGTTCTGCACTGGTCAGCTCCTCCACCTCCTCCTTGCGCTTCCTCCTGCGCAGCTCCCTCCGCGCCACAACAGTCTTTCCCCATCTTCTCCTCATTTGTCCCTTTTTAGTGTGATGTAGCGCCTCTTGTGACGCCTCCACTATGCTGCAGGTGTTGGGGGCTCTTGGTGCCTCTCTTGGTGTTTCAGAAGAAGACATTTGTAGGTCCCAAATGTCTTTAGCTCATAAGCTAGCTGTTTGTTTGTCCTTCATGGCTAGTACGGACATCACAAAAACACAGCAAAGATGTACACAAGTATCCAGTAAAACAATGTGGAACACAGAAACTACAAATCCAATTCACAGAGAAAGACAAAAAGCTGTCAATAGATCGTTGCATGCACGGTAGAGCAATGTGGAACAGTGGCTTAACAGGTCACAATGGTTAAAATGTCTTAACTGTGTCGTTTCGCCCTGCCTGAAGAAGAACTGTCATTCAGATGGATATGCTTCACTACGTCTAAGTCTCCTAAGATGTGCCGGGCGTCTATCATTTGCCGACAGTTTCCACTCCAGTGTCACAGATGAGGTTACTCTTTACACCAGAGAGAAGACTTGACAAACAGCACTCCCATTTCTGCAGTCGCGCAAGGTGAATATTTGGAATAAGACATCTCCTGGCGCAGAAGAGGAGACGGGTTTTGTGTATTATTGGTGCGAGGATTATTTCCGTTGGCCCTAAGCTGCGGGAGGAGAGTATCTCTTCGCGGGGATCACACCTGAGATGACGGCGCAGACAGAGGAGATGTTCCGCTCTTTAAGCTGTGCGCTCTGAAGGATTACCTCATGGGAACGCATTAGTCATTCAGTTGTTTCTGTGTTTGGCACCACGCTGACGCACTCATCTGAGAGAGCGAGAGCGAGAGAGTGGAGACTGGGGAGAGGTGTGTGATGGAATGAAACATGGATGAGGCGCACAAATGTAACTGTCTCATCTGTAAATTTACAGTTCAGAGTGAAATGCTGCCATACTTTGGGGGGGGAATAAAACCGCCTGAATACACTTAAAAACATTACTTGGGGTGAATTGATATTTTCCGTTTTATAATTTGATAATTATTAACTAGGAACTATGAAGTACAGGCGCTAGAGCTGGTGAAGACTGCCTGGGGCTCCTCCTGCTGGCAGCTGAGGGAATGACTGATCCGAGGATTGCTGAAAATTGTTACTGGCATCCACCTGAGATGTTTTCTACGAGCCACAGAGAGGGGGCGCCCTAATGATCTGGGGCTTTTTCCTTCTGTGGAACAATGGAGCTTCAGGTGGTGCACTGGCTCAGTGCAGATGTTACAGAGAGAATCCCTCAGACTGAGACTGCACAGTTACAGATATTAAAAGGACCAGGTTCATTCATTGAAAAGAGGTAAGTCGTTCCATTAGTTTTATGTAATTTATTTAAAGTTGTCTAAGTTATAGGGATGGGAATCTTAGGCCTTGTCCGATACGATCGCATCTCGATACACCTGCCACGATCCAATTGATTTAAGATACATCTGGTGACACCAGAGCTGCGATGCGATTCGAATCATCACCATGACCACGATGCATCTTGATCCACACATCTGTAACCACCACCAGCCGATACGATTCCATTTAGGCATTATCACCATGCATCTTGATGTTTCACCATCCATGCTGTGCTTGATGCAATGATTCAACAGAACCAGCTTAAATAAATTAAGATTGACAAATATTCATATTGAGGCCATTAATTGATATTAGACAACTTTAAAGTTAACAACATTTTTTTAATGCAGACTACATATTTAACTTATTTTTTTATGTTTGTATCCTATATATTCTATGGTTTATTCACCTTAAGATTGTTTTTTCTTTAGTTTTTTCAACATTTTGGGACAATTATTATTAATCTATGATCAGTATTGTTAAAATTAAAAGGCGATTGTGTGAATTATTTCCACATTATAACGCACACAGAAAAGATCACATGTTTATGCTAATTAATGGGCGGGGCTCCCTCTGCCTCTCAGCGCAGTCTCACATGTTCTCCCACCTGGCTCAAATGCAGTGCAGTAAAGTGGAGTTTTGGACTCTTTCTTACACTTGTAAGTGGACATAATGACTTGGGCAAATGAAGATGGCTGATCACGGTGATGTTTGGAATATTTATCTGCATTTGGCTTCCTGCAACTTTTCATCGAGTTCTGCACATGAGACGTCCTTCATTCACCACAACGCAGTGGCCAACCCAACTCCACACCGTGGATGTGTTTCTGTGCTTCTGCCGCTCTCAGCCTGAAGTTTACCGGTAAGACACACATGACAATGCGCATTATTGGCCCAAGGGGTTTTGCAGCTGTAATGTATCAAGATTAAACCGATATGAGCGCGTAAAATCCGATGCATCTTGTGTTTATCCTCTGAACTGCATCGATCTGTGGCTTCTCTGCCGATGCACTCGCATCTCTCGTGCACAAATCCGTGTATCGATACAAATCGTTTTTTTGTCCCATCCCTACTAAGTTAAGTTTCAGTTCATCAACTTTCTAGGTTTTCATCTTAAAAACAATAGTTCGACAGTGACCGATTTTCACGTTTCCTCATCAACAGGTTCGTACAGCAGCACTCATGAGTTGACAGTCAATTCAGTGTCGACAAAGCAGCAATGGTTGTTGTTTTCGCAGGTTCCACACCAGGCAGACAGACGAAAGAACAAGAGGTCAGAGGTTGAACGCAGGTAGGCTGTGCCTTTTATACTCCGCCCCCCGCCCCGCTAAAGTGTAAATTGTTTGACTGGTTATAATAACATGCTCATGTCAGCTAGTGAAGGGGACGAATTTCGAGGGCAGAAGCAACAGACAGATTAAATGCTCAAATGAAACCAAGCATCTCTTAGAATGTGATTATATAGTTTGCATTTTGATAACAAAGTGCGCTCTGGAAACAAAAGTGCGGTGAGTCCTGACAAAGAACAGTGATTCAGATTCAGATTCACTTTATTGGCCATTTGCAGTTTAAACAACCACATTGGAAAAAAATGTGCAAAGAGCTCAAAGTGCGATATGCCAAACACATAAAAAGACACAAAATAAGACACAATATAAAAACAGAACAAACAATGCCACATTAAAAGCTTAAGGGTAAAATACTGTACAATAAAAGTTCATACAAATAAATAGAAGTGCCTTGTTTAAGGTTAAGGTGCCTTGTTTAAAGTGATCACAGCTTGAGGAAAGAAACTGTTAAGATGGCGATCAGTAGAACATATGACAGAGCGAGACCTTCTCCCTGA
Source organism: Neogobius melanostomus (assembly GCA_007210695.1). Classification (NCBI taxonomy): domain Eukaryota; kingdom Metazoa; phylum Chordata; class Actinopteri; order Gobiiformes; family Gobiidae; genus Neogobius; species Neogobius melanostomus. Next base: position 47,874 of record VHKM01000136.1, read on the forward strand.
GGGAAGCATCTCAAACAAGGCCTTAGCAGGGTGGCCTGAGGCATCATTGGCGAGTTGTAAAGCTCGATTCAAGAGTCGAGCTTTATATGTGGCCTCCAGGAGCGGCAAAGTGCAGCCAATGGTCCTGCTGGCTGAGCGAACCACTCTGTTCAAAGTCTTCTTCTCTTTCAGAGTGAGATTACCAAACCACACGGTAATACACACTGGAGTGTTTTAAATCTCGTCTTAAACCCACTTTTTCTCTGCTTTTAACACCGCGTGAGTTGTGTGGTCCTGTGTCTTTTTATTTATTTTTATTGATTTTACATAGATTATATTTATTTTTTATTATTTATTGTTTTACGATTTTTTATTGATTTATAAATTGATTATTTCTTATTTAATTATTATTCCATTTATGGAGTTTTGTGTGTACTTTTCTGTTTGTGCAGCACTTTGGAACTGTTCTGTTGTTTAAATGTGCTATAGAAATAAAGTGGATTGGATTGGATTGGATTGGTTAGGACACTCTCAATTACACAATGATAAAAGTTCAAAAGAATCCTAGTATTTGAGTAAACTCTCGAAGCCTGCGTAAAAAGAAGAGGCGCTGTCTCGCTTTCTTAGCAGTGTTCATCGTATTAGAGCTCCAATTCAAGTCATGAGAAAGAGTCACACCCAAGAATTTACATTTCTCAACAATCTGCACATCAGAATCATGGATAGTAATAGGCAACTGATTCCTATTGTGACAAAAATCAATGACAAGTTCACATGTTTTGAAGTGTTCAAAAGCAGGTTGTTTTCTCTACTCCACTGAACAACATTCTCCACCTCCACACGGCAATGAGATTTATCAGTGTGTCAGTATCTTCAGAGTTCAACTCCTCGCTTTTATCCCCAAGCCCCCTGCTCCCATCGTTCTCCTTCCAAACAGACCTACTACGACCCACCCCTGTCCAAGCCTTGCACTCCTTCTCGCTGCTTCGTCGTCGTTTGGGGCCTATTCCTTCCCCCCACGCCGCTCCATCACTGGCCACCGTTCTGTGTGGTCCAGTGTCCTGTTCGATGTCTCTGCCCAGAGCAGTGACGCAGCGCCCCGAGGCAATGATAAACACATCTGTCTTCATTGTCCCACAGACTGCTCTAATGCGAGTGGGTAAGATTCATCACCAGCACCGTGCGCAGACATCCCCGCTCGGCTTTCTAAATGATCTTCTCTCTGTCATTTATCCATATCAATCACATAATAAGAAAGAGCCTGTGCGCCCCATGTAAATGTATTATGCTATTTGTGCAACTGGAATCTGCATGATCCACTCATGAGGCGAGTAGATTAAGTTGGTCATTCATAGACATCACTGACTATTATATCATTTGAGGACTGGACTGGCAGAAAAAAACTAAATTGGCACGGCACTTTTTGGTTAATAAATAAACTTCACAAAACCAAACATAATGACACTGTGAAGATCGAGTTAATGAAAGGGCAACACTCACAGAGGTGTAGTGTAGTCTCACTCTAGAAGTACACAGTCACAGTCACAGTCATAGTCACAGATAGAATTACCCATATATGGTCATGTTCAGAGCACCCAGAGGGAGAAAAGAAAGACTGAACTTTAGGGCTGCAACTAACAATTATTTTTTAATCACTTAATCTATTGATTATTTTTTACGATTAATCGATTAATCGCTTGGCTATGAATGGTGTAGGAAAATTCTATTTAAATTTTTTTTTTTAATCACATAAAGCTAAAGTGGCGCCATTTGAGGATGCATTGATGGAGTAAACTTAAAGTAAATGTTTGTTGGAGGCTCTTGGCGCTAATTCTGCTTTCTGATGGATGAGACACAGACAGATATTCATACAATTTTCAATGTAGAAAACACTACATACACTAACTATAAAAACAAGTCGGTTTTCATCAAAAATACTACATTTTCATGTCATTGTTGCTCTATTTGAGTCTGTGTGAACCAGTAAACGATTAATCGATTACTAAAATAGTTGTCGACTATTTCACTAATCGATTAGTTGTTTCAGCCCTACTGGAGCCAAGTCTTTCAACAGCCCATAAAACTGACAATGCTAACCAAGAATTTAACGTTAGCTGCATGCTACATATTCTTATGTTATTTATTTAAGTGCCGTTTCTACTGATTTTGGCTTGACTTTATTGGTGTGTGATAAATATGTTTATAGTTCGGCAGAAAACAGCTAAAGCTCAGCAAACACGGCACCATTTTTTTCACTCTTAAAAGATTTAGTGAAGACTGGGAGGTCCACACCACTGGATTTAGCACGATTATAGAACGACTGGAGGTTCACACAACGAATCGTGAGAGTTGCCACACTACAACAGTCTGTTACAGCTGATGCTGATGTTTTATAACACAGTCTCTCCTTCTTCATTTGCCTCTTTAGAGGAGAAAAACTGACCTCAGATCAGCAAAGATATGGGCTTCTATTTGTGAGCATGGGAAACACACTGTTGACCCGAGTGGTCAACATTGTCGGCACAACATAGTTCAGTGCTGCAAGTTTGAGTCCTGAACTTGTTTATAGTTCTGTCAAATGGAGATCGGCGACACAAAGAAGCCGGATGTATTTCAGTGGATTTAATAAGAAAAGGGAAAGCACATCAGCCCCGAGACAAAGACAGCAGAGAGAAGTAGATGAATAATCTGACTCCAAACTCAGTAAGGGCCGCTGAACTCTGTGGTTGAAATGTAGCTGGAAAAGGTGTTCATGTGAACTTTTGGTGATATAATGTTGTGCTGTTTGGCGTGGTCAGTGTGGGGTTGTTTATGCCGCTGTTATGGCAGAGAAATTAGAAGTTGGAGCTACGGTGCTTTTCTGTCTGTATTCCACTCTGTCATTGGCCACTGCTTTGTTTCCACTTTTGGGACGTTAAAATCACCCACACTTCTCCTGTGCGTCCAAAATTGGGCTTAAAAATCAAACATGTTTGAATTCCTGCGACTGAGGTTTTTGTCGCGTCTTTCTGCCGCCCACGTTACACGAATCGAACGCGAGTCCAGTCGTGAAACCTCTCACACTATCTTGTTTCGGGCTCGGGCCTACAGTTCAAGTTAATTGGTCGGGTCGGGCTGAATTTTCCAGGCCCGAGCTCACCTCTATTCAAAGTTGACGTAATAGAGCAAACAATATCAAAAATAAAAGATATTTGTGACCGATCACAGAAAGTAGTGACACAACTCGATTCTGGGGCATTTTGAGTTGGACATAGATTAAGAGAGTGTCAAGAAAGTGTCAAGAAAGAAAATCCCTCCATGAACCAGAATGGTGGGCTCAGATTTAATCTCTCGTCACTATACTCCAATCTCCTTCGGGGAAAACCGACAGGGCACGGCCAGTCCAAGGAGACGACACCTCAGCTAACAAAAGAACAATAGGCAGGTAATTAGCAGTGATCATTTATGAATACGACAGATTATGGGCAGTGATCATCTATGAATAGGACATAACTGACCGATACTGGGTTGAGCAGGTCGTTGGAGACACTCTACTTCAAAGGTTGTTTACCCACAGTTGAGAGTAGCTGTGATTAGAGGGGAGGAGCCGGGCTAACCCCAACTCCTCCCCATGGTCTTTATCTACGCTGCGGGCTGAGCGGGACTTTGTCCACTGACGAAGCCTTTTGGATGAGAGGCGAAACGTTCGGAGACTTCAACTACCGAGTACAGAAGATGACTCAAGTACCTTCATTGTAGTGTCCAAAGTTTCCAACAATGTGTAACACATGGAAATCTGATCATATTTGGAGTAGATGTGGCAATTTTAGTGTAGGAACTCAAAATATCTCAAAGGTGAGTAAACGGCCTCTAAAGTTTGGGCTGTTCTCACCTCTCTGCTGCTCTGAGTGACAATAGGGCTCATTTACATCTCATTTACAGTAGGCCCCATTTCGTTTTGTCGTCTTCACTCACGCTTTTCATGAATCACGCAGCTGCGTGAAACATATTACATCTTATCGCCACAAGGTGGCAGGTTAAGTCCACTGTAGCTCTACCGGCGAATTAAACGCTTAGGTATAACACTGTTTCACGTTTTTACAATAAACTATGTTTGGAGCAGGGTAGGTTATATTAAAAGCTGACGCGCTCCCGGGATGGCAAAGCCCCGGGGAACTATATTGTGAGAGTGGACTTTTTATAGAGTGAATAGTGGCAACCCGTGCGTTAATGCCCCAGCCATGTGTGACACCCAGCGCGTTTTACAAGTTTACTACAGTCTAGCAACTATTTTAAATGTGTTGGCCTAATTACTAAGTATTTTTTAGAAAAAAATTTAAACGTCAACAAAATCAAAAGTATCATAGCCTGTACTTGAACCCGGGTCCTCTCGCACCAGAGTCTAGCTTCTTATCATTGAGCTATAAAGCCACAGAAAAGTTGTCCGGTGAAGAGAGAAGAAAGAGCGGTGAGAAGCCAATGTTCCTAACCCTGCTCACAAGTGCCACCTGGTGGTTGTGTGGGTCATTGCAGCATCACTGGGGGAAAAAAAAATTAAAGACGCGTGTTTCACACGTGAGTCTCGTGCTATTCTCGCGTGTAAGGCGACAAAACGAAATGGGGCCTACTGTAGAAAAGCCATACCCCTGTAAAGCTCCCCTTGTCATGGCATGTGTGTGGGGTTTCAGTCCTCAGGCCTTGAGTTCACTCACTCAAACGCATATAAATGTGATGGACAACAGGCGTATGTATAACACTGCCTTTTTTGCGTGGCATTTGTTCGCTAAAGAATGTGTCAACAACGCAAACCAAAGCAGCAGTGCCTCCTCCCCAAACAACAAAAAGAAACACACAACACATGGTGGTGGAGACGAGCGTATTCTAACATGGAAACAAAATCTGAAGGAAAAACATGGGGATTTCTACCTATAACTGTACGCTTTTAAATAAACCAAAACTGTGTTCATAAACATAGGTAGGCTTCTTCGTGATCTCAACTAACGGAATCTGCAAAAAAAGCAAAAATCACCAATCACCAATCACCTTCTTTCTCAATTCAATTTGCGCGAAAGTGACCGGAAATGATTGCCGTCTTCACAATTTGCCGAGTGCGAGAGTGAAAAATATCTGCCAGTAAAATAGTCATTGTGAAATCCCTTTTTATAATTCTTGGTATGCAGTTGATCAATACGCGTGTGCACCTTAGCATTTGTATTTTCCTCTCGTTTCGCCCGGTTGCCTCTAAAACCTGAGCGCCGCGCACGCACACGCACAGTCTCGCCCACCCTCAATTTTTCATTTCCGAGTGTACGCGCGCCAAACGCCGAGGAAGCCCGCGGCAGCACTCTTCATTAAGATTTAAATATTAACCTTCAAACGGAGCAGCACCTCCCAATCGGGCTCATTTAAAAGGTTATTGTTGTAGTCGTATTAGATAAAGGTCAAAATGCATAATAAAGAGACTATTTCCAAAGAGTGCACTTCAGCCGTCTCAAGGTGTGCAGCCGAGGGGAAAAAAGCCTCTACGTTTCTGTAAAAGTTATATGCCAGACATGCTGAGGAAGTCCTTACGCAACTACTTGAAACAATCTGTGCGACTTTTAAAAGAGTTGGATCTATTTTCTCAGAAGCACCGATTAGAGTTCGGGCCATCAGTGACAAAATCCAATCTTTTTTATTTTTATTTTTATTTTTTACCTACAGCATGTGACACTTTCTAACTTTTTAAAAGAAAGTCTGAACAACACACATCCGATTCGTTTGAATGAAAGCCAGGCCACTTGATATGTGCTTCGAAATCAGAATTGCCTGTTCAAATGTTGCCGTTCAAACAAAACTCTGGCTGCTCATCACATTCTTCCAACCTACAAGTCATCTGGAGATATACAGACAGAATCTTTGGAATCGCCCATATTTGGACATGTTCGAAACAGCCAGACTGGGAAAACAAAACAAAAGATATTGAATAAAACTCTAGATCGGACGTGATGCTCGTCAAACGCAAAATGCAAAACCAAGAGCAACATTATCACTGATTCAACAGCAGAATCCGCTTATTGTTTGTGAGTGGTTTATCACTTCTACTGTAAGTCAGGTATCTCAGTCAGGATCAGGTCATTTCTTTGGAATGTCTCGTTTTGTCGTATTTTCCCCATTCATTCCCAGGGTTCAGTGGTTAGCATTCATTGTATCGCTGTCCCATGTTCAATAAATATTGGTCATGTTGCATCAAAAAGTACAGAAATACTGTTTTGAAGTAGACAACAACACATTTGATAAGAATAGAAGTGAATGATTTGAAGTGTTTGACAAAGGAAAATCCTTGAACAAATGTAGCCAAAGTTTAAAGATACAGACGGCATTGCGTCATAGAAGAGGGCGTGGCTTCACAATATGAATTTATTTATCACACATAAATAAAGTCAAGTGTGACCGGTGGACTGCTGCGTTGTGTTGTTTGTGCAGTTTGTGGTGCATTAAGAAGCCACAAGACACAGCGGTAACTTTCGGAGGCGGTCTCCGTTTACTCTGGTAAAAATACAATCAGCAAGTGCCGCTAACAAGATCCAGCCCAAACTCTTCCCAATATCTGATTTACAGAGGGCCAAAATAACAACATACCTGGTAAATAGACACAAAATACAATCAGCAAGTTCCGCTAACAAGATCCAGCCCAAACTAAAGGGGAGAAGACAATAGACAATATTAGCATCTCCCCGCATTTCTTCACATGAATAAATTAAAACAACGGGGCAAGGACAAAACTCAATATCAACGTAAATACAGGTAAAATATGTTTGCAGAAGAAAATAAATGCAAAATATTTATAAAAGGACATTTAAAACATTGGATCACAATGGATGACTGACCTCTTCCCAATATCAGATTTACAAAGGGAAGAGGCGGGGTCAAACCCCGAATTTATACCAGGGGCATGTCAAAGTCACACGAAGAAGAAACAAAAACATAGAAGAAGTGGCTGGAGGACCAAGTCTGCACAGTGTATCAAACGCCAGGTATGGACAAAATTCAAGTAAACAAAAGGACAATTTTGTGTAATTATAACGTTATTGCACATGAACGGGTTACATTCACCCCCTAGAATTACAAAAAATACCAACAGCACATACAGTGAGGAAAATAAGTATTTGAACACCCTGCTATTTTGCAAGTTCTCCCACTTAGAAATCATGGAGGGGTCTGAAATTGTCATCGTAGGTGCATGTCCACTGTGAGAGACATAATCTAAAAAAAAAAATCCAGAAATCGCAATGTTTGATTTTTTAACTATTTATTTGTGTGATACAGCTGCAAATAAGTATTTGAACACCTGTCTATCAGCTAGAATTCTGACCCTCAAAGACCTGTTAGTCTGCCTTTAAAATGTCCACCTCCACTCCATTTATTATCCTAAATTTAGATGCACCTGTTTGAGGTCTTTAGCTGCATAAAGACACCTGTCCACCCCATACAATCAGTAAGAATCCAACTACTAACATGGCCAAGACCAAAGAGCTGTCCAAAGACACTAGAGACAAAATTGTACACCTCCACAAGGTTGGAAAGGGCTACGGGGAAATTGCCAAGCAACTTGGTGAAAAAAGGTCCACTGTTAGAGCAATCATTAGAAAATGGAAGAAGCTAAACATGACTGTCAATCTCCCTCAGACTGGGGCTCCATGCAAGATCTCACCTCGTGGGGTCTCAATGATCCTAAGAAAGGTGAGAAATCAGCCCAGAACTACACGGGGGGAGCTGGTCAATGACCTGAAAAGAGCTGGGACCACCGTTTCCAAGGTTACTGTTGGTAATACACTAAGACGTCATGGTTTGAAATCATGCATGGCACGGAAGGTTCCCCTGCTTAAACCAGCACATGTCAAGGCCCGTCTTAAGTTTGCCAAAGACCATTTGGATGATCCAGAGGAGTCATGGGAGAAAGTCATGTGGTCAGATGAGACCAAAATGGAACGTTTTGGTCATAATTCCACTAAACGTGTTTGGAGGAAGAAGAATGATGAGTACCATCCAAGAACACCATCCCTACTGTGAAGCATGGGGGTGGTAGCATCATGCTTTGGGGGTGTTTTTCTGCACATGGGACAGGGCGACTGCACTGTATTAAGGAGAGGATGACCGGGGCCATGTATTGCGAGATTTTGGGGAACAACCTCCTTCCCTCAGTTAGAGCATTGAAGATGGGTCGAGGCTGGGTCTTCCAACATGACAATGACCCGAAGTACACAGCCAGGATAACCAAGGAGCGGCTCTGTAAGAAGCATATCAAGGTTCTGGCGTGGCCTAGCCAGTCTCCAGACCTAAACCCAATAGAGAATCTTTGGAGGGAGCTCAAACTCCGTGTTTCTCAGCGACAGCCCAGAAACCTGACTGATCTAGAGAAGATCTGTGTGGAGGAGTGGGCCAAAATCCCTCCTGCAGTGTGTGCAAACCTGGTGAAAACAGAGATTCTATACGAGTCATAGATTCAATCAATCTACAGACTGGCCTGACAATTCTACCAAATCGTGTGGTAAGGTTGTGACCCAAATCAGGTTCCCGAGGGTCATCAGGGGATTGTCGGTCTCACCACCGGGGCCAAGGGGACATTAGCCAACTCGGCGGAGGAATCACAGGACATCGCATCACTTTCCATTCCTTCATCCGGTGACTGCTGCTGCACCCAGGATGTAGTGCGATCAACACTGTGTTCACTGATACTTGTAGGGCACTGGGCAGAGCGGACTCAGCTTCTCCATCGACCATAGGTACTTCAAGCTCTTCTGGTGCTTTGGCAACACCAGTGGCAGACTGGGATTTTACCACTTTCAGTGAGACATCCAATGGCAGGAAGTTGAGCTGAAGGAGTAAGTTGCGATGCACGGTCTTTTCATTGCCCGCTTGGTCTCTGATTTTGTAGATGTGCAGGTCTGGCTTAGAAGCAACAACGTCATAAACAACTTGCTCCCACTTGTCCGACAGCTTCCTTTTTCCTTTGACCCCTTTATTTGCCAACAGCACCTGATCTCCAACTGACAGAGGTAAGCCTTGGACGCGCTTATTGTACTGGTCTGACTGATGTTTCTGCTCAACAGCGCTGTTCCCATGGGCCAAGACCATGGCAGAACAAAGATCGTTCATGAGCGACTTTACATAGGCGTTGTAATCGCAAACAGAGTCATCATGAAGAAAACGTTATTACAAATGAACAGGTTACACAAGTCTAAATCGGATCCTTATGGATATTCTTTCACAGCTGATTGATTGTTCAGTAGATGTGAGAAAACGGCAGTCGTTTTTTTTTTCCGTAGGTGAGTTGGTACTTCAACCAATCACAAATCATAAGAGTGAAATGTCATACATATATCAAGCAGCTTAACCCTGACCCTGCCCTAGCCACTAACCTTAAGGATAGTGGGCTGGTGCCTAATCTTAATCGATAGAAGTGGGGGAACATAGGTACTGGGGAACATAGGTACCGGGAACATAGGGCTGACCCCTGATTTTCCCTGTTAACTGTTTTAAACATGACCATATATGGGCGGTTCCAGAGATGCCGTCTGTATCTATACAACCTACAAAACTGGAATAACATTTGATAAACTGCACAAACATTCTAAAAAAAAAAAAAGAACTTTCTCCCATTTCTCCACCAGTATTTTGACAAATATCTTTATACTAGATAAAGATACAGAGACATGGGGGGGAGCAACATGGTGTGGCTTGTTTACACGCATGAGACCCATGTATGTTCATTAACATGCACTGTCCCGACCAAATAAACCAATACATAAAGTGGTTCAACAGCCCATAAATACATAAACAATTCTAACTGGGAAACTAACATTAGCTTCATGCTACATATACTAACATTAGCAAATAGAGACGTTTTTCAAACTATTGAACAATTTGCCTGTTGCTGGCTGTATCTATAACACACCTTCAGTCCATCACTATTATGCGGTCTATGGTAAGGCCCTTCCACTTGAACAAGTTTAGTTTTCCGATAATGGTACCTGTACCGCCGTTTGTTTTCTTGTTTCCTCTTCTTATTCCTTTGAGGAACTCTCTGTTAGAACACAAAAATATTCCAAGACCTCCTGAAGTTTGCAAAAGCTCACTAGTGACTATGTCTGTCAGATTTCAGCACAAGACCATTTTGCCGGACTATCTTCTCGTGCTTTCCCATGCCTACTGGGTGACATTTCATTCCAATAGGGTGGAAATGTTTTGTGTTTATCCGTTTTCCACTGCACTCCACAGCAGTCGTTGGGACATGTGAGCACTTACCTGTCCCTCCTCGCCGCCTCCCCAATGGCACTTTGTACTTTAAATTTGCACAGCGTTCATGGTGTGCTTTGGTTACGTAACACATTATGATGCATTAAACTTGTATTACCGTCTCCATCTGCTCCATTATTCATAAGCTGCTGGTAATGATGCAATTAACAGAGCAAACCGTGAGCACTGCCCTCTTGATTTATTTACACGCGAATCCCATCGGGAAGGGGTCCAGAGGTCAACCCCGACAGCAGTCTGCAGCTACTGTAACAGGGCAGTTTCCTCGTGTATTGGCGACATGGTATGGTATGGTATGATTTTATTTAGACAGGGACAGAGCACAATTTAACATTGACCAAAAGGAAAGATGGATTGTACCAGGTTATAGAAAAAATGCTACTTTCCACCTGTAGTCCCTGGGCAGGTTGATGTACAGTACAAAAACTGATTTTAAATGTAGATGAATACGTGACCATGGATTTATACATTTTAACATCATCAGAACATACATTTAATTTAAATACGTTTAAAACATTACAACTTTTCCTACCAATCCTTTTTCTAGGTAAACGGTCGCTCCCTCATGACGTCGTTACAGATCATGAGTGCAAGTTTGATTTTCTAGAAGCCATTTTTTAGTTAAATGCGCAAATCTTTTGAACGTAGTACATGCAATAATCTCTGTTGGCAGTGTGTTCCACTGACCCATTACGATTACAGAGAAGGCAGATTTAGCGAAGGCAGTTTTACATTTTGGGATGCTGCATTCTCCTCTAGAAGTGGATCGAGTTGTTCGAGTCATTTTATCAGTACATAAAATTATACATTTTCTCAGAGGGGGTGCAGTGACCCCATGAATAATTTTAAAAAGTAAGCAAACATTTGTGTAGATTATAAGGTTTTTAAAATTCAGAATTCCATACTTATTTAGTATTTGACAATGGTGATAGCGCTTGGGTTTCTTATCATGGATCTTGAGTGCATATTTATATAATGATTCAAGAGGCCCCAGAACCGTTTTACAGCCCTGTGACCAACTCGATATGCAATACATGAAATGTGACAAGATCATAGAGTTCAGGTACAAATGGAAAGCCTCCGTGGTAAGAGACCCCCGTATGTATCTAAAGTTGGACAAGTTAAATTTTAAAGAGTTTTGAAGTTTTTTTTACGTGGTTTTTGAAAGTCAGAGTTGGGTCCAAGGTTACACCTAAGTAGGTGAATTTGTTAACATTTTTTATTTTTTTGCCATCAATAAAATATTTGGATAATTTATGCATCACACATCATCTCCAATCTCCACGACAACGTTATGTCCACGGTTTTACGCACGTCATATCACGCATTCAAGTTTATACAGTGTTAGTATGTTTTTAAATCCGTCATGTAACAATGTAGACTTTTAGTCACGTGTAAGTATGTAATGCCAGCTTACTATCTGAGTTAACAATACAACATAAGAGCTAAATATCGATTTCCTAGATTTTAACTTCATTTTTAGACAATGCTCAGTCATGCGTTTACCTGCGCAACAAGAATCATCACATGGAGCCGTTGGTCTGTGTCCTCTCCCCCTCCGATTGTCTCTCTACTCCTTTCTTCCTGCTCCTGTCTGTACTCCTCTCTCCTCTGATCATCACCATCCTCAGTCATATCATATCTTTTTGAAGAAAAGCGTACTCCAGGTCCGATTGTAGTGAGTTCGCGTGAGAGGAAAATATTAAATCTGTGCCGTGTGATGGGTCTCGGTGTGCAGTAACAGGAGGGAGACAGTCCCGTCTTTAGCTCACTCATTTTGTCTGAATATGTACAGAAGAGATGTGGGCAAAACGTTTTGGTTGTACTGTCAAGTGTGTTGTCTGGACTGGTGTTACACTGTTTGATTACCCTCCGAAACACGGAAAAGCAGTTCCGTCTTGACGTTGATGTTAAAACTAGGCAATTATCCCGTGTTTTTCCCTTTTGCCGGGTGAATGGCTCATTATGATGATAAAACAAACTACTGCACTGTAGAAAAAGCCATTGATGACGCTCCGGCATCCGTCAAAAATAGAATTGCTGCGTATTCCTGCCGTAGAGCTGAAGACGTGATGGACACATGACAGACTGGTCTAAACCAGTATCATTTTATTTCATTCCTATTGTTGTGGCAGACGTACGTAAAACGGCCCGTGGACATAACATACTCAGTGTAAATGAGGCGTTATGCTACAATTTTAACATTTTGGTGAGTCCTTGAACCTAACCTTAGCCTGGTCTTACCCATATCCTCGTTTTCAGGTGGGAGGGATGAACTCCTTTGAAACGATTGGATCTGTTTTCAAACTACAACCAGCAAATCCAGTGTAAATGCGTAACGTCACCTACAACACCCGCCTCCCCCGCTCGCTGAATGGTAGGTTGGAATTCAACCGATGAAACACAGCCATTGAGATCAGACCCAGACGTACATGTAGGGAAAAGATAATTGACCGGAGTTTACGGATGGCAAAGGCCAGGCTAACCTAACCCCATTCTCCACAGTGACTTGTCTTAAATTTGTCTGGAATTTGGTCTAGTTTAGAACGTCCACGCTACCCGCTAAATATTTACTATATAGTGCCGCATAGATTATATAGTGCACGCATTCTGAGAACGCATGCGTGCCCACAGATCACGTTTGAGTTGCGGCGTGTAGAAAGTCGTGAGCTGCAGGTCCGAACAGAGCGAGCATGCTACATCTACTTTAAGTTTGCGAAAATGTTGTAATAATGGATTTCCTGTGATAAAGGGCGACCAAAGTCAAGTTTCATATTTATGGATAAATAATAGTGAGACAAGAGTCAGGTTTTATTCAAGACCACAAGCTGCAGGTGAATTGGGGACAATTCACCTTATTGATTAATAATATCAATTTGAAACTTTAGTTTGTACATTACTGGTTAGAATAGGAGAAAAAGCTTTAGTTTAGTGTAATTTTATGTTTTCATATAAAAATAAGATGGATAAAATGGTATGGATAAAAATAGCCATTATTTTCAGCAACAATAAAAAAAGGCTCAAGCTAAAAGGTGGGCAGCAAACCTTTTACTGTAACGACTTGGGCTGTATTTAAGTGGGTTATTCATGAAAACTATGCAACACGTGATTAAACATGTTTTCACTCATTCCTGTTGTGTTTAGCTCGAAGACCTATCAATGTCAGTTCACCTCGGTCTATATTGGTGATCATTGCTGCTCACAATTTCAACATACATTGTGTGAAATTTCCCCTCCGGACATTCGGATACTACTACAAAATGGCATGACTTACTTTATTTATTGAGTTGTTTAAAAAAGAAAAAATTGAGTAGTTTAAAAAAAAAGAAAAGGAAAAAAATACTTCAAGCCAAATGTTCTGAAAATGAAGTAAGAAAATTGCACTTGATTAAAGAGTAAAAAGAAAAGAAAAGAAACCACTGCTGTCAGACCATTGTGCTTCATGTAATACGCGGAGCTGGGAAAAGCTCAGTACAAAATAAATTCACACCATCTTGTTTTTCAGTTATCCCGTCGGCTGTGTCAATCTGGAAACACTTTTTAATTTACTTTTAGCCGCAGTCTTTTGATGAAAATGTTGTTTTTTCTTTTCTTTTTAATCAGTTTAGATTTGGTCTCTTTTTGGGTGACAAATGGAATACCGTTTGTAATTGCATTCGGGGAGGATTCCAAACACATCTTTCCAGGGTTTCTACAGGCGGCAGCAAGACACATTTAAAGGTGCATTGGTGAATGATTTAAAGTGCATATGACAGGTTTTAATGCTTTTGAAAATATGACTTATTGAAATGGATATTGTAAGTAATAATTATTTTTATATATTTATTATTTCTATTTCAGTGAAAGTGCAGCAAATTTAATAAAGAAATGTTGGGCAGAAAGTTATTATTATTATTATTTTTAAGCTGACTGGAAGTGACAGATAGAGGTAAAGTTCCAGAGCAGCTCCAGACTCATTTCCCATTGACATACCATGGTTGACACGGCAACAGTTTACATTTTTATTTATTTGTCCTTCATTGAGATTAAAAATCTCTTTTCCAAGAGTTCCAAAATTGCTTGCCTCGATCTATGTCACTTCCTGTAAGTGTCTAATAAGGAAGTGAAACTATAAACATCACAAAAATGGTCAAACTAAAGAAAGCTGGGTAAAACTTTGATCAAAATCTTAAATATAATTGTTTGTAATATGCACTTTAAGTGAAGAGAAGAAGAACTTTATTTTAAAGTGCCTCTCACAGACATAGTCACAAAGCGCTTTACATGAGACAATTGTACATTCACCCCACACTCGGTGGTGATCATTCATACAGGCCTATTGTACATATTTTTAGTGGTAGGGGAAACCAGAGTACCCGGAGGAAACCTACACAGACACGGGGAGAACATGCAAACTCCACACAGAAAGGAGTGACGAGTGATTTCCGTGGGCGATCTCCGGAGGTCGCCGTCCTTCCTCTCTCACTATTTCCCCAATGAGGATCAGCGATGTCTTGCACAAATGAACGATGATGGAAGTCACTGGCTACATGTTAAAATATTACGTTGGAGGTAAATACTTGAGGAAGCGTCTGTGTTCATTGAAGAAGGAGTTTTTATCTCATAGCTAACGGCTAGTATCGAAAAACAACACCACGAGCATTAAACTACGAAAACGTATTTATACTGAAGACAGATTGTTCTTTGAGCGGCTTGTTCAAAATCTTGGTTAGTTTTAATTGTTAGCCGTTAGGGACGCTCCAGGATCAATTATAATCTTGGTTTTCAGGTGAGAGTGAGAGTGAGCTGGGGAGCATCACTGAAGGGTTAAATACGCACAATAAGAATCCCACATAAAAAAAACATAATGTACCTTTAAACGTACGTAAATGTTCCATCAAACAGAGGAATGAGGTGAAATTTTGATGCTCAAAAGCAAATTGGACACACCAAGCAACTTTTGAACAAAACATTTTTCTTTTTCTTTTATTACTGTCAAAACTGCAGCTGAATGCGTTTGATCATAACTTTTGGATTTTCAATGAACTTGTGCAATAATAATGGTTGAGCAATGCCATTATCTGGCCAACATTTCTTGGAAAGGAAATGAAGGAATGTTCTTCTTTTTGTACTCTGATGGACAAACCATCTTCAGACAGACAGAGTCAAACTGTTGAAAACAAACTCAAATTGGCTTGATTAAACGATAAGAGGCTGCTGCACAGAGAGGCTGAGAGGACATGCATTCTCCCAAAGCCAACATTGTGTGTGGTAGTATCACAGACTTTGGTTGCTTTCACACCTCAACGCGCTGCGACTGGGGGTGAAAATGCAATATTGCAGTGACATGAGGTTTGCAGCAGTCTAAAGTCAACATAAGTGCAGCACGATGCCATTTGCAGTCTCCGTAGCTCCTTAAATGTTCCTTACACTGAAATAACAGCATTTTACAATACAATGTCGACTTAAAATGTATTCACACGATATCGCAAAAGACACATGCGATATCGGGCAGGGTTCGTGCTCATGACGCACACGGAGCGTGAACCCTACCTGGCCGCCTTATCACCAGGCGGCCAGGCGTGCAGGATCATGACTATTCTGCACGGTGACACAGCAGTTAGCATTTGTGCTCCACAGCTAGAAGGTCCCAGGTTCGACCCCTGTGGAGTCCCCAGGGGTAAATTTTGGGACCCCTCTTATTTAACTTGTACATACTTTCATTGGGTCACCTAATAGACAGCCATAATGTGTCCTACCACAACTATGCAGATGACACTTAGATCTATGTATCACTGACGACAGGTGAACATTAGCCTGGTGAGACCAGGATGATTCCCCTCTATATTTTATATACAGAGGGGGATAAGTCTGGGACCCCCACCCCCGTTGGCATCAGAAACATCAAAACAAGCCCGTGCAATCAGATTAGTTTATTTGCGTCACGTGTTGTTCACGAGCAGAGTCACTCACGGAACGTGGAAGTCACCTCAATACCAAACTACAAACGGCGCACGGGAGAGAGAGATAGAGCGTGTCTCCAATCGGCGGTAAATGACCAAAAACACATTGACAGCAGGTGAGTTTTGTGATTCATAATCCTGCGCAAATTTTAACGCAAAACCACTAATAACATCGCATCAACGGCAGACGCCCGCCCTTTGCTGACTGGGTTACTCCGCTTCCTGTTTGCTTGCGTATCTACCACTGTGGGAATCACAGCTACAGCAGTGAGTCTGGTTCCCAGGCTAGGTGAACATGGGCCTGTAGATGCAGTGACAGAGTGTCACTGCATCGAACAGATCAGTTTGATCTCTGATAAGTGAATGCAAAACTACTTTCTCCTACTAAACTCAGACAAAGCTGAGATCATTGTTTGGCCCACAGACACAAAGAGAAAGTGTTATCAGTCACCTTGAGTCTCTCTAACACTCAAATATTCAGGTTTGAAATCTAGGAGTAATCATGGACTCAGACATGAACGAACAGCCACATCAAAGCAATAACATCATCAGCTTTTTACCATCTGAAAAACATTGCTAAGATCAGAGGAATAGTGTCAAAACCAGACTTAGAGACTTATGCGTTTGTCTCCAGCAGGTTAGAGCTGTAACCGCTGCTCACTGTTAGACAGCTGCAGAACATCCAGAACGCTGCTGCTCGAGTCCTGACAAGAGCCAGGAAATACGACCATATTAGTCCAGTGCTCCGGTCTCTGCACTGGCTTCCTGTCGCTCAGAGAATAGACTTCAGCTCTGCTTGTGTACAAGTCTTTTCATGAATTCACACCAACGGACATCTTGAGCCATATGAATCATCTCGGGCCCTGAGAACTTCAGGGAGGGGTCTCCTGGTGGTTCAGTCTTCATGAGGATGAGAGACAGGCCTCAACTCTGACAATGTTCAAATCCAGGCTAATACACAGTTATTTTTACCTGTGCATATGAAAACTGAAAGTATTTTATCTGCACTCTTGTTTTTTTCAGTAATTAATTAATTTTTATGTTGATGGTTTATTGATTGATTTTTTTCTGCTTTCTTGTAATTTTATGCAACTGTGAAGCACTTTGAATTGTCTTGTGTATGAATTGTGCTCTACAAATAAACTTGCCTTGCTATATCATGGGTATCCTTTCACAACTATCAGAATCTCCCTAATTACAACTACTGCTCGGATTTGTCAATGCGTGGAAGTCAGCGCACGCCATGCTTGGACTCCCAGCTAAAGTCATCATCACGTTACATAAATCTTATCGAGAGGACTATTTGTAACCGGTGTGTGACAGGGAAAGTCAAGCAGTCTATACAGAACTCCTCTCTGATGTATGGATGCCATTAGCCGCATGCTTTTTGACCAGCTGTTTGGAGCCCTGCCGAACTCCCTCTACGCCGCGCTCCCTTATTTACAGTGAAAGGACATGTTTAGGAGAGCGCGCCCCACGGGATCTGAGTTATAGGCATCATTCCAGCACTTGCTTAAGTGCTTTTGGATGTCTATGGACTTGTCAAGCTCAATTTTAATAATATGGAGTAACTGCAATTGTTTAGACGGAAAAAAAAACAAAAGCCCGCCTGCAGTGTTCAATCTGTCTCTGGGTGGTAGTGAAGCCACAGCTATTAATCCAATAATATACTTTGTGCAAATACTAATGCATTGCAGGACACTTAACACTACTGTGTATTAGTTTATTTTGTTTTTACTATGGTCTTCAAAAATCACTGTAATAAAAGGTATAATTTGTTCTCATCAAATGCATTTTCAGCTGCAATATTCATAGTCAAATGCTAAAACTATGCTAGACGATATAACCTACAATATAAACTATTTACAGACTCATCGTGTTAAAACCCTTTGTTTCTGGCTTCATCAACAGTAAGTCACTGCTGTCACATTTAGGTGCATAACAGTGCAAAGCACGAAATGTTTACAACTGGCCTTTAAAATGCCTCTAAATATATTAATGAGTCAAGTACAAACAGTGCTTTAAGTGGACAAAAAGAAGTGCCGGTACTCTATTTTTTTTACGCCAAGACACCCTCCCCCCCGCCAAAAAGAAAAAGAAAAATAGGCCTATATATACTGTTATATTTTCCCTTCTTTTCTTTTTTTTTACAGTGTTATTACAGTATAAATGATATTGTAATAACGCAGGACTGTATCATTTATATCATGTATTAACAATAATTACACTCAGATCTGCTCAAATGAACAACTCATGATGGCAGTCCAATGCAAAGAAAATAAGCTTTGTGAACATTCATCTGCATAATAAACAACAGTAATCAAAGCCCAGTCTTACCTTTAGAAGGAAGACTGTTTTAGCTGAACTCTTACAGATGGATGTCTCTGAAGTTCTGTTACAGATATGATTCTTACAGGCTAATGTCTGTGCTTTCCAAAGTGTCTAAGAAACACTTCCATGTTCTGGAGCTTGTGCTGTCATTGCAGCTTGTCAGGCTCCATTCTGTCTGCAGTCCGCCTCATCTCAGTCCGCAGAAGTTTGTTTCAGTCCATATTTACCCCTTTGTTTTGTTCTTATCACCTCTACGAGGCCAAACGGGGCACATCACTCTTGTGCTCGTCGCCACGTGTGAGAACCTCAATGACCGCGGCACAGGTGGAGTGTCAGCCAACGCTCCTCTGAATCTGACCTTGTTCTTTTACTGCTCTGGAGCCGGGAGAGCATAGTCAAGTGTTTGTATTTTAACCGAGCAGCGATGGTTGTTTGTGTGGACGAGCATAACGTTTAGTTTGTTTACAGTGGACACAGCGACGCATGGCGCTTTTCACTCATAAAACTCAAGGGTGTATGGGTAATGTAGTCTCTGCTCACGTGGGATGAAATAGGAAGCGTGCATTGTGAAGGGCGCTCTGAAAAGCGGCGGAGCAGCCAAAGGATTAAGACAGATGTGTAAATGAACGCTAAAAGCACGTTCTTGGCGCACAGAAAGGTGGTGGTACGCTCAAGAGCTATTTTTGGAAGTGGCAGTACTGAGTACCGGCATGTACCGGCCCACTTAAAGCACCGAGTACAAATAGTAAACATGTAACTATACATTTGGCATTGATATTTCATTTTGTTGAGAAGAAAAAACAGCTTAATATCCAATGTTACATGTAAACGAATGGAAGCGGCTAGGCTAAACATTGAAACATTCAATGGGCTGCTAAGCATTTTGCCTGAAATGCTAACGAATTATTAGCAAGTATGCTAGCTTACATAATATAACATTTGCAATATGAAAGTCTTCTGGTGACTGAACGATGCCATGTAAATGTTTGAACGTTTCAGTGTGTATAGAAGTGCTGCTGGACAAAACGGCAATTTGGTTTAATTACTGTATGTCATTTCAAACTTAGATGAGATAGATATTAAGTTTCTGCTGTCTGTTATTAGCCAATATGGCACTGGCTGTCCTGCGTTTCCATGGAAATCAGCTGCGATACATCTCTTTCACTAAACCCATAGGTAAATATGTACCAATGTTAGATCATATTTTCAGTTTTCAAAAGGTGTGCAGTTAGTTAGGTCTCAAATAATATATCTTGTCTATCTAGCATCATGAAAAACAATGGTCAACATAAAAATGAGCCGGTCTTTTGAACGTCTTTTTGCAATGTTGCATTGTGGATCTCTCGAGCAGCTTCCTCCACTGGCTCCTTTGTGGTTCCCAAGAGATGTTTCGGCCCAGTCTTGGATAACTTTTTTGACTCCCCCTCACAGCCTGCCGTCAGTTCAAACCGTTCATAGAGTAATTTCCTTTTCCACAGGGTGGCAATTAACTCATTTCCTTCAAGATAGTTTGATAGATTGTTTGTATACCCAGAAGGTGTCTGTGGACGGAAGTATCAAATGCGGACAGTCTGTTGATGTCGACATCTCTTAGGGACCATGCCTCGCAGCCAGTGTGAGTGTGAGTGTCAGAGGGAAGCGATCCCTCCGCAAGGTATTAAAAGACCTCAGGGCGGATGTCGCTTCCCCACAACCGGGCTCTGATGTCATGACATCACGTGAACAATGATGGCGCCCAGGTATATGGATCTGTCAATCTGTCAGTTTCCTCTAGGGACACAGTTTCTGCCATGATTTTGGTCTTCTTTGTTTTCAATTTCAAGCTGGAACTCGGGGTTAGGCCCAGTGTGTGGGCTGATGAATGGGCATGTCAAATGTTTTTGTGTGTACAATGGTAACAATCGATAACGTTAGCACATAACCTACAAAGCGCATGTCGTTTTTCTCGACAGTTATGTTCTATACATCTTAAACCCTGCCTCGACCGAGCACATTTTCTCTATTTTGGCTTTACCCAAAATCAAAATGCCTATAGGCCAGCGCTAGCCTGGCCTTAGCCATCCGTAAATTCCGGTCTATTATCTTTTCCCTACATGTACGTCTGGGTCTGATCTCAGTGGCTGCGTTACATCGGTTGAATTTCAACCGTACCATTCGGCGAGCGGGGAGGCGGTGTTGTAGGTGACGTCAAGCATTAATGCTGCATTTGCTGGTTTTACTTTGGCAATGGCGGCGGATACGAAAGTTAGTTAGTTTGGAATTTATTTGAGTGATTATTATTTACATTAACAGGACAGAAAATAAATAAACTAACAAAAACCAAAAGGAGTAGGCCGAAGCAAGAAGGCTTATAAGTGCCTACACCCATATTCAAAATGAATTTACATTCATCTCGTACAATATAACACTTTACATTACAAATTCCTGGATTACACAATTACAATTGTACATATCGACGTACAGCAGCTTTGCTAAAGAAAAACATTCATGTTTAACAAAAAGAAAATCACATTATGATTACAAGACCTCCAAAGTAAGAAGACAACACGAAGATAGAAATGTATGCAGTTTACCAATATGTATAAGCATTTATTTTTACATTTTTCTTATTTTTCCATTTGCTTAATAACCATAACCAATCATTACTTATAAACACCAGTCACCATTCTATTAATTAGTAATGGAAGCTCTTCAATCCGTTCTGGCTCGGCTCCCAAATATCCAGAAATTAAAATTGAAGCCTTGGATCCTCCATAAGAGTTATGATAGCTGCTTCACTCACTCGTATTACATACGTCATGACCAAACGCTAGAAAAAATCAGATCCAATCGTTTCAAAGGAGTTCACCCCTCCCACCTGATAACGGAGCTCAATTGTGAAAATCCAGACCCTCTGTACGAAACGAAATGAGTACGAGGGTATGGTAAAACCAGGCCATGCCAGCGCTCCATTTGTAAGCTAATCTAAACTGATCTTTTCCTTGCATTGTTGCCGTGTTGTCACTTTATTGTCGGTTTTTTTCATCACGTTTTTGTCGGTTTTTATGTTTTCACCTTCATTTTATCTCGTTTTTGTGACTTTTTTGTTGCTTTATTGGGGCTTTTTTGTGACTTTTTTTTTTTTTGCATTTTAATCTAATTTTTGTTGTTTTTTCATCTTGTTTTCATCTCGTTTGTCACTTTTTTGTTGCTCTTTCCCCTTTATTTTCCCCTTTGATTTTTATCTCTGTTTTGTTGCTTTATTGTGGCTTTTTTGTTGCCTGTGTGTCGTTTTTTGTTGCCTTTTCATCTTCGTTTTCACTTTTGCGTTTATCTCGTTTAGTCACTTTTTTGTTGCTCCTTTGTGGCTTTTTTTTTTGGTTGCGTTCTCTTTTTTGTCGCGATTACAATTTTTTCTTGGGTAATTCCAAAGAAAATGTGCTTGGGAATAAGGTAACCTGTAAATACTTTAACCTCCGCCTTAACCAAGACTTCACAGACTCAGATGTGGAGGTGATTAAGCTGTATCTGAGTTATCAATGCTTCTGTTACAGGTGTGAGGCCAGTGGTGAATGGGTGCCATTTTCTGTGCACACTCTGTCCACAGAACTTCATTCACCGAGGGCACTTATGTCTGGCACATTCAAAAAGAGCCGGCCTCTCTGCAGAGGTCATCATCGAGAATGATCTGGGAGTTTCTGTTCCCTCACAGAAGCTCTTAAGTCCCACCGGTGAAGGGAGGCCCATGTGCAGATTAGTCTTTTCCTCAGAGCTGTTATTTACAACTATCCTGAGACCAAAGGCGAACCAACAATAGCAATCTATATCTCGTAAGATTGGCAGTGCAATATATATGATCATTGTTATTGCAGTACAAGGTGTATCGCAATAGCCCTGGGAAAAGGAAGTGCAAAAGATCAGTTTATATCATTTTCAGAATTGAGTTCCATATTAGCCTTGTTTTGGTCCTGGTTCTATTCTATTTTTGTATTGTACTTTTATAATTTCATTTATTTTGCCATCTTGTTTTGACACTTGACGTACAGTGTTGAAGCGGTTTAGTAAAACATCTCAATAATCTCGTTATCACATTATTTGGGAGCACTGTGACAAAAATATGCTTTCCATTGTACATTTAGCACTGTCTGGGGCACATGGTCCTAATCTACTCAGTGTTAGGACAATTAACTTCAGGTCAGAGACACCATGAGTGACAGTAACATGACACTATGGATCGGCTGAGGCGTGTGCTACAAGCAGCACTGACTTCAATGAGCGAATGCTCGAGCTCCTCTTATATTACAAGTCAAGTCATTTCCGCACACTTTACATATGGCCTCCCTGCTGCACATCAGTAAGGTAAAAAAGCATGTAGTCCTCACTCAGCCAATCAGAAGAGATCACCCTACATCACAGATCCCAATACTGCCGCCTTTGACCAATCAGCAGAGACTGGTCACACTCTAAACTTCCTGTTTTCTCTGAAGTCTGAAAAAGACCCACGTCTGGCTAAATTCATGGTACATTTCTTTACATAACTTGAAAACAAACCATGGTAAGTTGATGAAACTCACACATTTTATTGGTGAATAATTGTGCCAAGTGATCATATATGTGTTGGTTTTGGAGGACGTAGTGAAATAAGTGAAATTACAGCATAAAAAGGCAGGCACCATATTTGATCATACTTAAACCTAAAGTGAATTAGTTTTATCCATATTTGGACATGCTCGTTGCACCTATATATTCATACTTACAGTATTTTCTTGATAAAAGAACCAATAAACCCTAGGACTATGTTTTTATGTTGCCAAAGGTCATTCTTAGGCACATTTTTAGGCAAACAATGTTGGAGGTGACTGACCCCTCCCACTGCACGTACAGCACAATCACATACAAAAAATCTTGCCTATGACAGGTGTGATCATTCAAACATTAATATCACAAAACGTAACGCCACCTGAATACCAGCACCCCCCGAGACATGAATGTACTTTTTGTATGTTTTATACATAAACATTTGTATTTTTTTTTTACCCTTTAAAGGGCAATGAACTAAATATGGTAACTTCGTTTACAGTAATGTTTTTACCAGTTTAGGGCAAGGGCAACTTCGCTCACATTGATTTTCTCCATGATAATGAAACATTTTGAAAAATGTTACAACAGAAATAAACTTGTGTTGTGTCCCCCAATAACAAGTAATAAGTTGAAATAGTTTATTTCAAAGTATTTCAATAGTTCCCTATAAAGGGTTAACATCGCGCATCTTGACACATGTTATTAAGCTTTTCCAAGACAAATTTTATTTATTTTATTCTGTGTGTGTGTGCGTAGATGGTGGGGTAAAAGTTTGAGTGTGTGAGTGTATGAAAAGGGCTTTATAAATAAAGTTTGATTGATTGATTGAAACTGCAAACTATTTCTCCAATCCAATCCACTTTATTTATAACGCACTAATAAAAACAACAGAGTTGACCAAAGTGCCGTACAAAAAGGACAATATAAAACCAAATCAAATATACACATATACAGTGGCATAAGAGGGCGATTTGAACAGTAAAAGTCAACTTCCAAACTAGCTAAATGCCAAAGAGAACATCTTAAGGCGTGATTTAAAAACAGGAAGGGAGTCAGCCTGTCTAATACACAGAGGCAGCTCATTCCACATTTGGGACCAACGACAGAAAAAGCTCGGTCTCCTCTGAGTTTGCGGTGGGTCGAGGAACCACAAGCAGCGATTGGTCCGCCGATCGCAGCGAACGTGCCGGGGAGTATGACACGAGCAGGTCGGACAGATATCGCGGAGAAAGACCATTGAGGCATTTAAACACAAATAAAAGAATTTTAAAATCAATTCTGTATTTGATTGGAAGCCAGTGAAGGGAAGACAAAACAGGTGAAATGTGATCATGCTTTCGTGAGCCAGTTAAAAGACACGCTGCGGCGTTCTGAACCAGCTGCAGGCGTGCGAGCGAGGACTGGTTACAGTAGTCCAGCCGCGTCGTAACAAAAGCATGAATCAATATTTCAAAGTGGTGACTAGAAAGTGAGGACTTTATTTTTGCAAGCTGCCTGAGATGGGAAAAAAATGGCCTTCACCACACCAGTGTTAATTTCGTCGACTAAAATATTTAGTCTTCATTTTAGTCAAAGTGATATTTTTGCTGACTAAAAACTAAATTAAACGTTTTTCATGAGACTAAAACTATGACTAAAATGTCCAGATATTTTTGACGACTAAAATAAGACTTAAAAAAAAAAAAAAGGAGAGACTAAAATCATCCAAACTTCTATTGACAGTCTGAAAGAGCCTCACATCGTGTAAATTCATTGCCAAAGGAGAAGCTCTGAGCTTTGTTCATGTGGGAGCAGCTCCATGAAGCAGAGGAGCTGATTAAATATTATTATAATGAATATTATAAATGCAAAGTCGACTAAATTTACTTGCAATTTTAGTCGACTAAAATAGACTAAAATTTAAGATATTTTTTTGACTAAATCTCGACTAAAATTGAATTACATTTTCGTCAAAAGACTAAGACTAAAACTAAATTAAAATATGTTGTCAAAATAAACACTGCACCACAGCACTAACCTGCTTGTCAAATTTAAAATCTTGATCCCTTTTAACACCAAGGTTTGACACAGTAGATTTAACTATCTGTGTCAGGGGTCCCAGGTTTGCAGAGGCAGCTCTACCATTGCTCGGCCCAACTAGTAGAACCTCTGTCTTTTTATCATTGAAATGCAGAAAGTTAGCGGACATCCAGGATTTGATTTCATCAACGTCATTTCATCACTGAACGCATTCTCACGCTTAAGGGGCACATAGATTTGGCTGTCATCAGCATACAAGTGAAATGTACCCCAAATCTACGGAGAACAGATCCTAGCGGAAGCAGATACAATGAAGACAAAAGTGGTCCGAGAATGGACCCTTGTGGTACGCCACATGATAGGGGAGCTGTGGAGGACACACAGTCACCAATTTTAACACAAAAACTCCTCTTTGTTAAGTAGAATCTGAACCAGTTCAGAGCATAACCCCGAATGCCGACCGAATTGTCAAGGCGGCACAGGAGGATTTCATGATCCACTGTGTCGAACACAGCTGTCAGGTCCAACAGCACCAATGCCACAGTGTGGCCAGAGTCTGTAGACATAAAAAGATCATTAAAAACCCTTAGCAAAGCTGACTCAGTGCTGTGGCGGCTGTTAAAACCAGACTGAAAAACCTCAGGAATCTCATGCTCATCCAGGAATGCCTTCAGCTGGTTAAAAACTATTTTTTCCAAAATTTTGGACAATTTTCTCCCACTGAGAGTTAAACAGTCCATGCCCCGCACTAGTAAAGAGCAAACTCTATTCCGTGGCAACATGATCAAAACACCAAACATTTATAGAGTCCCCTTCCAGATCTTGATGGCTTCCTTAATCCAACATTCGTGTTTGTCATCCTCCATCCCGAATACTCTTGCACGGTCTGGTCATGTTCCCGTTGGGGCCTCGCCTCACCGCGCTCTTTTGTGTGCCTTCTTTGCCTCCTGACCATCTGCCTCCACCGCGAGCACGTCACCGCTGGCCCCTCTCCAAGAACGCACAGCCATGCGCCTCGCCGTTATTGCTCTTCGATGGCACATCTGCATTACGCTGATGAATGGAAACGGCACCGCGAACAGTTGGCTCGCTTTAGCGCCGAGAGATCAGCTGATTGGAATTTTATGAAACTTCGGGGCATCTCATTCCTCAGCGCCGTAAAACCATTGTTTGCTCGCGCTGTAAACGCTCAGAACGATGCGTGTTAATTATTTGTCACGCCGTATGCCGGGCGCCGCCGTTCTTTGGAGAGATTTGCCAAATGATGCATCTCATGTCCATGTTATTAGAAAGGCTCTAATTGGACGTTTGGGACAGAGGATGGATAGTGTCGCGTGTCTCAAACAATATGTTGAATGGATGAATATCTGCTGGTGTTCCCCCTCCGGCACCGCACACAGCGAACGGAACTTTAGTCACAGCTCAAACAAGGCCATGTTTCTTCCCTAACAAAATCATCATGGTGGTACGTACTGTACGTGTCATCTCTTCTGCATAGAAAATGCGTTATGTTTCCAGCACTTAGAATATTGGCAGAGTAGTTACTGCAAGTTGTCATAAAAGTCATAGAAGAATATTCCCATACAAAATAAGAAAAACACAACGCTCTCATATAGACTTAAGCCCTATTCAAATGGGATTAGAATGACCTGGGGACGTATTCGCACGGATCAGCAAATTCACTAATTTTTTACAGACTTTTTCCGGAAATGATGGATAGATAAGGAACCCTGAATGGTGACAATGAGCCTTTTATTTATTCGTGATGCAACTCTCAGGTTTGTTTATGTGAGCTTTACTTTTGCGAAAAAGGCTATTTTCCTTCCGCACGGCGCACGCTATGATGAACGACATCAGCGTCAGGTCTGTGGGATTTTTCTCTGACCATAAAACAACAGCTTCCTTTCTCCTAGGGCTGGGCAAAAAAAATCGATTTCATCGATTTTGTAGCTAAAAACGATTTTTATTTTGCAAACTCAAGTTTTTTTTCCACCACAGTTTTTTTGGACATTTTCACGTTTGTGCTTGTGGGTAACTATAGCGCGGTGTGAGCCAGCCTCCTCCACCGCGTAACACCGTCAAAACAACAACATGCGCAATGGAAAGCGATTACAGAGATGAAGAATCTAGCGATATGAATGAAGTATGTCCCTTGAGTCGCTCATATTTGCGAGGAAAGGGCTCAGTATTTGCGTCTTCAATGAACTCCGATAAGTTGAGCCACTGCTGTATTAGCTAGCTAACTTTCCTAACTTTTAGCCTGGCGCTAACAACACGGTGAAGAAAACCACAATGCAAACGCGGTTTAAGGCTAATTGTTAGGGAGATACCGGAGATGTCCGAGGAGACACGGGCGGAAGGATGGAGACCAGTCTGGATGTCTTACGTAGAAGAAGTTTTATTACCGTAGTACAGGCCTGGAGACATTTGAACAGCCAATACAGTGTTCAGGGCATTGATCATTCAGAAGTCTGGCGATACTTCCACATGAAGAGGATTAAATAATGTTGGTGACACGTAGACGCTAAGGGTCTACGCACTGGCAGTGTGCCACGTGGATCTAAGCGCTGACATTGTGCCACAAGTCATGTAGAAGGCCAAGTGTACTGATTTAGCAGTACAATATGATAAGAGCAATGTGTGAGGGCCGAATTAACCGTATAATTCCCCATCACTAATAATATCCTTCTCATCTGGAGCGCTCACGTAAAGTCTCAGGACAAACTCGTATACGTACTTCTCTCTCCCTCTCTCTGTCCCTCCTGTGTGTCTGTATCTGTGCGTCTGCCCACGGCCCCGATCGGGAGAGAGTTTTCAAAGGATCCACTATTTCCCTGTTCTCGCGTCTATGAAAACTACAATACATTTTACTCATGTTGCTGAGGCAAGCACATGTCCCAAACGCGTTAATACCCACAGGTCTATCCCCAGTCTCCTAACAATAAAACACAAGTAAACTGCACAAAGGCAGGTGAACTTACAGGATTTTACTGTGATGGAGATGAAATAATATTGCTCCAATTATCTGCACCTTCATCTTATCTTCGGTGTTCTTCCAGATGAAGGTAGAGATTTAAATGAATTTAGATGAATAAAGAGAATAAAATAGCTGTATAATGAATTTGCCCCATTGTCTAAAGGCTTTGATTTTGAAGTGTTTTTCAGGTGTATATCATATCACCCTGCCCTAATGCCAGAGGCTCACTTACTTTTATTTGGGATTGTTTTACGCATTTTAACTCTTGAGGACAATCACAGCAATACAGTGGCACTTTTGACAATATACAGTGCCTTGCGAAAGTACTAATACACCTTGAACTTTGCACATTTTGTCATGTTTACAACCCTAAACGTAAAGATTTTATTTTGAATTTTTTACTGAAAGCTCACACACAAGTAACAGACAACTGTGAAGTGACAGCAAAATGATACATGATTCTGTTAATTTTCAAAAAATAGAAAAGTGGGGCGTGCATAAGTATTCATACAGCATGACTTTGTGGAACCCCTTTTGCTGCAATAACAGCAGCAAGTCTTCTGGGGTATGACTACAAGGTTTGCACATCTAGAGACTGACATTTAGCCCATTCCTCTTTACAAAACAACTCAAGCTCTGTCAAATTAGAAGGAGAGCGTTTGTGAACAGCAGTTTTCAGATCTTTCCACAAATTTTCAATAGGATTTAGGTCAGAACTTTGACTGGGCCATTCAAACACATTAATATGTTTGGTTTTTAAACCATTCCATTATAGATTTAGCTTTGTGTTTAGGGTCATTGTCCTGCTGGAAGGTGAATCTCCGCCCCAGCCTCAATTCTCTCGCTGACTCCAGCAGGTTTTCCTCCAAAATGTCTCTGTATTTGGCTCTATTGTGTTAAGAAAATGGATGAAAAGAATACGTAGGCTTGTTCTATTAAAATCAAACTAATTATTTATTCCCTAACATTTACAGACTAACACAAAAGCTATGCAAAAGGCTTTATGGTGACGTGGCCAGCCAGGGAGGGAGTGAAGCAAGAGGGAGGAGGCCCCGTGCCTTGGCCTCTTATAGAAACAGGAAGTAGGCGTCTCCTTGTTGAAGAACCAATCAGCGCCATCTGTGAGTCATCTGACTCCTCCTTCTAACACACTGCCCCCACACTGCCCCCCAGTGGATCCAAGAGTAAAAACAACAACAATAAAATGGGGAACCTCAAAACAGAGATTATAAAGCCTATTATGACAAAACATATATAGAAATATTCAACAGCTCCATCCATCTTCCCAACTATTCTTACAATCTTCCCAGTCCCTGCTGAGGAAAAGCAGCCCCATAGCATGATGCTCCCCCCACCATATTTGACACTGAGGATGGTGCACTCAGGACGATGAGCAGTGTTAGGTTTGTGCCATACATAACGTTTTGCATTTGGGCCAAAAAGTTGAATTTTTGTCTCATCTGACCAAAGCACCTTCTTCCACATGGTAGCTGTGTCCTCCATATGACTTCTAGCAAACTTCAAACGGGATTTCTTATGGCCTCCTTTCAATAATGGCTTTCTTCTTGCCACTCGTCCATGAAGGCCAGATTTGTGTAGAGTACGACTTATAGTTGTCCCATGTACAGATTCCCCCAGCTCAGCGGCAGTACGTCGCAGCTCCTCCAGAGTTATCTTAGGGCATTTGGTTGCATTTCTGACCAGTGCTCTCCTTGTTCGGTCTGTTAGTTTAGGTGGACGCCCGTGTCTTGGTAAGTTCGCAGTGCTGCTATACTCTTTCCATTTCCGAATGATGGATTGAACAGTGTTCTGTGAGATGTTCAAATCTTGGGAAATCTTTGTATAACTTAATGCTGCTTTACACTTCTCCACAACTTTATCCCTGAACTCTCTGGTGTGCTCCTTGGCCTTCATGATGTTGCTTAGTGACCAATACACTCTGACCATAGCTCTGAGGCCCTCACAGAACAGTTGGAATTATACTGAGTAGATTGGTGTGAACATTCTGCAGTCATTAGGAATGTTATAAAGGTAATTTAATGCACCGAAAATGCTGTATGAATAGCACTCCCCACTTTTCACTTTTCTATTTTTTGAAAAATAACAGAATCATGTATCATTTTGCTTTAATTTCACAGTTGTCTGTTACTTGTGTGTGAACTTTCAGTAAAAAATTCAAAATATTTTTTTTACGTTTAGGGTTGTAAACATGATGTGCAAAGGTTTAAGGTGTATTAGTACTTTCGCAAGGCACTGTATCTTATCTGCAGTCATTTTTAAGTGCATTGAAAAAAAAATCTGAGATTTTCTTTTCAGGCAAAATCGCCCAGCCCTACTTTCTCCTTTAATCTGTTTGCTCTGAAATAGCCTTTTCCATCTAAACTTTGCACCAGATATATGCATCCAAACTTTCCCTTTGTCTAATGCTGGGGCTGTACTTCTGCCGCGTTCATGTGGTCCTCTGGAACTGTGGAAAACGTTTTCCGTAGTTGGGAAATGCACATGAACGCTCGCTCAACTGGGAGAAACGAGCTTCCCGACTTCCACACCTGACTGTGGAAATCAGCTGATTTGTTCTATAGATACAGATGGCATGTTGTCATAGAAGGGGGCGTGGCTTCGCCGAGGGGAAAGTAGAATATTTTGGGAAACACAATTTTCCACTCTTTTTAGCCATTTTCTGGTGAAATATAAACTTATTTATCACATACAAATAAAGTCAAGTCTAAATCGGGTCCATATGGATTTTTTCACAGCAGATTGTTCAGTAGAAGCAAAAAAACTGCAGTCGTAGCTAGCGCTAGCATTAGCACATTGCTAACATGAAGCATTGTGTTAGCATTCTCCGTTATTTATGTATTTATGGGCTGCTGAACCACTTTGCTCCTCTCCATGTCTTTGTATCTTTATTTAGTAGAAAACTATATCCATAATTTAGCATTTGTTAAAGTAGTTTTTGAATAGTAGTAATTGAAAATGATTTTTCTCCAAATTATTTCCCCCCATTTTCAAACATGACCATATATGGGCGATTCCGGAGATGCTGTCTGTATCTACTGCTGTCTACTATTGTGAGCATTCCATGTTCTTTCAAATCATGGAATGCTCTTAAAACTCATCGTCGATGTCATGTTCATGTGTTGTGTAACCGAAGTGCTGAACTAGGAGTTTTTTTCTGCCCTTGGAAGTGAAATACCATCTAGTACAGAATACTTGTCTCACATCAACAATCACCTGAGGCAATATGAAAAGGTAACTTGTGTTTTTCCAAATTGTACATTTGAAACTAATGTATACGCTACTTACAAATCACATCAGAACACGCAGCATCCACAATGCACTGTTAAAGACTTTATTGTAGAACTAGTGAAAGGGGCTAACGTAAATGCACCAGAACTCCATTAGGGCGAACTTGGATAAACTGCGTCAGACTTACAAAGTCATGAGTTAAAAAGGTATGAGTTAATTGAAATTGACACACCAAATGAGAACTTGGTAGAAACAATCATTAAAAATTGGCACAGTTTTTAATTTTTTTTATTGGAGTTTTTTTCACATTTGCCATGTTCAGCAATTGACGGCTTGCTTAAGGAGCTGCAATTCATTTTAACTTCAGCAGCGCTACTATATTGCATAGCACAGCTTTTGACATTTAATAAGCATAATCTTCAGGTTGTTTATCTTCTGATAAAAGCTATTGCTAAGGGAGGTCCACTGTGTTCAAGCACAAACAATACTATAAGGAAAAATGTAATGTTGTGGAACCCATCGAGTATGTACTGGAGGCAAGAGCCAACACACCATTTCATTATGTTTCCTTACTAAAGTCTCTACAGCAGTTACTTGCTCGAAAAGATATAGTTGTTAAGCTTGTTGATCATCATACAACCTTATCTACAAATGCAAACCAGAGATTTCAGGATGGTGAGCACCACAAAAACAATAGTTTGAGAATTTAAGGATTTCCCTTTGTTTTTATACTGACGACTTTGAGGTCTGCCATCCATTGGGGACCTCACGCAAGAAACACAAACTTTGTGCAGTGTACTGGGTTTTAGGTAACTTACCTCCTGGTTGCAGCTCAACCCTTTCCTCAATCTACTTGGCACTGTTATGCAAAAGTGAGCATGTTAAAACCTTTGGATATGAAAAGATCTGGACTCTGGAGAAGCAAGGCCTATATATTCAACATCTTGGAGTTTTTGTCACGGGAACAGTGCAGTGTGTTGTTGCAGACAACTTGCGAGCTCATGGGATAGCTAGGATTAGTTGAGAGTTTTTATCGAGTTATTTCTGTCGATTTTGTACAGCTCAGCTCTCTGACATCCAGACATAAGAAGTAAAAACAGAGTTTTCGAGTGGAGAACCAAGAAGTTTACCAGGTTCACGTCAAAACAGCTCAAGAATTGTGAAAAAGCTGCTTTGGGGTTACAAAGTTGCATTTTAACTAGTAGCCTCTCTCACTTTATTGTGACAACAGGTTATCCCCCAGATATTTGAGGGCATAGTTCCTGTCAAGCTAGCACGGTGCATTGAGGTGCTCATATCTAAAAAAGTTGCCCACTCTTGATCACCTCAATAGTCCATTCTTTCCTTACAAAGAGGGCGATAAAACTAACCGACACCATTGGATACCAAATACCTTCCAAAAAGACACTCAGTTGGTGGCAATGCCCACGAACATTGGCGCCTTCTTTCTCCCTTTTATTGTAGGAAAACTTGTTCCCGAGAAGGAACCTGGTGATTTTGGTTTTAAAGGACATTGCAGAGTTGGTCGCAGCACCTGTTCATAGTGTAGCATCAATAACATATTTGGAGTGCAAAATATTTGAGCATCGAAAACATTATAAGGAACAGTTTCCCGATCAAAGGTTGTTGCCCAAACATCATTTTCTGGAACACTATCCAGAAATGATAAAATATTTGGGCCTCTTGTGTCATTATGAACCATGCGGTTCAATGCCAAACACAGATTTTTTTAAGCAGGTGGCTAGGTATATCAATAACTTCAGAAATGTAACTCTGTCTTTGACAACAAAGCATCAGTTAATGATTTCCCATCATATACTTCGTCCTGACAATGAAAACCTCTCCTTGGATGTTGGTCAAATCTCAGATGGGACATTGATGTCCTCAAAGATGATGTCGCAAACACAATAACCCCAAAACACCCTGAATTAACTAGTGTAAACCTGGCTCAAAGTGTTAGTGTTAACGGCATAAAGTACAAAAAAGATATGGTAGTTGTGCATGGATCATGTGGTGGTCTGTCAGAATTTTCAGAAATAATTTAGCTATGCATTGTAGGAAAAGATTTGAGTCTCATCATTAGAAAACTGACCTCATGGTACTGAGACAACTATCGAGCTTTTGAATTCCATCCAACCACCCAGTTTGCATTGGTTCAGTTAAAGGAGCTTTCTGATCAGTATCCTTTGGTTGACTACAGAATTGGATCCTTACGGATGGTGACTTTAAAAAAAAATGTGTACATGTGACAGGTAATTTCTTGCAATGAAATATACTTTGTCTGTGAATGCTCTCACTCGTCCAGGTGGTATTATTCATCGTAGTGAAGCTTGAATTTTGTTAGGAATGTTTTGCTTCAAATCACTGAAGCGCCGTCAGCTGCGTGGTCTTCAAATGGACACCTTGGACTGAGTACGCTGGCAATTTAAGTGGACTTTTATATTCTTTATATGCTGCTAAACGTCTTCTTAAACTTCTTATTTTTGTATGAAAACAGAAAATGACAATACACTTGTTCTCATATTTATATCAGTTATCTAAATTGATGTTTCTAAATGTTTGTCTCGCCTTAATATGTACAAACGGTCACAAACTTGCCCTATGCAGAGCAGATACAACACACTACACAGCACAACACTAAAAACTGTTCCTTCGTTTCACTATTTTTAATCAAAATAAAACTGCAGGGGAAAAAAGACCTGCTGACATGTTGTAATGTGTTGGTTAGAGCGAGAATATGCCCAGAGTCTACAGTATTATTGTCTCTGTGGAAAGCATTTCCAGGAAGCATGTGGCAGCATTTCTCCATATTTTCAAGTATTTTGAATTTTCATTAATTTGAAATAATTGGGCTGTTGTAGGCAGTTACCACATAGCTGTCGTGACTCTAATATTTTATTAAAGACGTTGGAAAACTAATGTGGCTTGGGTATGTTTTTCGTCAGTTACAAAAATAGCATGGTTAAGAGTAAAGACACGTTCAGATGTGGGGCTTTTAAGGTAAATAATCAAAATAGTGTGTGTGTAATCTGAATATTATTAGTACTTGACAGTCTTCACTGAAGGCCGTATTTCTCATCTGTCGGTGAAGCCAATTCGAGCAGAGCGCCAGACGTGCTGAGAATGTGTTGATTAGGCCGGGAAACTCTTTTTACAACTGCGGCTCATCAAAAAGTCCATCCAGCGTTTAATTGCTTTTCCAAACACCTTTAGCCCTTGAAAAATCCCATTCAGCCTCCACTGCAGACGCTAATTAGCCACTTAAACCCAACAACATCAAACCATTTCACTGGCAAACCATTTTTCCAGCCCATATTGACATGACATACAGCCGGCACCAACTGGCAACGTGAAAACTGATCTCACGAGTCTACAGAATTGGATCTCATTTGCGAAACAAGACAGTTCTGTTCCACAAACACTTTTAGGGAAAAATAAATTCTGAAGAAAAATTGTGTGAGTGAGTGAAAAGTGCTTATAAACTAATCTCTGTGTAGAATTGTGATGTTAGAGATGAGTTCTGCGTTTGGTCGACAACAACTTTATGAGATACCGCCAAATCCTTAAAGGGGGGTATTATGTAAAATCGACTTTTTCAAGCTTTATATCATGTTATTATGTCATTCCCTCATTAAACACATGCCTGGAGTGTTGCCTTGGCTCATTCACGTATTTTTGAGTAATCAGTAAAAACTCTGATGGCAGCCATTTTAGGTGTAGCTATGCCTCAGTCCTCCTAGGAACGCCCCACCTCCTGGAGACGCCTCTGGACCTTTCGTCACCAGCCAAGCCACCAACCACTGCTCCTCAGCTCAGCA
This sequence comes from Neogobius melanostomus, assembly GCA_007210695.1. Taxonomy (NCBI): domain Eukaryota; kingdom Metazoa; phylum Chordata; class Actinopteri; order Gobiiformes; family Gobiidae; genus Neogobius; species Neogobius melanostomus. Next base: position 83,024 of record VHKM01000136.1, read on the forward strand.
GAGCCCCTCCCCGCACAGTAGTGTTGTTTAGATGCCACAGCAGTGTGCTGAAGGGGGCGTGTCGGAAAGCTTCTAAAGAGACAGAGGCCTATTTCAAGACGTTCAGTACAGCCATTTTGAGAGATCAATTTATTCAAGGCAGTTATTTTAATTTACTGCATATACAGACCAACAGAAGGTTACGTCATCATTGTAGTATGCTATAGACTGGTGCTATGTGATTGAAAAAAGCATAATACCCCTCTTTAAATGTGCACATTTGGTTAGCTGTTGAATCCCTACGCTTATTTGTATCTAAAATGAAATCTCAGAAGGTCTGTACACATTAATGATTTCTAACGAGGCTTTGACGTAAATATAGACATCTGGAACATTCATAATTTGTGATGCTCGATGGCTAATGCTAACGGCTATAGGAAAAATACATTGAGCAGGCTAACAAACTCTCAGAAGTCGCTTGATTAGCCTACTTGCTAACTGTCTGCATACAATACGTCTGTTAAGTGTGACATCACACACAGTCATCAAAAATACTTCCGGGTCCAAACTGTTGAGTGTTCCATTGACAAACAGCGAAAACCAGCAACTTCATCTGAATCTCCTGCTGAAATAACAACAGATAAAGGCCAAAAACTGTTTTACACCGAATTAGAAGAGAAAAAAAACGTTAACTTTCTCACAATTCTCCACAACTAGCCTACTTCCACAATTGCTGAATTATGAATATATTTGTCTACTAAATAAAGATACAGAGACATGGAGAGGAGCAAAGTGGTTCAACAGTCCACACATGCTTAAAAATTTGTGAAGGGTCTGGATGCAGCCGATGGAGGGTCACGTGATCAGAAGAGCTCCACTTTTCCACAGGAAATGACGTCACCTCTGCAGGACAACGCTAGCGTAAACTAATTCAAACTAAACTTAAGGATAGTGGAGTTTACAAAAAGCGTTTTATTGAGATTTAGTTGCATAAATGTTGTGGGAAAAAAGTGGAGGTGACATAATTTCCTGTGGCGGTCTGGAGCTCCACTGATCATGTGACTCTCCATCAGCAACATTTAGATCCTCTTGAAAAATGGACAATGCTAACTAGGAAGTATGCCATTTTTCGCTTCTACTGAACCTGATTTTGGCTTGACTTTATTTGTGTGTGATGAATATGTTTGTAGCCCTGTCTAAAAATGCCACTTTAGACTAAGCTGACTATGTGCATAAATTCATATGGATAAAATACTAATAAATATTCAATGTGATTAAAATGTTTTAAAATCTGCCTAAATAAATAAGACATTTTATGAACGTGTAAATAGTTATAAACAGACTAATACTAATGTTGATATAAGTTAATTTCCATCAGTAATGTTTTTTTTTACGATTTTATTGGACGATGTACCTGTAACATCCAATCGGAGATGGATGGGCGTGGTCTAACACCGAAAGTGTCTAGTCCTCGGCTTTTAGCAGCAAACCAAACAGTTGTGATTTAACCAGTCCAGTAAAAACGGTCTATCCAGGTGGATGCAGAGTCTACATGCTCTGTTGTTACCTGTGAAGTGAGTACTTGGTTGTATTGCATGTAATTCATTTGTGTATGCTCAAAAGGAAAGTGTGTGCAGAACTTTGATGAACTTTGAGTCGCGCATTGAGTTGTGTACGAAATGCGCGGTATAAATAAACTTGCCTTTCCATGCTGCTGACGGGTTTAGCATGCTAAAGCGCAGCTAACGCTAATGCTAGTTTATTTTTTCCTCCATCTGCATGAAGAGTGCAGGCGTGTCAAATTTGTTTTTGACTAAATATAGATTTCTTGATACGCAGTGGATCAGAGATATTGTTGGCAATCTACATCTTGCCCAGGGACTACAGTTGAAAATTAGCTTTGGAGCTAAAACTGGCACATTTACAGTGATGTTAATGAATGTGCATTGTCCCTGTTCAAATAAACTAATAAAATGAAAATAAAATCAGAGATGCCTTCTTTGGCCCCTACTGCGGACTTTAAGTAGCCTTGTTGTACATCGTTGGCTCTGTCCTGCTGCTTCGCTCAGGACTAGCCGAGCCGATTACCGCCATTAATCTCGAGGTCCCACTACCATCTAATCCAAGATCTCGTGCATGGCAAGTGAAGTTCGTAAGGCCACAACGATCACAAGCAGCAACAGGCCTGTTGTTTATTGTTTCTGGTATTATAATAGGTTATATACATGAAGATTTAAACTTAAAGAGTTAAACTTAATTTTCTTAAGTAAAGTCGGTGTATTTACCTGTATTTCTTTCGCTAAGTGGAGGCACCATCATTTACAGTTTATTCCTAGCTCTAGGAGTAATTATTAGGTTTAGGCTTATTAAACATTGAGATAGCAGGAAAGAACAAAATGTTTAACCTGAAATGTGTCAATTACAATAGAATAAAAACAGCAATAGAAAAAAAAATCTCCTGTTTACCATTTTTATTTATTCCAAAGTAGAAGTACCCAGGACCCCGCCCATTGTCTACCACCACTTGATTAGTGTTAAACCCTTGACCACATGTTAAATGGCTAAAAAGAGTGAACAATTGTGATTTCCATGAGATGCTTTCTTCCCCCTCGGCTAGGCCACGCCCCCCTTGTATGACACGTCATCTACATCTATTCTCACTGACTGGTTAGTTAACTAGTTTTTTTTTTAGCCTTTGTAATATGCGTGTACATCATTTAACATATAACAATTACTTTCTGTATGTTGTTTACAGTTTTATAACCTTTGGAAGAAATAAGCCATCTATGTCCCGTCGTTTCTGGAGCCACCTTTTCTAGCGTTTAGCTCGCCGTCTTAAGTGGAGTAGTATTACACTTGACTGGGGACAGACGACTCACAGTACACCACCACTTGTCCGTATCCGGATTTTCTCCCTCCTCAACTCCATAGAAACTATCCTCCAGCCCTTGTCACCAAAACCTGGCAACCGGGTAAACCTAACAGACGTACAGTTACATAAATTACTCAGTGTTGCACAACTCTGGCAAGCTGTGGACACTAACCTGCTCTGACACACTGCTGGCGGTGTGAATGGTGTCCCTGCTGAGTTCTATAGGGGGCCGATCAACCTGCGGAACGGCGGTGGGCGAAAAGGCGAGCAGCCGAGCAGTCATTAACTGCCTCCTGACACCAGCCTCTCCCTGTGCACCGCCACGAGCTAAGCCAAACTAGCCTCTTATTTAGTCGCACATTGTTCCATGTTCTGTTATGCTCTATTATCCAAACTCGAAAGTGGTCAATGCGGAGATTTTTAGGTTGTTTTCTTCCTTAAGACCTTGGTTTGAACGTCAGAGTAATAATAAGACGATGCTTATTTTTGAAGTGTTGTTGTTATTGACATAGTTTGTATCCACGTGTACTGCAAAAGGCGACCGAGATGACACTGTAATCCAAATATGGTCATTTCCTTTGTGGAAGACGGCAGAGGCTTAATATACATGCGCATGTGCAGACGTTATAAAACTTAAAGCCCGTTTTCTCAAAATGAGGTTTCGTTCCACTCATGCAACAACATCTCCACTTTAGTAGCTCCTCCACACTTTTCAGTCTTGTATTTAACCATATTTTTAAGGTGTTTACAGACCCCCAAAATGCTAGAAGATACGCTGGATTGATCAAATATTTTTTTATCAGGACTGACCTGAGCTTGGCTTCATGTGGACAGGGCCCTATAGGGTGTTTTCAACAAACGTCACAAATCTGGCCCAGAAAGTGCAGCCATGATGGAGATACAGCTCATGGAGATACAGGAGATACAGCTCAAGCCAATTAACATGCCAATTAACAATACGGATAATCAATGTTAACGTGCTGCTTTGGTTTGTAATCATAAGGAGGAAAAAGACCTGACAGCTCCCTGTAGATATTGGATTATTAAACAAACAGACATTTCACGAGGATTTCAGCTGCATCAGAGCAGGTCGGTCAGATGTTTGTCAGTTCACGATCTGCCATAATGCTAAACTGTTAGCCGCTAACTGTTGCTGCGCCTGCTGCTTCAAACATGTGTGGTCTCTTGTTTACGTGTTTGTGTTTACATGGTGCATGTGGGGGTGAGGCACATGTCCGCTGCTGTATGAGAGTGTGGCGCATCTAGCGAAGCTAGATGGGAATGCAACGTTGCCGGACCGGCAAAACGGGATCGCTTAAAGTAGCTTTAATTAAGACAATTGTTCTGTCTGCTCTCCCTCATTTTGAACAACTCTGGGTAAACGGTAACACTGCAAAGTAGTTTCTCTGTCTGATCTATTGTGACAGCTGAGAATGCGACAATAATTCACCATTTCACTGTTTCAAATTTCGCTGTAGTTTGTTTTGATGAGGTGAGTACATGGGTGAGTATCGCCATCATGTCTGACCATAGACATATTATCAATAGACCGTCCATACTCACTCCTCCCCGTTTACCATAATGACCACGTTTGAGGGGGAAATCATGGCGGATTTACAGACTCCTCCTCCCCAGCTCTGACGAAGCATGTTCCTAATAAGGGCATAAGGGCGGGATCTTCACTGTAGACTCGGCCCTTGCGTGACGTGTAGCTCGCGCAGCTCCAATGCTAACAGTCCAACCTCCGTTAAGTAGGAGATTAAAAAAAAAATATATTTCGAAAACCAGCCTGGTTTCTTTTTTGTGACTAACCCAGCGTTATCACAGGAGGAATATGCAGCCATAGAAAGTGTTAAAAAAATTGAAACCAGGCATTAAAGTTGTTTTTAACGTGTCTAAAGTCCAATGCTTTTCAATGGGGCCTAGCGATGATATGGAGGTACTACAGCAATGGCGGCCTCCAGTGTTGCGGTCATAAAGCAGAGCAGCTAGCAGCCATTGTGTCTGACTTTGGAAAAGTGACGTCACGGGAAAACACACTATACAGTAGGGCATGAACGACTACTGAAGAAAGTTGACGTAGAGTCGATTAGTCGTGTGATGACGTCATCATATTAAGAGCGGAGGAATAACGCCTAATTAACAACAAGTACAATATGTTCACATCCAAATCCGTAATGTAGGCCCTCATGTAAGCAGGTTTTACAGCGTATTTTCTGAGTTAATATACAATATAGTGGCTTATTACCATTTCCTAGGTTTTAACTTATTTTTAGGCAATGCTCAGTGTTTACCTGCACCTCCAGAAACAAACAGATCCGCGTCCTCTCCCGTCTCTCCTCCTCCATTTGTCTCGATCTCCTCATCTGGCCTCTCATCTTCCTTGTAAATCCAAGGTCTGAAGTAAACAAGCTTTCGGTCCCAGAGTGTTAGATCGTAGTTGATTCCACGTGAATAAGTCCGTGAGAGAGAAAAGTTCACGTGTGCGCGTAGGGCCGCGGTGCGCGCTGACGGTGGAGACTGTCCCGATTTACGAAGGTGAAACTCTATGTAGAGCACTAAAAAGTGAACGCTAACCGGTAAAAACAACTAGCCGCTGGTCTGCTATGGTGTAACGCTGTTTATTGTCACACCGAAACACGGAAAAGGGGTTCCGCCTTGACATTAATGTTGAAATTAGGCAGAGAGAGGGGGGAGGGAGAAAGAGATAAACACACACGACTAGTCGACTCTCTAAAATGAGGTCCACTCTTACCGCAGAAGTCGACTAGTCTGTTCATGCCCTAATATACAGTATGTCACAAAATAAAAACAAAGATTTGAACCTGGCTATATAATTAATAAATGTTGTTAAAAACATTGGCAGTTTTTTTTCTTACTTTTATAAAAAAAATACATAAAATGACAGAAAACTTGAAAAAACACATTTCCCTCATATTCATATCAGTAATGTACAGCAAAGGTTTCAAATAGATATCTGTAACTTTATTTTTTCCTGATTCAACTGCAGCGTCTTTCCATAAATGTAATATATTAATGCTAAAGAATGTTGTTGGGCATTGTATGTCCACTTTCACACACAGGAGAGAGCCACCTTGTGAAATCAGCAAGTGGGGCATTCTCATTTTGAGCTCATGAGAAAGAGAGTGTGAATATGAAGGATTCCTCAAACATGTGACTGTAACAAACTCCAGGCGTGTGTTCTCATGAGGAAACCAGAATATGTTAAACGAAAAATAATGGGGAGAGAAGAAAAAAAAAGAAAAGTGGACTATAAATAGCTCCGATCCCCGAACACATACCTCTTTAGGGTAGCCTACAGTAGAAGCAGTTTCTTAGCAACCGCCGTCAGCTGTTGAGAGGCAGGTGCGCTCCCTCCCCTCAAGTGTCTGTCAGCGCTATTCCAATTAACGTTCGTCACAGCCGCGGCCGTTTAGTGTCATTTACAGTAGCGCCGCTTACAGTCGCACCGAAACCAATTAGTGGGCTCACCCGGCTAATGAGTGTGCGGGCAGCCTTCAACGCCGTTTCACACTCGCACCGCGCAGAGCCGGATTGAGGCCAGATATTGTCGTGACGCGAACAAGGATGGGAATGAACGTCGTCAAAGAGTTTAGGTAGGACGGACGGTGGAGCAGCACCTGTGCGAGAGGGGGCTTGTGACAATGGCGCCGGCAGGGGTTGGAAGGCAAAAGTGTGGGTCTGGTGAGAGAATATAAGGACCTTTGTCCGTGATTCGTGACTAGTCCCGAGCAGCAGGTGCATAGATCCATAAAAAAAGAAAGAAAAAAAATCTCTTCCAATAGACAAACAGGTGCAATGGGGAGTCCAACAAAAGGGATTCAGGGCTCTCTGACAGACATGAAACAAAAAGCACACACAGCAAAAAGGGCCGGGTTTCTAGGAGTGCAGAGTGCTGCATGACAAAGAGGGTTGTAGAGTTTTGTGAACTGGATGCAAACAGTGCCGGGGCTATTATTAGAAACTATACTGGTAGAAATATTCCCCATGTTAGGAATTTGTCTCATACTAGTGTAAATGTAACCAGTCACTAGAATCAGGGACACAAGTCGGTTCTGGGGCATTTTGAGATTTTCACAGATTTTTAAAGTGTAGACTCCAAGCTTTCCAACAATGTGTAACACATTGGGCAGTTCTCACCTCTCCCTGCTGTTGAGAATAACAATAAGGCTCATTTAGATAAGCCATACCCCCGTAAAGCTCCCCACTGTTATGTCATGTTATGTGTATGTTGTTGCTATGTGTATGTTGGGCCATAGTGATGTAGATAATGGACATAGTGTAGTCTACTCTTTATTTACTTCACAGTCAAAATCCTGAGTGCTTCTCCCATAGCTTCTCCCCAGTCCCTCTGCTGCCTGTGTCAGCTCCGCCTCCGTGAGCTGCTGGAGCCTCACACGCTGAGAGAGTTACAGACTCCAGGCATAACTGAAGTTATTACTTTAGAAAGACTCCTGTACTTTTGTAATGCACATACATTCTCATACACATGAGAGGAAAAGGCCGACATTGTGTCGTTTTGCCGCGCGTGATCGCATGTTTACGTTTCACTCCACACACCCAGCATAACTTTATCTAACCATAAAACCGAAAATATGAAGCGGATCTCTCTCAAATAAGAAGTGGCTGAAAGCTAGGGATCCGCTGACTACATTTATGGATTAGTTTAAGTTTGTAGCGATCTTGATTACGACCAAAAACAAAACGCAAACAAATCCAATCAACTGAACACGTTAGCTTACAGCACAACAATGGCCTCATCAAAAAGCCGACACGATAGCACAGCGGCCACAAGTAACAAATAAAACAAACTTTCACTGACCCGTCTGAAGTAACCTTTGCGTGCCTTCTGCTCAGCAGAACTTGTGGTAAATCCATTTTCGTCGCTCAGTTATTTTCAATGTAGAGTTTGGCAAATCTGTGCTACATCCTTCTGTCTTAAATCACGCTCTGAAGGCAAGGAGTTAGCTCAGGAAACGTAATGGTCAGCAGGGCGCTGTGCAGGCTTACAGCCAGGGCATCATCAGTCGCACGGAAAAGTCAGCCTGGAAAAGTTAACTGGTTTCACGCAGAAAAACGAACCTCTGCAGTAGTATGCCAGCGTTAGCAAGTCGGGTAAGTCACCCGACTTGCATACAGGAAACCCCAATTTGAATCCCCGTTGGGGAAAAATGAGCTGCCAGTGTGGGTCCTTAGGTACAACACCAATACTCTGGCAAGGGTGAAGGACACCAGGTCAGAGAGGAGTTAACATCAACCCCCCCAACGGAGATTCGGTACGAAGCCCCAATAAGTGCTTTCACGCTGAACGAGACAGCAACTGACCTGAAAAATAAGATAATGGCAAAGATGTCCAGCAGGCAACCCCGAAGTCAACTACAGAGGGTAAGAGAAGTACCATCAGAAAGTCTGCTAGAAGATGTGAATGCAGCTCTGCGAGCAAATCCTACATCAACCATCACTGAAACCAATGAGCTGGTATACTGCACAGCAGCAGTGATCCTAGAGACGCTTGGCTATCGTAAGAGCAACCATGAGATGAAATACCCACCATGGAAAAGAAGGCTGGAGGCTAACGGTCGAAACAAACTACTTTCTCCCATTTTTGTCTCATCAGCGTAAACTCATAAACGTCTGATTGTGTTTTAGTCACCAAAGAGCCATTTTTAGCACGTCAACGTTACGAATATACCGTAATTTAGGTTGGGATTTTGTTGGGACTGCATTATCTTGATCAGTTGCCGTAAATGCCATTGACTGCACCAAACCAATAGATTACATAATCAGATTAACAGCTTTATCAAAGGAGACAAAGTATTACAAACTATAAAACTAATGTTTTACAACTTGAAACCTTCCTTTTCCCATTCAGCTCGGATATAGCTCCATAAGGCTTTGACTATGGCCTCTCCAGTTCCTCCTACGCAGTACAAAATTGGACACATCACCGTCTCGTTTCATAATTCCACCTCATCTGTTCCCCCTGCGCTCAGACAAGACGGCAGCAGCAGTAGTACCACATCGTCTCGCGCTGCCTTCAATGCTGGCGCTCAGAAACAAACAGCTCACACAACGCCTTGGGCACTGCTTTCTTTGCGTTGCGTTCAGGTTGCCTCGTGTTGCATCAACATCATCGTTAACTACAGTGACTTTACAGTTTGGGCCCAGAAAAGGATGAACAAAAGTGGTGTACTGGTTTCAGAGTCGGGACACTGCACTGAGCTCCGATGGAGTCACTCGATTTAGACGGATAAAGTAGACTGAGCATTTTTGTGCTGAGCAGGGGCGATTGTAAGCTTTCAACTTTAGGGAGGGACAGGGGGTTACAGAATTTACTATTAAGTCTGCAAAAGGTGGGGGAACTTGTAATCAGACTGTGGCCTTTGATGGGTCTTTCCATCGAAATATCACAAAATAAAAAGCATTTAGACAGTAATCAAATCATGCATTCTACATATTTTTGGATAAAAAAACAAAAATGACCAAAAGCTCCCGCACACTGTCTCACTCTTATGATATTTATTGCTGCAACGTTTTGGTCAAAAGGACCTTCATCAGGCTTGAGGACAGCCCCCTCTGTCAGGCATTTTATGACTTTAGGCACTGCCCCCAACAAATCACAGCCAATCAGGTATCGGCTGTGGGTGATCTCCTCAACAAGGAGTAACCCAAAAAACATTTTTAACATGTGATTACAGTAAATATTCTGAATCAAAACATTTCCATAATTATCACATAATTATTTTGATAATTGTAATATTTAAAACATTCATGAAATTCACTAGTATTTAAGAAAAAACATGAAACACTCAAACACATCGCCGGAGGCGGATTCTGCTCCTCCCAACTACTCAGAAGGGGAAGGGAAGGGAACGGAACGCTTCATTCTCAAACACAATTGGATAAAAAAAAATAAATAAATAATATATAGTACTTTATCAAGATTGTTGAGGGCGCTTTTGGTGCTGTTGTAATCTTCCTAATGCTTGTAGGTTTGCTCTTGTTTTGCTCGTTGACTTCTGCTTCCCTGTTCTGTACTTTGAAGAAAACGTTTTCCTCGTTTGGGGATGTAGGAAACTAGCGTGTGTGTTTTGGTAAAGGCAAAGATGGACGACTGAACCTCTCTTACTCTCGTTTCGATGACCTGTGGTGCCAAACAGGGCCACCTTTCTTTTCAGAAGCTCTTGTATGAAGCATGTATGAAGTGAAAAAATTACCACATGTGATTGTGTGTCCCTTGAGTTCCTCCGTCAACTCAAGGACCACGTGCCTCCCTTGGTTTACCTCAGGAACGTTGCCACTTCTGCCAGTGTGGAGCCTCATGGAGCCTCCAGGCAAAGCATGATTTGGCATCACAAGCTGCCCAAACTTTGAGGCCATATTTCACTGGCTTCATTGGGAGGTACTGTTTGAATCTGCATCTTCCTTGAAATGGAACAAGCTGTTCATCGACACCGATATTTTTGCCTGGATTGAAAAGCTGGCAGTTTGTCATTCCACATGTTCCACACTTGGAGGAAGAGAGCCAGCTTTCCATACTGGCGTCTGGGTCGGGAAAGCTTATCGCCAAAGCACATTGCAGAATGTATCTGGCTGAATCTTTTGTGTGACATGAAAATGGCCCATCCTGTCTTCTTGCTTCACAGGCTCATGGTGTATTAATTTTTAGATTGGTAAACACCAGACAGAACAAGAAGCCCCATCTAAGTCAAAAGTTCCTGCAAGTCTTGACAGTTTTCAATTTCTGCAAGTTTGTCATTGCCAATAAATGCTCTATAAATGAGACAGCCCTGTTGTGGTGGATACATACCAGAGTGCCTCTGAGTTTGTAGAGTACTACACAATGCTTTTTGGATGTCCATCTCAAGTCTTCCTCAATCTCCTCTACGCTGTCATCTTCAGCGTCGTCTTCAGATGAGTCCTCCCTTGAATCAGAGCTGAATTTCAGTTGGTCATTCTCTAAGTCAGAATCCTCGTCAGTTGATTCTTCTTCAGAGGAGGATGACTCCTCTTCCTCTCTCATGATTGCATCCAAAGTCTCATGAATGGTGGACTGTCTTTTTGCCATCTTGAAATGTCTCCTCATTTCCTTCTGCTCTTATACAGTATCGTGCCCAGTCATAGATATAAGATGGAACAGATAACCGGTGTTCCATTAAGCCCCATTCATAGTAATGATCCTGAGGGGTCGTTGAAATTAACATGGCTGCGGGAAGCCCCGCCCTCACGGGGTGGGCGGACTGGCTACGAGCCTCCGCAGTGCTCCTCCAGCAATCATAGACTTAGGCTTCCACTGTTTAGCTGATCTACAAAAAACATCATGGTTAAAAATATAATAATATCAATAATATGATGTCTAGCCCAGCGTTGTCACATGGGTCATAGCAATTTTTAGAAAAAAAAAACCTCTTTGGAGCCAGGCTTTTGAGCAGTGCTAGGAGGTGTAAAGTCACCAATGGAATCCTGTTTCCAAAGTGTCTTTTGGAGTCGCCCCTGGCCACCAAGCAATGTCAGCTCCCCATCATAAGGACCAAAGAGAGCCCAGTGCAGTGCACCTGTAAAAACACTCTTTGGGAAAACACAACACAGTTTTGTTTACTTGAACAAGGGAGAGGCCAGAGGTGCTCACTGGATCTCGGTTGTTTTTTCTGTTTATTGTGGGTCGGGTACACATCCAATGGTCGCTGATGATCATCATCTAATGATTTGTTTAATATGGAGAAATGTCCGAAATTATACAAATGCCATGAAAAGGACATTCTTACCTCATCACAGTAGGGATGAAAATGCTCAATTTACAGGTCCATTTGCTATCATAGGAGCACATTTATGTGTCATTTATGGTGCAGCCTGCCACACAACAACCCGTAAGGACCATAAGCAGCGCTCAAACAGCTTACCCTTAACTAGTATGGCAGGCTTGTTGGTAAGGGGCTACGTCGCAAATACCCGGAGTCTCAATTCATTACTTTTTGCCGCTGGAAACAACAAAACCAAGGTAGGGAACAAAATTGGAACAAGAATAAAGCTGAAAACAAAACAAACGAGCCATTCCGTTGCCATCAGATTAGCGTCCCTATTATGAATGTATTGCAAACCCTGCGCACACTTGGCTGACTTGGCTTTCCCCAGAAGCATTTTTGCACTTTGCGTTGTTGTGTAACAGAGAGCCTGCCCTCATAAGCACTGTGTGTGAATGCATGGGAGACTTTAGAGAGCACTCTGCTGTTAGGCAGCCGGGCGTGAAGACCTGTTTAACTGGCCTGTTGTTCCCTCTCATTACGGCGCAGAGTTAAAGGCAGACGCACAGGACTGGAACTGACTAATTGAGTTGAGATGCCGCCATTATTCATGGGCTTGCATAATATTAATGAGAGAAGTCGCGACCTGAAGGGACCTCGGTGCAGGACTGCCCCGGACCGTTATGTAGGAATAATGTATTTTGTCATGATTTTGTAGAAATAAAGAGTCATATAATCATATACCACGCATATATAACCAGGAAGCCAATCTAATAAATGCACTTTCTCTCTCCCACCTTCATCTTGCGGTTTTTGTTCAGTGCTGCAATCCTTCTCTGACTTTGGGAAGAGATTGACTTCCAGTTTGAGCACAGATTTCAATAATGCTGGGCATAACAACCAAAAGTCACAAAAGTCTAAATAGTTCACGGTCTAGAATTCTATTTCAGTCGGAGCAGGTGCCAATGGGAGAGAAACAGTTTTTTAAAGAAATTTCCAAAAAGAAAATGTCCAAATGTTTTCCCTGATCATTATCTGATAATGATCGGTTTCACAAACCTGCCATATTAGTTTTATGTTATATTGTCTCCACTTGTTGATACCTTTATGAAGAAACAATTAGACCATGGTTCATATGTGCTGGAAGAGAGGACTTTGGACTTTGTGAACTTTGCTGCATGTGAATTGGCCCAGGAATGACAGAGAAATTAGCAATAAACTAAGACTAGAAATCTGCATATTGTCTGCATATGGTAACTGTCTACCATAGTTACGCTATGGAATTCTTAATGCCCTTCATGACCGAGAATCATGAATTTAGATTTAATTTGATGATTCGTGAACTGTGGCTGTAATTGTTGCATACGGTCACAAATATTGTCCTGTGCTGCTGCGGGCCATTGTGTATTTCGACAAAAGGTTAGGTTATTGCAGTAGTCAAAATCCCGATTGCGATTTGATATCGATAAACCCTGCAGCCCTAACCGCTGATCTAATTGCGCATTAGCAAGATGCTCCGATCAGAAGTTCAGCTCAAATAAACCGGATAAACAAATATTTCTCTTGTGAAACGTCCAAACGTGGTAAATTAAATGGATTTATTAATCACAGATATTTAGTCCCGGACTTGAGTTTCTCCACGTCAGCTGCGCTGGGACTTGGGAAGGGAACAGGTATGGGACTACGAGTGCCAAAAGGCATACCATAGAGCACCAAACTGTAAGTTTAGTATCTTTTATTACTTTAGTTTTGCGTTTGAGCTGATTTCTGATGTCTCACTCTGTCAACAAAACATCTCATAAAAACAGCCGCCTGTTTCCACATTATAATACGCTCGTCTCCGCCGTCATGTGTTGTGTGTTTCAGTATACTACGAGTGTTCCAGAAGTTTTTTGTTTGGGGGCGGAGGCACCGCTGCTTTGGTTTTCATTGATACATTATCCATTACGCCTTTCTACTGTCGATTAGTTTATATGCGTTTGAGTGAGTGAACCCAGATTGCTACTGAAGGCCCTGACTGACGGCACGCCACTGAAGATTACTGGCACATGCGCAAACAACTATCTCGAGGTTTGTTTTCCGTGTGTAAGCCTAATGCCATGGTTAAAACCAGAAGTCGATTTACTAACCATTCAATTTAAAGTTAGCTCCACTTGGCCATTTCTTTTTCCAAAAGAAATGGCTAACAATTGCAGCGCTGTGTTGGGAAAGGTGATCCCAGCGCGATTATTTCGAGAAGAGAGTGTTATTTACTCGCCTGGGACAATGCCCGATATGAGCTGCTAAAAGCTATAACTTTGGACTCTGGATTAGTCGGAGAGGAGCGCAGAAGGAGACCACTCTATCCCGCTCTCAGTGAGCAACAATAAGCCTTAAAGTAAATAAAGGTCTCAATCGGTGTGCTTTGTAGTGGAGTAGAGACCCAGACTTCTATGAAAGAGAAGTGGTGCTCCACGGAATGATAAAATGGACGGTCAGTCAAAGACAGACGAGAGAGTGCAGACTGATCGATGGGAGAGGCTGGATTCTCTGGCTCATAGTATACTTTTTCATGATTGCGTTGGAACATTTTTTTTGTTGAAACTTGACGTAAATCATATCTAATCATTTAAGTCACACAATGAAAATAATGACTCTCTGTGGGAAAAATCCCACTTTGATGTTTAAGTTTTTTTTTTAAGATGTACCTAACTTTTGCACACATACAGATATGTGCTGTGAGGCGAAAAGATTTAAGTACCAAGGTGTTACTTTTGTTTGAGAGCAGGGTTCATTTTGCTGGTATATTTAACAATAGGGTTAATACTGTGCCGCTAAAGCAGTAAGTCTTAAAGTGTGGTAGTGGTCCGCGAAAAGATGACCTATACTAGGCAAGTGTTTATAATATCGCCACTTATTTAAGAACATTTTTAATGCACTTGCGAAACTGTATTAACAATTAAAGGCAATACCCCCCTACATTCAGAGTTTCTTTGTGTTTGACACTCCGTAAACTCAACATAATGTTACCGCCATTGACTGATACAGTTAAGCAAACAAATTTGCATCAAGCGACCAGTGATAACAGTTCTTGCCATTCTGTTTTAATAACTTAAAAATGGATTGTTGGCTAAACCAAAGAGGAGTCAAAAGAAAACATCAAGCGTCCAACGAAACTACAGCCCCACAAAGGCCCACTGAATCCGGTACCGAAGCTACCGAGTCACGGCCACTGGCGGCCACCGCATTCCAGCCAGACCACGGAGATAGCACACCGTGGAAAACCATGTGAGAAAGTTAAGCGGAAATATCACAATGAGGACATAAAGTTTGGATTTTCCTGGACTGGGGATCTGGAGGATCCTAGACCTCACTCTGTTTTGTGTTATGACATTTTGACAAATGAAGCAATGAAACCATCTAAACTAAAGCGTCACTTTGAGTCTAAGCACAAAGATTTTACAGATAAACCTGTGTCCTTTTTTGAGAGAGAACGAGACGAGCTTGAGCGACACATGAGTAAAAGCACCTCAGAGTTTTTTATGCCCGGTGAAGATGCAAAGGCTATTGAAGCATCATACAAAGTGTCTCTACTCATTGCGAAAACGGGAAAACCCCATTCCATTGGAGAGAATCTAGTTAGGCCTGCTGCAGAAGTTATGGCAAACGTAATGCTAGGGAAGAAAGCTAGTGATGAGATGAACAAAGTACCTCTGTCCAATGACACTGTCCAGCGACGCATAACTTCAATGTCCGAAAATGTCCAAGAGCAGCTGATCACACGATTGCATCCCTTCTTTTCTCTTCAGCTGGACGAGTCTCGGGTTCTCTTCTGTAAATCAGTTCCAACGAACACCACAGGAGAAGCGATCTTGATGCACTAAATACCTTCATTGTGCATAATATCATTGACTGGAAATGTTGTGTTGGAATTTGCACTGATGGTGCAACTGCGATGACAGCCAAATACAAGGGCCTGGTAACGCATGTGCATAATGTTGCTCCAGCCGCCGTGTCAACCCACTGCTGCATTCACAGAGAGCAGCTCGCAGTGAAAAACATGCCAAGTTGCCTTAAAACTGTCTTGGACGAGGCAGTTAAAATAGTCAACTCAATCAAAGTCAAGGCCCTCAACTCGCGTCTTTTTAAAGTCCTGTGTGAAGAAATGGGGAGTGAGCACACAAACCTTCTGTTCCACACTGAAGTGCACTGCTTGCAAGGTCCTGTCTCGTCTCTTTGAACTGCGCGATGAAGTAACATTATTTCTGCACCAAGCTGATGACCTGAATGATCGACTTCATGACTTTATGTGGCTTTCAAAACTTGCCTATCTTGCAGATATTTTCAGCACGCTCAATACGCTCAACTTAGCACTGCAAGGAAAAGCGGTCACGGTCTTCACTGTACAGGACAAAATGAAAGGGGCCCGCACCATATTACAGCTCTGGTGCGCACGTATCGATCGCCGTGAATTTGACTGTTTCCCCACTCTAGCGGACCTTCTAGAGCGCCAGACTAACCATATAAATGTCTGTGTTAATAGAATATTTTTAAAAATAAAACTGACCTTGTATCACATGAATTACCGCATTTTGAGGGACTATTTTCTCGCAGATCACTCCGCCGCTGCCTTAGCTTACAGCCACGAAGCTGATGCCGCTCAAATATAAGTTATTTAAACGCAAAATGGTTAAAATTAACCTATCGACACAGACATTTATATCATTAGTCTGGTGTTATATGTGATTTACCTCAGGTGCACTGTGGAGTGCGCCAGACTGTTTTTTAATGCGGGCTAGCGTTTACCATAGAACTGCTTTAGCCTTGCTCTAGCCTAGCGCAACTAGACTCTTCAAATATAAGAACTGCATGAATTTAAGAAAAAAATATCTCCAGACATCAACAACACTCTGGATAACTAGGAAATGAGGCCCTATGTCAAAAATCCCGAAGTATCCCTTTAAGATGCAAGAAAAAAGTATATATTTTTTCAAGGGAAAATGACAGAATAGTAACTCACAGTGACTTGGAAAAGTAACTTTAATCTGATTACTGGCAGTCCCGGCGCCAGCTCAGTACAGAAGGGGGGCGGCTGAAACCAAGGGCGGGCGATGACGTTAGGGTCCGCACACACTACATGATTTTTATGCCCGATTTTGATACAAATCCCAGTCGCGCCGAGTCTTCCCGAGTCGGGGGGGGGGTCACAACTGGACTGGCGCTCGAATCGTGTAGTGTGGGCAGCAGTCAGACGCAACTGGACTACAGTTGCAGGAAATCAAACATGTTTGATTTTTAAGCCCGATTTTGGACACACGGGAGAAACGTGGGTGATTTTACCATCCCCAAAGTGAACACACAGTGGCCAATGACCGAGTGAAATAAAGACAGAAAAACACAGCTGCGCCTGCCTCGTCATTTCTCTGTTAAAACAGCGGCACAAACAACTCATTTCATGGCCACAGCGATTCCCACACGAAACAGCACAACTTTATATCACCAAAAGTTAACGAGAACCACCTTTTCAAGCTACATTCCAACCGCGAACAGAGTTTAGCGGCACTTACTGAGTTTGGAGATGAACTGTTCAGCTTCACCTCACCGGCTAGCGGCTCACCTCTCTCCTCTTTCTCCACTCGCCTCTCTCCGCTGTGTCCTCCGCCTCCTCCATCTCAGGGCTGAGGCCCGTCTCCTTTTCTTATTAAATCCACTGAAATATGTCCCGCTTCTTCGTGTCGCCGACTTTTATCTCCATTTGACAGAACTATAGCCAAGTTGAAGGCTTCGTAGCAGTTGTAGCCTTGCACTGCGATGTTGTGACACTGTTGACACCGCTGACCAATCGGGACACGCACATTTTCCCACGCTCACAAACACTCCATTCTGAACAGAAAATATAACTGCTGGCTACAGGCTACTCCTTATGGCGGGATGATGCACTGATTACATAGTAAGCAGGTGCGTGATGGGTTCAAGGACCACTGGAAATTCTGAATTTGAATTTTCAAAACTGTTCATTAGAGTCAGTGGAGTTTCTTCCGAATTTTGGGTTGTTTTGAACACATCATAGACTGAAAACAATATATTAAAAAAATGAAAACACTACATTTGACTGAGGGGGCGGGACTGTCCGCGTGAGCGGGCGTCGCCCCCTTACGCCCCTCTTGACGCCGGTACTGATTACTGGTCTGGAAAATGTAATGCATTACATTACAAGTTACTGAAAAAAGTAGTCAGATTAGCGTAATTTGAGAGCATTCTCGTTACTGGTATCACTGATGCCAACACATATCCCCATAGTTCACATCAGTGTAGACAGTATTAATACAAGTTATTTGCACAGAATAATATACAGTCCTTTTACTGGTGTCTTGTTCGGCGCTGATTCACATAACTGTTTAGCTGAAAACCTCTGTCTGCGCGCTAACAAGACTAACAGAGACGGCCTAATTATTGGAGTTTTCCAGACGACCCCTGTGCCTATGCAAAGTCTTCATCTCCAATCAGCGCATTCCTGTGACAGCCCATCCACAGCTACCAGCCCGCTCCTTTGTTAGCGACGAGACGGGGAAGGCTTTCAAGATCAGATGACACGCGGGCTCTGATCGTGGAAAGCATTATTATGTATATCATATTCACACCATGTTTTAATGAGGCATAAAGTGTATGGGATTTGACAATAAAAGGGACGGACAAAGATCAGGAGATGTGAAGGCGGGGTTTTAATATTGTTGATAGATGTGCAGAGTTTCTCCAGATATTATTGGTGACTAATGAAGACAAATTAATAATCATAATAATGATAATAATAATACATTTTATTTGTAATGCACTTTACATTTGATGCCAAATCTCAAAGTGCTACAAGTGGACAACAGAATTAAAAACAATACAATATACAATATAACACAACATATATTGAAAGACAGGACTAAAAAAACAAGCATTAGCTGTTAAAAATAAGCTTGTGTAAAAAGGTTTGTTTTACACAAGCTCCAAAAAGGTGAATTAAAAGTGAACAGGAGAGTCAAACCGCAAACAAGCCTCTGATAAAACGAATACACTTTTTAATTTCCTAAAAGTCAACTTTGCTTGATATGTCTCGACGCTGCTGCAATACTATCTGCAGCCATGGTACAGTGTCCCATTGGCTCCAATACTCTTAACTCCATCTGAATACAAAAAAATAACTGAGTAAATACCAGACACTCTAGTAAATACCAGACACTCTAGTAAATACCCGACACTCTAGTAAATACCCGACACTCTAGTAAATACCAGACACTCTAGTAAATACCCGACACTCTAGTAAATACCCGACACTCTAGTAAATACCAGACACTCTAGTAAATACCCGACACTCTAGTAAATACCAGACACTCTAGTAAATACCAGACACTCTAGTAAATACCAGACACTCTAGTAAATACCCGACACTCTAGTAAATACCAGACACTCTAGTAAATACCAGACACTCTAGTAAATACCAGAGCTTTGACCAGAGGAGACTGTAACAGATATGGGGACTCACGAGTGGGACTCGGACTCGAGTCGGACTTAAGTCGCTATTTTTAGAGACTTGCGACTCGACTCGGACTTGTCTCCTAAAGATTCGAGACTTGACTAGTACTCGTGGTCTGAGACTCGTGAACATTACGAGTCCCATGCGCACTTAATACACACGCTTTTTTGTCGGCCTCTCCCTTGTCTCTGCCTCCTCTGTGTGAGCTCTTTCTCTCTTTCACCCAGCACCGCGCTGCTCATCGGCTCTTCTGCCGTGTGCCCCCCCTCCCTGCCGTATGCCCCCCTCCCTGCCGTGTGCCCCCCTCCCTGCCGTATGCCCCCCTCCCTGCCGTATGCACCCCCCTCCCTGCGTGCGCACGCTGCCCTGTCGTGTGTTTGTTGACATCGTGAGTGCGCTATTCGGACTGTACTTCTAGCGATCAGGTGAAATACAACAGTTTCTCTCATTATTAATATAACGCCCACCGCGGTAAGCCTTCATTGGGCTTAATACTAGCGTAAGCGCCACAGCGAGAGTGAAGGAAAAAGGCGGAGTTAAGAGGAGTTTGAGCTGCATAAATTGTAACCAATGGGTGCTGGCTGCTCTGCTTTGCGACGACGACACTGGAGGCCGCCATTGCTCCGCCATTGCTGTAGTACCGCCATAAAGCCGCTAGGCCCCCATTGGAATCCATTGCACTTTAGACACGTTAAAAACAACTTTAATGCCCGGTGCCTAATTGTTTGGAACTGTCTACAGCTAGATATTCCTTCTGTGATTACGCTGGGTTAGACACAATCAGAGGCACCGGGCTGGTTATGGTAGGATACATTTTAGAAATCTCCTACTTAACGGGGGTCTGACTGTTAGCATTGGAGCTGCGCAAGCTACACGTCACGCAAGGGTCGAGTCTACAGTGAAGATCCCGCCCTTATGCCCTTATTAGGAACATGCTTTGTCAGAGCTGGGGAGGAGGAGTCTGTAAATCCGCCATGATTTCCCCCTCGAATGTGGTCATTGTGGTAAACGGGGAGGAGTGAGGAATGACGGTCTATTAATAATATGTCTATGGTTGTAACTTAAAGCTACTACTCAGTAAAGTGATTAGTGATCAAATCATTACCATTACGAGGCTACCATTTATTTAGGGAATATTTTGTCAAAGACCAAAAGCTGGCAGTGGATATAGCAGGTCCTGTAGCTACAGGCTGAAGATGGGACACTCATGTCAACAGTCTGTAAATCTTCAAGGTAAGACTGGAAGTATTATTATCCACAGTGGAGTTTTACTGTATGATAAAGGTCACTTCAGTAACATTCTGAAGCTAATACTGCAGACATGTTTGTGACAGAGTACATCTGTGATATCTATACTGATGTTACTTTTACAAAACTGAACTAAGTAATGTAGTGGTGTGGGAGGAATAGTTGAATGAATGACACAGGGCCTGCCTTTGGCCACAGCTGTAGACAGTGGTAAATAGTTCATATTATTTTTGTGTTTTCCTAATTTACCATTACATTGGGATTGACTGTGAATGGCCTTATGCTTCATAGAAATATTGAGTTTAGTTTAGTTTAGTTTATTGGTTTATTTGGTAGGGACAGTGCAAGTTAATGAACAAGCCACACCGGATTGTAGCCTTGGGCTAATTTCCATCCGTCGTCCCCCATGCGCACTCTCAAACACACTCTCATTCATCCTGGCCTATTGTACATGTTTTTAGTGGTAGGGGAAACCGGAGTACCCGGAGGAAACCTACGCAGACACGGGGAGAACATGCAAACTCCACACAGAAAGGCCCCGGCCTTGGTGGGAATCGAACCCGGACCTTCTAGCTGTGAAGCACGAGCGCTAACCACTGTACTACCGTGCCGCCAAATAATCACCGTGAGATGGTGATTATTTGTGTTTGGAAGGCCTGGGCTCGTATTTGTCTGATAGTTGTTTTTAATTTACAGGTGTTTATTGATTTTAAAATAGTTTTATTGTACTGTGATTTGAATTAGTGTAAAACATAGAAACCATGGGACTTGACTTGGACTTGAGGGTTCAGAGACTTGGACCTCTGTTTTCTGACAGACTATAAACATATTCATCACACCAAATAAAGTCAAGCCATAATCGAGTCCACATAATATATTCAGAATTCATAATTTGTTGAAGTAATAAAGAAATTGGAGAAAGTTAAGTTTTTTGCCCCCTGGCTGTTTCAAAGCCTAACCCAGGCCTAGCGGATATCTTACAAGAGAGAAGATAGTAATTACTTGAAATACAGTGCAATTCCTTTAAAACTTTTTGGAATGAAGTTTTAGATAAATCTTCAGTTTAAAATAGTGCGTTTCATGTCCACAAGTTACTACGTAGATAATTAGCTGCAATCATTTTTTAAACTCTCAATATTCACTTTTTATCAAAATGTCTAGGATTACTTCCGGCCTCAACTATTGAGCAATATTGCACGACATTTTGTCCTTGCTCTACTTTGATTATTCCTGCAAAACTAAGCTCCTAGCCGTGTTGTAGGTAAACCTTCCTGAAGTGCATGTATAAAGAGACAAGACTGATCTTGCCGAGTCTCTGGAGAAATCAGATGATATCAGGAGCGTAGTCGGCGTCGTCCTTTTTCTTTCTTCCGGGTGGTTTGACATAGATTCAGAGAGATCGCTGTGTGTGGTGTACTCGCCATGATCAACGCCTGCTGACCTTGATGCGCTGATGATGGAAGTTGATGGACTGACTCTTTGACACATGTTGGTCCCGCTGGCAGCGCAGGGCCAACAGCCAGGCCTGACAGAGGGGACGATGCAAAGAGTCATATTGATCACAGTGCTGTCTCCGCTAATGACGAGTAATTGACAGACAGACCCAAAGGCTAATCACCAGCGTTACATTCTATCATTGACCTGTCCTTTAACGCACAACTAAGACTGATGGGCCGTCGTCTTTATACTGCAACTTCTTTTATGTCCAAGGAGGAAGCATTCGGCCAAATAGGACTTTGAAGACAAACGCAGATTTACAAGCATATACTTGAGTGTTTTAATGGCACTTATGTCTTAGCATTACACTTGGAGTTCAAACGAAGAGTCCATTTGCAAACAGAACAAGGAATCTATATTAACCTATGAAGCCTAGAAAATTTAAACCAATAGTGTTTGGGATGGAATGTTCTAAATTGACCATTACCATGGAAATTCACCATGATTTGTGGGTACAAGAGCCATGGAACAACTGTGATTGTTGCTGAGTCACTGTTAGTAAATATACAGTATGTTATTTCAGTTATTCTTTTCCTCCATTTCATACCCAAAAAACAAACGCTGAAACCTTCAACAGTATTATTGTATTACTTTAGGTGACCCAATCATAGTTTCTGTCCCAGTCTCGATTAGTTGACGCTAGCATTAGCATGCTGCTGCTAGCTGCGGTTTTGCACTACAATCAAAAGTACATTTGTGGAATGTTAATCTAACTCAACAATTAAAATCTCCAGGCTAAGACCTCGTAAATGAGGTAGCATTCCCATATTCACTGAAAAATATGAGAGCCAAAACAGGTATCAGTTCCGTATCGGATATTTGGAATTAATACCCGATACTGCATTTTGATACAGGATTTGGGATTCATTGATACTGTATCCAACCTGACCCAAGCCTGTTAGTACATCGAGGACAAGGCTCCAACACGTGACGTGCTCAGTGAATGTGTCAGACAATGGAGAACAGAAGATGAGGTGCTGGAGGTTCCGTCATGGGAGGACAAGGACTGACACATAACTGAAGATATCAGGAAATCCAACCAATGGCAAGACAGAGCTGGACTGAAGGACAGCACAGAGGCACTCATCATGGCTGTACAGGAGCAGGTCTTGAGCACCCGAGCAATACAGGCCCAGATCTGCCACACAAGACAAAACCTGTAGACTGTGCAAAGAGGCCAATGAGACAATCCAGCACATAACTGCAGGGTGTAAGATGCTGCAGGGGGCTGGTAACCCCAAGGTCAAAGTGGGAAACACCTCCAAAGGTGGTAGAGAATGACCGAGCCAAGATCCTGTGGGACTTCCAGATACAGACGGACAGAATGGTATGAACCAACCGGACATTGTAGTGGACAAAGAGCAGAGGAAAGCCGTTGTGGTTGACATAGCAATACCAAGCGATTTCAATATAAGGAAAAAGGAACACGAGAAACTAGAGAAATACCAGGGGCTCAGAGAAGAGCTGGAGAAGGCCTGGAGAGTGAAGGCATCAGTGGTGCCTGTGGTCGGAGGAGTGGTTCCAGCCGATCCCAGGAAATACATCAGACATCTCGGTCCAGAAATGTGTTCTGGGAACACAAAGATACTGTGGAGAACCCTCAAGCACCTGGCCTCTGGTAGAGGACCCGTGCTTGGAAGATAAAAAGAGAGACCGCCGGTGAGGAAGAGTTTCTTCTATATAACTTTATCGTAGCATGTATGTGCTATTTTACCAGAGTGCATCATAATGTGTTCTTCATTTGATTTCATTCGTTTTTTCCCTTAGTTTTTAAAGGATTATAGGCTATTGTTCTGTGATATGACCCAACAGCAGGAATAAATAACAGGCGGGGTCACAAACCCCATTAATTGTTATAATTGGGGTCGCGGCTCAAGAGCTTGGGAACCCCTGACCTAGAGCATGGGCCGCAAACTGACTGGTACCAAAGTGCTTGCCTCTCCCGCGCTCGTTCTTCATAGCAGCCACTCTCATGTCTTCCTCATCTCTTCAAGGACGATTTTTACAGCATTCCGCATTGTTTGCACTTTCATTCATCATTGCACAGACCAGAACCAGACCACATCCGAGGACGTTACGGCACGATCTAATCTAACCTATATACAGAGGAGTTGCTGCTAGCGTTGTAGAATACAGTGAGGTTGCATAGAACGTTTGAGTGGACTTCAATAATGGAATCAAGTCAAGCCACCACTGTAGACTGCATTGCCCGTGACAACAGAAATCTACCCATTGGTGGGTGTCAATGTCGAACCTTGGCTTGATCAGATTAAAAAGGCAGACCAGAGCATCACTAAGTCATGGTAAGGAACCCGACCCAGACTAGAGGAACATGCAAACTCCAGAAATGCACATTGTTTCCCGTGACATTACGATATTCTGGGCATCTAAAAATTATACTATTATACTGTGGTGGCTCTGGGCTTTCCATTTTCAAACAGAAGCAACAGAAGAAAAGTGATACAAAAATAAAAAGATTATCTGTGATAATCCTCATAAGAGCAGGAGCAAAGAAGTACTTTTTTTCCCACAGGAACACTTTGTAGTAGAAAGGTCACAATGGCCACGCTCATTAAATGTTCACAAAGAATATTTCAGTGATTAATCCCCACACTATTGAGTGTTGAAAGTGGGTCAGGAGGTAATCCGGCCTCTTTCTTTGAATGTTGAAAGAATTGGGGACCCGCACTGTAGCCTTTTCAGTGTAAGACTTCAACTCCTCGGTGATGTCTGCTGAAATGTTAGTTTTAGGCACAGCACTTTTTAACAGAATAGCATCGTAATGAACTGACTCGGAAATCCATTAGAAAAGACCTTCTGCTTGCACCAAGTTGATTCAATACACACATTAGAGGCAAATAAATAGCATTAGATCCACAAGCTAGCATTAGCCAACTGCAATTTGTGTTTGCCATTTAGCCAATTAAATCTTAAATCATGAAAAATGGAGGCCTGTTAATTTTGTTGTTTATTCGGTACTATATTTTTCTGGGATGCAACGATACCACTTTTTCTAAAGCCGATATGAGTACGAGTAACATTTGAGTACTTGCCAATATCAAATACCGATACGGGTACAAGGGATTTTCTTCAACATACTGTTTAAAAAGTATACATGGTTTATAGACAGACTTTTTCACAGCAGATTGGATTGAACAAATGACATTTTATTTTATTCATTTTTCATTCAATATCATTTTTATTGCGTATAACTTCATTATCATTGTTTTCTGAGGCTTAATGTTCTGATAGATTTCTTGGGTCTCACTTAGTGATCTCTAAATATGTGAAATGGAGATGGAGTCCACTGTGAACATAGGTAGAACAGCCCATGTCCAAAAGTTACCCAATGCCTGTGCTGTTTTCATTTATTTTCTATTTAATAATAGTATTGAGATTGACTACTACTAGGCCTCTTTTTGCATTAGCCCCTCACTACAACTCCATGGGGATTTTAGCCTAGAGCCTTTGATCGTTTTTGCTCCAGCTAACTGTCGCTCAATATGAGCATGCTATATCATTTTATTTGCATTTTCTAAGTACTTATTAGTTGCTGGATGAGTTTTCCAGATGATTTCACTCCCTGAGCAAAAAGCGGCTAAGAATTGCCAGACTCGTTAGCAGCTAGTTAGCAACATTAGCTGCTCGTCTTGTACACACTGCAGAGCCAGCGCTGAGGCACAATGAAGACAACATTTAGCACTGGTTAAATGCAGCAAAGACTGTGATTTAGGGAGTGTAGTCTGTAATAAAGTCAGCTTTATGTGGAATATTGTATCTCTACTTAAGAATTCTCCAGCTTGTTGCTCTTTGCTCTCGTCAACTGAGAGGTGCATCCTGTAGGAGCCGCACATCAAGTGGTATCGGTTACTGGTATCAAGACCACATTAATGAGTACGAGTATGAGTACAAACATGATACTGGTATCGGTGCATCCCTCATATTTTTCTTGTGACATTAGGCTATGCTATTGTGGCTGATGTCATATGGACCCTGCGTTGTGTGTATAAAGTATGGCGGGACTGAATGTGGAATTTGGAGTACTACTCTATTTATTGATCTCTTCCCATGGAAGACAATACGAAAGGCTTAATATATATATATACATAAATGACAATAAAACAATGTGACAACTTAAAAGACATGCTAGATTCACAACAACGTGGAGTCTAACGGGCTGATGGCAACAGATCCCTACCTCTTCCCATGGAAGACAATACGAAAGGGAAGACGGAACAGGAGGAGCCAACATATATACGGTCATAGACAGGACATGACCATAGACATATTATTAATAGACCGTCATTCCTCACTCCTCTCCGTTTACCACAATGACCACGTTCGAGGGGGAAATCATGGCGGATTTACAGGCTCCTCCTCCCCAGCTCTGACGAAGCATGTTCCTAATAAGGGCATAAAGGGGGGAGCTTCACTGTAGACTCGGCCCTTGCGTGACGTGTAGCTCGCGCAGCTCCAATGCCAACAGTCAGACCACCGTTAAGTAGGAGATTTCTAAAAATGTTTGCTACCATAACCAGCCCGGTGCCCCAGATTGTTTTTAACCCAGCGTAATCACAGGAGGAATATCTAGCTCTAGCCACTTCTAAAACATTAGGCACCGGGCATTAAAGCTGTTTTTAACGTGTCTAAAGTCCAATGCATTCCAATGGGGGAATAGCGGCCATATGGAGGTACTACAGCAATAGCGGAGCAATGGCGTCCTCCAGTGTCGTAGTCACAAAGCAGAGCAGTCAGTGGACATTGGATATGACACACAAGGGGCAGAAAACCAAAATAAAAGACTATTTACACGGGTCTAATTATATAAAACAATACTGCCAGGCAAAACAAATTCAAGTGGGCAATTATAACTGGTACAAATGAAAGAATTCCCAGCCAACAATACTTTGAGAGTAACACCACGCTACGCCAGACGATGGCACCTTGACCCAATTCGCCAGGATTAACTAGGCTATTATAACACCGTTACACTCTAAATGTTTACAGCACAAGCTAATTTCCTTCAAGTCATGTCTATCAATCAACACTTAAGAAAAAAAAAAGAATATGAATAGTTTTGGATTCTAACATATACCCATCGACCAAATTTAGGCTGTGTCAAAACCTTCTTCAGGAGGTGTGATGCTTTGGACTTCAGGAAATGGACGACATAAACGATATATATGTCATAAAATAAGTATGTCTTTCGTTTGTCCCGCCTCTTGGAACCGCCACCTTAACGTGGTGGAGGGGTTTGAGCCCCTGAATGATCCTGGAGCTCTGTCATCGGGGGCTTCATGCACCTGGTAGGGTCTCCCATGGCAAACAGGTCCTAGGTGATGGGTCAGACAAAGAGCTAAGTCTGTGTTTAAAACACAGGGACAGAACAGACTAGTCAAAATAAACCACTAAGACCATGGATAGGAACAAAGACAAAACAAGAACTTTAAACTAAACTAAACTAAACGTGGTAGAAAAAATAGAAACACTCTGGGCTTTCAGCGCCTATATTGCTCCAAATGCACTATGTACTCTTGAGTTCACAGAGTTGTCAGTTATTAGCGTCGCTGAATAACTGACAACGCCGTGAAGAATAAAAATACGCGTTCTGGAATGGCCCAGTCAAAGTCCTGACATAAACCCGACTGAGATGCTGTGGCATGACCTCAAGAAAACCATTCAGACCAGACATCTAGGAATCTCGCTGAACTGCAACAGTTTTGTAAATAGGAATGATCCAAGATTCATCCTGATCGTTGCGCACGTCTAATCTGCAACTACAGGAAACATCTGGTTGAAGTTATTGCTGCCAAAGGAGGGTCAACCAGCTAACGGTTTACTTACTTATTCCACGCCATCTTGTGCATGTTTACATGTTATTGCCAATAAAAACATCACATTTGTTAATTAATTTAACTTAATTTTTCTCGCCACTGTATGGGTGATTCCAGAGATGCTGTCTTTATCTGTGACTCTCCAGGAGCAACTATATGGAAGGTTTCCGGTAAGTTTTTCTTCATTTGATGGAATGTATGCGTAACCATAGTGGTGGTTCAATCAGAAGAGAAAACTTACCAGAAACCATGATGTAAAGTCTACCTAACCACTCATAAAGTTACTAGGTCACTAAAAGGTCAAATAAGCACATAAGATTTGTTTTCACATCAAAAGTTCCATAATACACCTGTTTAAAATGACTTCTGTTGCAGTTCTACATTTGGATCCCTTTTTGGTTTGGTTTTCACACAATGCAGCAGTTTCTACCTTGATTTGAAATAGCAGCTCGGTAAGTGCAATCTCTCCTTTTGTTATCATACCCTCCATCTAAAGTTTAGGCAATCCTCGAGCCTATTTGACACTGACAGTTTTAGCGTTTTGGCAAATTAAATAGTCCGTTAGAAAAACAAACTCAAATCCCCCCATCCATTACTCGCTCTAAATGTCAAGTGCGAAAAACGAAACCTCCGGGGGTGAGCCAAAACGGGAGGTGAGGCATTCATCATTGTATTTCCTTGTCTAAATGTCAGTCTGATTTGCCTTGGTTATGTCCGTGAGCGTAAGTCATCTCTGGCGAATAATAGATGGACGCTCGTAAAACTGACAGACGGCGAGCCGAGAAAACAGGCAAATGGATCCATAAAGATATACCTGCGACGGAACGCCGCGGCCCACCAGAAACGGCCCGGCGTCAATGTGAGAGGCAAGGACAAACGCGCAGAGCGGTCATTACCAACATGAGGAGTGGGTGGAAAGTTTAGTGGAGTTAATTTAATCATTACGTTAAAGGGACCATACGCAGAACTGAACACATAAGGGCTAAGGGATAAAGTGCTGGAATATGCTATACAACAGTGGAAAAATCGAACATTGGATTCTGTGTCCTATTAATCCTACATGAATTGGAATGGAATGTATAGAACGTATGTATGTATGTATGGAACCTGACACACACTACACAACGTTTATGCCCGATTTTGATACAATTCTCAGTCGCGCCGAGTCTTCCCAAGTCGTGGCTTGTCGAAGGCAGTCGCACAGAAAGAAAAGCTCACATGGTTATGCTAATTAATGGGCGGGGCTTCCTCTGCCTCTCAGCGCAGTCTCACGTGTTCTCCCACCTGGCTCAAATGCAGTGCTGTAAAGTGGATTTGTTTACTCTTTCTGGACTCTTTACGCGTGTAAGTGGACATAATGACTTGGGCAAATGAAGATGGCTGATTATCGCGATGTTTGGAATATTTATCTGCGTTTGGCTTCCTGCAACTTTTCATCGCGTTCTGCACACGGGACGTACTTCATTCACCACAGCGCAGCGCAGGGGCACAACTACTCACTTTCTGGGGGGTATGCAGACACACAGCCGGCGCCCCCTAACCCCGCGCCACACACACACGCTATGGGGCCGTCAAGTGCTATGAGGAAATGGCCTAGATGGTATGGGGCGCTGTCCCTTGCACGCCGACTATATTTAAAAAAAAAAAAAAAAAAAATCTCTATCATGTTGGGGCTTGTGATGGGACTTTGATGGACCCCGCGCACCATGGACAGTGCTGGCGCTGGGAGCGTTTGGGCGCGCTCTTGGTGTTTCCCCAGAGCCACGCTCTGAAACCCTTACCCCGCAGGTTTGACCATACACAACATCCACAAATCATAATATAATACATTTTCAACATAGTTTTATGAGACAAAAAGAATGTTAAAGGGGGGTATTATGCTTTTTTCAATCACATAGCACCAGTCTATAGCATACTACAATGATGACGTAACCTTCTGTTGGTCTGTATATGCAGTAAATTAAAATAACTGCCTTGAATAAAATTGCTCTCTCAAAATGGCTGTACTGAACGTCTTGAAATAGGCCTCTGTCTCTTTAAGAAGCTTTCCGACACGCCCCCTTCAGCACACTGCTGTGGCATCTAACAACTACTGCGAGAAGGGGGCTCTGCTGAGCTGAGGAGCAGTGGTTGGTGGCTTGGCTGGTGACAAAAGGTCCAGAGGCGTCTCCAGGAGGTGGGGGCGTTCCTAGGAGGACTGAGGCATAGCTACACCTAAAATGGCTGCCGTCTAAGTTTTTACTGATTACTCAAAAATATGTGAATGAGCCAAGGCAACACTCCAGGCATGTGTTTAATGAGGGAATGACATAATAACATGATATAAAGCTTGAAAAAGTCGATTTTACATAATACCCCCCTTTAACTTGTTAAGTAAGTTTACTGACTGAAGTTTGGAGTCTGTAGAAGCTACTAAAGTGAGATGTTTTTGCAAGAGGAATGAATATCCACCAAATTTGTTGTTATTTATTGGTTTATTTGATGGGGACAGTGCATGTTGATGAACACACCACACTGGATTGTAGCCATGTGCTAATTTGCATCTGTTGTCACACAGTCGCACTCTCAAACACACTCTCATTCATCCTGGCCTATTTTTAGTGGTGGAGGAAACCGGAGTACCCGGAGGAAACCTACGCAGCATGCCTCAATAAGTCCATTATTGACAAGGACTTGCGCTTTGAGCCCAACACTGATGCTACCTGCAAAAAGGTGCAGCAAAGACTATTCTTTTTAAGAAAAATAAATTCATTTAATGTTTGTAATGTCCTCATGACTACATTTACCAGTGTTTTATTGAGTCAGTTTTAACATTTTGTTTTGTGTCTTGCTTTGGTGCTCTTTCTGTGACCAACAAAAATTGTCTGGTGAAGTTGGTCAAAGTAGCAGGTAAAATTATTGGTGCACAGCAGACTCCGCTGCATGACCTTTACAGCCAAAGGGTTGTATGTAAAGCCCAACAGACCATCCGTTTTTCAAGGAGTTTAACTTACTCCCCTCCGGACGCAGGCTGAGAATGCCCTATACTGGAACCCGTCGGGGCAGGGCCTCTTTTATTCCAGAAGCTGTTGCTAAGATGAATGAGTTTATGATGCTCAGCAAAGAAGCTGCAGCACCTTAGGCTTACTTCGATGTTATGCTTATTGGCTCTCAGCTTCAGAGCTGGACTAATGACGCTGTTACTGTATGATCTTTGTCCTAACACAATTGTTGCCCTACTGTGCTTTGTTTTTGTGTATCATGTGTGGACACCTGCTGCATAATCATTTCCTTCGGGACAGTAATAAAGTTGAACCTTGATTTCGTGGGCCATTTTTCTAAAAGTTACGATGAAAAGTTGCGATTCTTTTTTTTCTGCTTAAAAGGCGCATTATGCAACTTATGTGGAAGAAGTAATTCAATATGTGTATGTATTTGACCGTCTAGTGACCCAGCGGCTGTATGAGTGGTGAGCATGATGCCTTTACTTTCCATCACAGTGGTCTCTAGAACCATCCAGGGTCTATTGTTTGGAAGGTTTTCTCTGCTGACGGAGCCTCTCACCAGAAAACCTACAAAACAATTGATCCTGAAGCATTGTAGAGACCACCGTGATTGAAAGAAAAGGCGTTGGGTCACTACAAGGTCAAATACGATATTGATATTGTGTTAATAGTTGTGATGCGGAGTCTGGAGGGACTGTCTAACGCTATGATGCCTGCGTATGTTAAGTTCCTCATCTTCAGTACTCAAATTACCTAAAAGCATGTTTCCTAATAACTGTTGAACTACTTACTGTTCAAGCTATGTCAGTTTCACACCTAATGTGAACTCCAGGCGTTTGTGTGAACTAAAACTACAGTCGAATGTACCTTTGGCTCAACAACAAGTTCATGTCCCTAAATACAATAGTAAAGGAAATGCTAGTGCTGGGAAAACGTTCAATACCTAAGCTTTATCTCAGCGCCACACGTTACTGTCGTTTCAATCAACTATTTTCTCAGAGCTCACAAAGCCTCTCCAGATTGACACAAAGGATGACAAGTGGGTTACGGAACTGCTCAGGGTTGGAGAAGTGAAAAATAAAGTACTTAAGAGATCTATCTTTTGATTTATTTATCATTTAAATCAATGGGAACACTGGTCATGGAAGTTTCAAACTACGATCTTTCATTACGTTATACTTATACGTTTTATGTCTTAATAGTGAATAACTCTTTTGTCATCTCACTTGGTGATTCAGGGCCATATGATGAACTCAATTCTGCTTCTGCTGAATAGTTCCCGGTGAAAACCATCTTCATCAATATAGGCAAAAAGAGAACAAAAATCCAAGGCACTCCGATTAATAGTAAAAGTCCTTTTGTTAAATGTATGAAGAATGTCAAACGCGACCAAAACGCGTCTGCATGTCCACTTAATAAAGGACTTTAACTAGGAATCGGAGTGCCTCGGATTTTTGTTCTCTTTTTGCCTATACTTACGTTTCGGATCCTGAAGAGTACCTGACCTCCTTCACTGACAATTCTACCCACTGAAGCGATCACTTTGTTCCCATCATCATCAGTGTTGGAGAATTCACCTCACAGAAAGTTTTGAGTTACATATGACCGTTTACTTTAGATATTACATTAGACCACTCAGTTACTGACTCTGGGACTAATTATAATGGGTTGTAGAGTTCTGTTGGATCTAAAGCAGTCGTTCCCGACCTATTGAGAGGGGGGCCAAGAGGTTTGTCTGCTCAGACCATCAGGTCATAAGTGATGTTATTTCAGCAAATTTACTGGTTAAAAATCATAAAATAGGACTTAGAAAGGAGTACAATGCAGAACACACTCTCACACGTTTCAGTTTATAGATTTGAAATAATTGGCCGTAATCTTTATGTTTTTGTATACAGTGCCTTGCGAAAGTACTAAAACACCTTGAACTTTTGCACATTTTGTCATGTTTACAACCCTAAACGTAAAGATTTTATTTTGAATTTTTTACTGAAAGTTCACACACAAGTAACAGACAACTGTGAAGTGAAAGCAAAATGATACATGATTCTGTTATTTACAAAAAATAGAAAAGTGGGGTGTGCATAAGTATGGGAATGTTATAAAGGCAATTTAATGCACTCCGAAAATGCTGTATGAATACTTATGCACGCCCCACTGCAAAAGTTCAAGGTGTATTAGTACTTTCGCAAGCCACTGTATATATATGCGGGGTCACGACTTTGGAGTTGGGGACTACAGCACAATCACCGTGGGATGAAAAGCCACTATATAGGACAGGTTTTAATGCTTTTGAAAATATGTTTTATTTAGATGGATAACATCCAGTGTAAGAATTGCTTTGACCCATGTGACAACGCTGGGGTCGGTATCATATTTTTTCAGCCATGCTGGTTTTTGTACATGAGCACTAAAAAGTGGAAGACTAAGTCTATGATTGACAGGATTGACAGGCTCTGTGGAGGCT
The DNA here is from genome assembly GCA_007210695.1 of Neogobius melanostomus. Taxonomy (NCBI): domain Eukaryota; kingdom Metazoa; phylum Chordata; class Actinopteri; order Gobiiformes; family Gobiidae; genus Neogobius; species Neogobius melanostomus. The sequence continues at coordinate 116,168 of VHKM01000136.1, forward strand.
CGTGAGGGCGCAGCTTCCCGCCGTGTTGCCCGTTTCAGGAACAGTCTTCGTAGGAGGAGCTGTATTGTCATGTTAATTTCAAAGACCACTCAGGATCATCACAATGATTGGGGCTAAATGGAACGCTGGTTATCTCATCTATGGTCCCGACCCACCAGTTGAGCACCACTGATCTAAAGCATCTATGAGCAAACGAGCCAGCTCCAGTCAGTTGTTGTTTCCATGAGGTTTAGAATGTGCTGTTTACAGAAATCTAAAATTGAAGTATGGAGCCTTACAAAAATGTATCATTATAAGTATACTATGTCCACATTACGTGCTGAATAGAGCGTTACGAACACTGCATGTCTTCAAGACAAAAGAAATGTGTTTGTTTTTTGGTAAGTGCCCCATGATGCAATGATAGAAAAAATATAACCTGCAGTATGCCCGTTACGAACACTACATTAAAGGGACATATTATGCAAAATTAACTTTTGTGAGCTTTTAAGCTGGTGCTTTTCCTCTGTCGTTTGGTTACTTGGAGTGGTTTTCTGATCGATTCTGCCCCGCCTTTGTGTGGTCTGTATCTGGAAATCTCCCCGCCTACCAGGAAGAGCACAGACCTGCTGTCACGTAAATTATGTTTTTTAGATGTGTTCATGATGTTATAGTGCCCATCTGTCTTCCATATTGTAAATTGTTTTGTTTTTTAAATAAAATGTAAAAAAAAAAATGCTGAGTGACGTTTGCTTAGGGGCAGGGTCCATTCGGCTTTGGACTCGTTTCTATTCTCAAATAGTTTTAGGTCAATATTGCCTCTTGCAAAATATTGAATAATGCTGTATGTGTGTAATAGATGAACAGCATCTATTCCAGACAAATGCCATAATATGTCTCCTTTGAACCCTGGACAATTCAATTCAGTTTTCATTGGGTCGCCATTGGAAAAATACTAATTGTAATTTATTTTTTATTTTTTACAAATACCCTGTTTTGACATCACTACTGCCACATATTACCACTGAACTGCCAAGGTTTGACCCTTTCAAAACAGCACAGACCGTTTTAGAAACAGAAAACCATAAAATAGCATTTTTGTGGGGAAAATGGTAAAACTTTAAATAGCCATCACTCCTGTAATAATCCTCAGATCTGCAGCTGAAGCAGAGAAGCCTGTGACATAATAAATGGGAACTAACGCATGAAGAGATGATTTATCTATTCTCTCCTAATATAAGGGTTTCTGTGGCATGCAAATTTGTTACGTAAAAAATTAGCTAAATTTGACGACATTGCAACAGGTTTGCCTCAAGTGACACCAATGAAAGTGAGTTGCCCGTGTTAACATAGGTACTTGCCACATAATAATCCATCTATTTAGATATACACAATGAGATTGGCGTTTGAAAAACCTGTGTCAACGCACGACGACGCGAACAATGGCTTTTACCTAAACAAAACTTTGTCTGCAAACTAACTCCAGTTAATAATGACATCAGCAAATCCCACGCTGATGAGTTTCCCTTAGAAATAAATAAATAAATAAAGAGATTAAAAAATAGAAGCAATTAAGTGCAATTTGAAACAATTATAATCAGAGTTGTTTTGAAACATCGTCTGAATGAATATTGATGTGTATCCAGTGCACAAGACGGATCTCATTCAGAAACATGGCGTCTGTCTCCACACAGATAACACAGGCATATTTATCTGAACTGGAGGAGGGTGTGACGGTGACTGAAGTAATCAGGGCTACAACAACAGTGATTGTTGTTTTATGTTTGTGTTAGATATTAACATAATTTAGTCATAGATAATCTTGGTGTAAAGTATGCAAATTAGTGATGGGCGATAGAACAGTTTTTGGAATAATACGGGTCATTTTTGTTGATATCAATACTGGTAATTTCATACGGGTGAATGCATTTCACAATTCTAAAACTGGCCGTTTTATATTAATATGTAAATTAAATTGAAGTTACTGGTTAATTAAACAATGTCGATGTGAAAGTAAATACATATACGTGTTTATATGTATACAAAAGTAAACACATTTGAGACCTACACATTTCTTCTTCTGAGACACTGAAGAGGCACCAAGAGCCCCCCACAGCTGCAGCACAGTGGAGGCATCACAAGAGGCGCTACAGGAAACAAAAAGGGGACAAACGAGGAGGTATCCAGGCGAGCCTCACAGCTAAGCCACACATGCCTTCTATTGTTCTGGCTAATGGACGTTCACTGGGGAATTAAACAGATTAACGGCTAAGCTCTTCCCAAACGATGGTGAAAAACTGTTGTGGGGCGGAGGGAGCTGCGCAGGAGGATGAGGAAGGAGGAGGTGGAGCTGACCAGTGCAGGACACCACGCTCTGAAACAGGGACAAACCCAGGAGGCGCTGCACCGTTTCAGAGGATCAGAGACTGCAGGCAGCCAGGTTTCCTCCGGGTGCGACGGTTTCCCAGACCTTTAAAAACATGCTGGTCAGTGGTGGCACGGCTCAGTCGAAGCGGCTCATGACTAACACCTGAACACAATTTTGTTGTATGCTGTACAAAGCTTGTACAATGACAATTAAAGCACTTTCTTACTTAAAGAGGGGTATTATGCTTTTTTCAATCACATAGCACCAGTCTATAGCATACTACAATGATGACGTAACCTTCTGTTGGTCTGTATATGCAGTAAATTAAAATAACTGCCTTGAATAAAATTGCTCTCTCAAAATGTCTGTACTGAATGTCTTGAAATAGGCCTCTGTCTCTTTAAGAAGCTTTCCGACACGCCCCCTCCAGCACACTGCTGTGGCATCTAAACAACACTACTGTGCGGGGAGGGGCTCTGCTGAGCTGAGGAGCAGTGGTTGGTGGCTTGGCTGGTGACAAAAGGTCCAGAGGCGTCTCCAGGAGGTGGGGGCGTTCCTAGGAGGACTGAGGCATAGCTACACCTAAAATGGCTGCCGTCTAAGTTTTTACTGATTACTCAAAAATATGTGAATGAGCCAAGGCAACACTCCAGGCATGTGTTTAATGAGGGAATGACATAATAACATGATATAAAGCTTGAAGAAGTTGATTTTACATAATACCCCCCTTTAATGATATGGATGGCTCAGTTCAATACTCTGCTCAGTTTAATAAATCGTCCTTTTGTGTTTAATGCTCCTGCACCTTCTTTTTACATATGCAAATTAGTATCAATACTTTTTAGCTGGTATCAATACTTAAAAAGTAGTTGTTTGGTAAATACTATGATATGGATCCGCCCATCCCTAATGCGTATTTAAAAACGTGCCATGTCCTGAGAGAGGAAGTTGTTACCAGGAAATACACTCAACAGATATCAATTTTATGTCTATTTTTTGTGTGACCTGGACCTAGTTTTCACGCTGTGATCAGAGATGTTTAACTAGTTTTCTCCCTTAACATCTTAGTTTGAATGTCAGAATAAAAAAAACAAAAAACCTCCCCTATATGATGCCTATTTGGAGGTTTTGTTGCGAGCGAGCCGGAGATACACAGGAAGTAACTACGAGTGTCCACGTGCACCGTGAGAAAGGCGACCGAGATGACACTGTAATCCAAATATGGCAATTTCCCCTTGTGGAAATGATACACACACATGTGCAGACATTACAAAACTTTTGAGGCCATTTTCTCCAAATGAGGTTTTCATTCCACTCTTGCAACAACATGTCTACTTTGGTAGCTCCTACATACTCCAAACATTACAGTCTTGGGCTTCACAAGAAGGAGCTTGAAGATGGAAACAAAATGTCCTACACTCAGTCAGCCCAGATTATGCAACGCTCACTCTACCACCCACGGCACTCTCCGTAAAGCTGAGCAGTGGTTTTATGAAATAAGATTTACTTTATTTTCTTCTCGGGCAGTGACTTTTGAGTCTCCCCTGTATATCTGGGTAAAGTTTGTGTTTATGCCAGAAGACACGAAGGCGGCGCTGGTCGATACTGTGTGACGAGGTACAAGTCTACAGTCTGCCCTTGTTCCAGAGGACACACACCGCCCTGAAACTTCAGGGCGGTTTGAGCTGCCCAAGTCACATTACACCAGCCCCTTTGGCTCCTACTGCAGGTGGTGGGTCCACAGAAGGACAGGCCTCATGGTTCTAACCGGGCCTGTTGGTCTCTTCTGAAAGGTTCTGAGGTTATTGGTGTTGCATGTTTATTAGACTGAATCTTTTTTTTTGTTTTTTCTTTCCTTCTAAAAATAATAATGTCAAGTCTGTTGAATTATGATCATAAACAGACAATAACTAATGAATAGTAATTTTCATTCGTTTCATAGAGATATTTGGCTCGGGAAATGCTTGTGATGATTGAACTGACAGGTTGATCTGATTAGCTCTTGATTTGGCGGTGCGGGAATGATTCTCTCTTGAAGCTGTTGCACGTCTGACGGACCAGAGCTACAGAAAACACTCGGCGTCAAAAATTGCAGTTACACAGTTGTTCTTCCCGTGAGGGCTATCTGTGTCAGATACAGACTGAAAATCTGACAATGCCTCTGTAATGATGCCGCTATAAGCTTGTCAAAAGACCCGCGAGGAGCAGTGGGTCTTGGACCGCCCCCCCTTTGACACCAGTGTTTCCCCAACCATTATTTTGGCAGGGCGGATCGCCCCGCAATCAGCGCCCCCCGCCCTGTCAGGACAATATCCTTTTATTATGCAGAGCTAATAATCCTATAAATAAAACGAGCGTCTTTACCAAATCCATTCCACTAATCCATTCCGTTTTTTTTAATGAGATACTATGCCTGCTCAATCCAGTACGAGTTTGTGTTTTTTTACGGATCCAGCTCAATCCAGCTGGATCGATTCTGTTTTTTTTAAATTGATCCAGTCCGTGTTTTCCACTCAATGACCGTGCTGCAGACTCAGGCTATGCGGTCGTGTTTATTTGGGGCTGCACCAAAAATGATCAGAGAAACAGAGACAGGAGCTGAGACAGCGCGAGTAAGTTTAACTAGGGCGATTAGATGACAATAAAATTAACATTAAATCCCTTTGGCACTTTGTAAATAAGGAAGCTACATTAACACTAGAACTCTCAAGGCCGTCATTTTGACGGTTCTCAATCTTTGATGTGAAATTACTCTGTTTACATAGATCAATGGTGTTCCTAGCCTTTTGACTTTTCTTGTATATGTATGTATATCATTCCCATGTTGCTATGTGAGATGTAAAAATAAAACATAAAAGAGATCTGAGTCATTATTCCTTTAACTCACATACCTGTCAATCTGACGGCTCTATTAATTGCAATGTATTTTATTCCCGCCGCTGACCCGGCGTCTGCAGGTTGCCCATAGCAACCAACATTCCACGGCGCCATTGATAACTCTGGTTACCAGTACAAATGGCTGTCAGAAATACTAGAATTAGATACTCTGTACAAGAGGTACTAAATATAATAGAGAATGTGAGAGAGGCTGATTCGGGAGGAGAAGGTGAGTTTGATGATGACTGGTCACTCAATGGATCAGATAATTCAGACACCGAAGACGAGCAGCCTCCCCCCGCTAAGAGGAGTCGTCGTGTCCGCCCCACTAGACGTGGCGACACAGTTCAAGGTATTGGCCTATAATAAAATATAAGCTGTTATAGCTTGATGTAATCATGAGTTTTAGGCAGGGAGTTGAAATCAATAAACTAAATAAGCTAATATCTTATAGCTGCTCCCCCGCTGTCAGCTCCAGCTGTGGGAGAACCGGCGGCAGCGCAGCCTCAGGAGTCACCTGTCCTACATGATCCACCGCTCTCAGAAGGGCAAGAGCAGAGAAAGGACGGTACAGTGTGGACTGTGGTCCAGGAAGAGGAGAGAGGGAGGCGGCAGAGCCAAAACGTCCTGACAGAGGCCGAGGGACCCACAGCGCGCGCAAAGCTGAGAGTCCAAGACGCCTTGACTACGTTCACGTGCCTTGTGGATGCCGAAATACTGGAGCACATACGGGACTGCTCTGTGTCCGAGGCCCGCAGAGTCCTTGAGGATAATTCGTGGGATCTACATTTGGACGAACTGAAGGCCTTTATTGCGCTGGTCGTGCGTGGAGCAATTGGTGGGAGAACCCAGGAGCTATCCAACTTTTGGTCTGCTGAATGGGGTGTCCCCTACTTCAAGGAGACCATGTCCAAGCATCGCTTTCAGAGCATATTGCGTTTCCTGCGTTTTGACAAAAAGGACACGCGGCTGGCACGCCTTGAAAAAAACAAATTTGCCCTTGCAAATGAAATGTGGGACGGTTTTGTAAATAACTGTATCCTCAACTATAAACCTGGCTCCGACATCCCCACTGATGAGCAGCTTTTACCAACGAAAGCTCGTTGTCCGTTCACACAATATATGGCAAACAAGCCAGATAAAATTGGCATCAAGTTTTGGGTCGCTGCTGACGTTGCAACAAAATACATGCTCAACAGCACATCATACTTAGGGAAGGATGAGACGTGCTCTGCAGGTCAGCGGCTCGAGGAGAGCGTGCTGCTCAAACTGACGGAGCCTTTCACTGGAAAGGGAAGAAATGTCACAACGGACAATTTTTTCACCTCTGTCCAACTGGCGAAGGCTTTGCAGGTGAAGAAAACTAGCCTTGTTGGGACAATGAATAAAAGCAGAAGAGAGCTTCCTCCCTGTGTCCAACAGCAAATGCCGCTGTACACCACCAAAGTGCTGAAAAACATCCACACCACGCTGACCATCTATCAGTGCAAATGCAAAAAAAAATGTTTGCATTTTGAGTACGGTACATCCATCAGCTGGCGCCCTCAGCGGCTGTAAAGCCAAACCTGAGCCCGTGGTTTACTACAACCACACAAAAGTGGGCGTTGATGTGCTGGACCAAATGTTGTGAAAGTACTCAGTGAAAGCAGCAACACGAAGATGGCCTGTCGCAGTGTTTTACAACATACTGGACATGGCAGCTGTGAACGCCTGGGTGCTTTACAAAAAGTGTCTGGGCCAGACAACACCCCGACGTGACTTCATCCTCATGTTGGCCAATGAACTGCGCGCAGACTAGTGATGTGCGATTCGTGAACGAATCGTTCAAAACTCGAGATTCACTTTACTGACTCAGGAGTCGTGATTCCCCGCCTCCATTAACTCGTTCACTAACTCGCCCGCCCACTGCTTTCTAAACTGCGATCCCTGGACTGTGTTTTGTAGTCACAATGAATGGCACACTAATATTATGTGCGTGTAGCTCGTTTGAGCACAGAAACCAAAAGCTTATTGTTCACAACTAATAACTATTTCCCCCTAACGTTCTCCTTCCTGCCCGCGCCTGCTCTACGAGCCGTACGAGCAGTGAACGACTCACTGTGGTTCTGGTTCAGCCCCTTCCTGCTCCCCTTCGAGTCGTTCAGCTCTGAATGAATCGTTCATCTCATTCAGCTCAGTCTATGATGCTGACTCGTCTCGTAACTCTCGTTCTCCCACAGAGCCGCTAACTGGGTTGAAGAAAGTCGTTTCTTCTGACAAAAAAAAAACCCTCCACACGTGACCGCCTCGAACATTATTGATGTTAAATGAGGTTGAATATTTCTGTACAAAACGAGAGTTATTGCACTCAGAAGTCCTATGCTGCTCTGTGTGAGTGAGTGACTCGTATGAACTGAACTGGTCTGGGAGAACGAATCACTCTGTGGTTCACGTCAAACAAAGGCACTGATACGTCCGAAATCAAATGAATCAAATGACTCAACTGCTAACTCCCGGCTAAGCTAGCCTCGCGCTAAAGTGTAAATAAAGCGGAGTAGTCAATTCAGGCAGAGTATTGGAAAAACAGATAAATATAATTGAATGCCAAAATCATGGATTACATAAAATATAACTTTATCCAGTTTTACAGTCTAAAATGGCACCAAATTACAATCAAATCACCATGTTTTTTTTTTTTTTTTATTACACAACAATTATGGATTTAATTATGTGTGGAGGTTACGTTTTTTGTTCTCTATGATATTTTCCCAACTACTGTAATATTTTAATTGGTTTAAACGGTGGTTTACATTAGACTGACTCACTGAATCAAACGACTCAAAACACCCGATTCACTTTGGTGAGTGATTCATTTTAACTCGAGTCAGTAAAATGAACCGAACTTCACATCACTAGCGCAGACCACATGCGCGTACGGCAGCCTCTCGTGGAGCCTGTGTCCGCACCACTAAGGCACCTGCTCCTGCCTTAGTGCCGACGGCGGACAGCGTAAGAAGGCAGTGCCAAGTTCAAAAGAACTGCTCCAAAAACCGGTCCAAAACCGCTTGTGTGAGGTGCCAAAAGGTGATGTGTGGGCAATGCGCTGGAGCAGTTATGGTGGTGTGTTTAAATTGTAAATAAAATCTTTTAATTTCTGTAAATATCTTCCTTCATCGATTCTGTAATGATTGTTAATTATTTCTGATTATATACTGATTGAATTTGTTAATTTTTACTTATGTTTCATGTTTTTATTGGCCCATTTACAATAAGCCCAATGCCCATCTCGACTGCGCATGCGTGAGTCAGTCAGGCTCCTAATTTCGGCCCAAACAAACCACACCCCCATTGAAATGTGTGAGCGAGTTCAGGTAGCGGAGCGTGAACACTGAAGTATAGCCATAACCGTGAACTATAAGGCATTGGTTTACAGACTATAAGTCTCAAGTGACATTTCTTGCAAATATTTAAGTTGTCAATATCTTGAAAGCAAGGGAAAAGTCAGGGCGGCGGCTCCGTAGGCAGGAGCGGACCATCGTGGACAGGGGAACGACAGGACCTGGGATCAGCCCGACACAGACACCCTCACTTTTTAAATCATTTGAATTCGTCTTGTAATCACAGGGAAAAGTTCCAAAACGGTGTTGATGTTAAATATAGTGGGTACATTTCCGTCTGTCAAATTATCGATCGATTAGCTCTGTTGTACCATCAGATCACTCGTAAAAAAATAAAAATAAAGTACATTTAGATGGCATAGTCTATGTGTGTATGTGGATCTCTCTGGTCACAATTAAGAAAAAGATTTCGTCTACTGTCCACCTCCTTATTGACAAAAAAAAAGAGGGATTCTATGTTTTTATTTCTCATTTCAGTTTAAATGTTGTGAATATCGTCGACATGAGGCCACAGTTTCAGACCCTGGACTTTGTCCAACAGTCGCCTTAAAGGGTCAGAAATGTTTTTCTCACATAGTTATTCCAACTATATGAACAAGGACTGGTCGTCACTTTTGACAGCATCTCTTCGTATGAAAGGCAGTTTGGTTTCTGTCTATCTCCGTACGCAGCCCCGGTTGTAAAAATAGACTTTAAGCTAATACATACAGGCTCCATGGCGACGACAAAAACACTTTAAATCATCAAATTTCCAGCGGTTAAAACGCTCCAAATCAGAGCTTTCTTCGTTGCTTTACGCTAACTATCATTATTGTTTGGTAGCCAAAAGACATTCCATTACCCATAATGCAACGGGCGAGCCGAGACGGGCATTCGGCTTATTGATATTCCGTCTTTCCAATTGCATGTACATATTTTGTTGCCTTGTTTATTTCGCCTACAAATTTTTATTGCAATTATTTGTAAATAATTATTTTCTAATGTCTTGTATTATATTTAAAATGAAATAACAATACAGTAAACAATTATATTTGGCCTATCTATCGTGTCCTTGTTTTACATAAGCCTAACTAACTTGATTATTTATTATTTGAGTATGGTATAGCTAATCATCATTATTATAAACCCACAACTGAAGTTTAATGAAACAAATGATCCTTTATTACATTTCATAAACAAACAAAAACGGGTAAGAATCATTTTAGACGATGACGTCATTGCTAGAGCACAAACCGTCAAATTGACGGCCCTCAGAGTTCTAGTAGTTACAGAATTCTGGTAGGCCTAGTGTTAACAGTTGAGTTTAGGCAAAGCTGTTAGCATGATCTGTTTCACATCAGTCACTGAAGTGAGCACTGATTTTGTAGAAAGTCCTGTGAACTTAGCCTTAATCTGATTTTGGCTCCTACCGCTTTATGCAGAACGAACGCAGACCTGTTACATGTGTCCTATTAGATTATAAACTCTGGAACTCCCTGATGCATATTAGACAAATATGAGAAAAATCCAAACACCCATGGGAAAGTTAAATAATGGTAGCCTGCATCAATCTAATAATAGTATATCTGTCTACATCTCAAACTTTCTAAAATGCTTCACAGTTTGGCAGTTACCCCCCTGCCAAACCAGTAAACCTAGGGGAAACACTGGACACGGATTGACCGAAGAAAAGATGCTTTGACCAATCACATGATTAAGACAATGCGGGCGTGATTTAGTGCGTGATGGGGAGAGATAGAGGACCCAAGAAATACCGAAGAAAAGCTGTGATTCAATACGACTATAGATACAATTCCGTATTTCAAGGGACGGTTGGCAACCCTATCCACAGAAGTCTCTTATCCCCTAAAGTGCATTGATTGAAAGCTTGCCTAAAACATGTTGTCCATGACTGAAATAAAGTCCATCCCTGTCATGTTGGTCTCAACAGCTTCAGTTTTTCTCTTGTAGTTTCACAGTGACAGCAGCTAATGCTAATGCTAATGCTGCTCTCACAGACAGAGCAGGGCCATCAGCAGGAGGAGCTGAGGTCACATTGCGCTTCAGTATGACAGACTGAAGCATAATGTGGCCTCAGCCTTCAAGCTGGAAATAAAGAGCACTCTGTATTTAATGTCATGTTACTGTCACTCATGGCGTCTGACCTAGCCTGGTTTTACCATACCCTCGTACTCATTTCGTTTCGCACAGAGGGTCTGGACTTTCACAATTGAGCTCTGTTAACAGGTGGGAGGGGTGAACTCCTTTGAAACGATTGGATCTGATTTTCGCTAGCGTTTGGTCGTGACATAAGTAGTGCGCCCGTGTTGAGTGAAGCAGCATCATAACTCTTGGGAGCATTCCTTGCGCATTCTAAGGCTTCAGTTATAATTTCTGGATATTTGGGAGCCGAGCCAGAATGGACTGAAGAGAGAGACAAATGCTTGACGTCACCTACAACACCCGCCTCCCCCGCTCTCTGAATGGTAGGTTGAAATTCAACCGATGACGCAGCCACTGAGATCAATCCCAGACGTAAATGTAGGGAACATTTAATTGACCGGAGTTTACAGATGGCTAAGGCCAGGCTCAATCAAACTCAATCAATCAATCAATCAAACTTTATTTATAAAGCGCTTTTCATACCAAAGGCATCACAAAGTGCTTTACAGATTACAACATTTAAATCAAGTATCCAGGCAAACATAATGTCCAAATAAGCGTCAGCAGTAGGTGGCGACGAGCGGCGGGGGTGTCCCCTGTCCTTAGACCCTCCAGCACGGCAAGGAAAAACTCAAAACCCGGTGGGAGAAACGAGAAACCTCGGGGAGAACCACAGAAGCTGGAAAGATCCACTCCCATGGACGGACAGGCTATAGAGACCCAGGCCGATGGGATTCCCTCAGCAGAAGCGCCAGGATCGAGACCAGGCTACGTCTGACCTACAGTGCAACACTCAGAGATAGGTTGGACTCACAAAAAAAAAAAGATCTCAGAGCTTGGCAGGTTAAACACAGGGTCCCTCCAAGCACGAATGCTTTCACCAGGTATCGAACCTGAGCCCTTGCCGTGAGAGAAGCGTGCCAACTACTCTCCCAACCTTCTTTAGTATTCATTCAGAAGGAGCTGTTGGCAGCAGACTGCTGGTGAATGCACCGACTCGCCCCTCTCTGCCACACTGTCCTTGTCTGTGTCTGTTGTGCTAATGCGTCCCGACACTTCATCACTGGACAGGATGAGTTGGCGTCACCGACAGGCTGGAGACGACACCGGCAGGAGCAGAGGAGAGAGGCCTCACACCAGCACAGTTAGTTGTGTAGCCTGATCGTTACGCATGGTCTCTTCAGACGACTATTTAAGATTGGCTATTTCACTTAGAAACCTCCTAAAAATAGGATTCAATGCATATACTGTACTTCGACAATGCATTCACCATCCATGCTTTACGTTTTACATGACCAAAAAAAATAAAAATAAATACTACTCCAGGTGCAACACAGTTAAAAAGTTAAAACATGCATGACATGCCTAGTTTACAAACCGTTTGTGCAAACTCCACAACCACCAAAAATCATCAGTCATCTGGTTTGAGAACATTAGCAGTCACGCGTAATATCCGCACAGGGAGTAGTTACGCTGATGACTGCGTGAGCTACACCACAACGTAACTGCACTGCCATCAGCCACCGGTGTGAAACAGTGTGTCTTTGATGGAAAAGAAATCATTTAGCTCCCGGGCAATACAAACGCTGAACAATATTCCAGCTGTTTTTTTTCCATAATTGGATTATTACCGAGAGTGGAAAAAGATCTCACTTCCAATTTTTCTAAGGTCAGAGCTGGGCCAATCGGAAGAACATGCTGTTCACTGAGTGGACTCCGGATTTATTAAGACATTTTCAATAATCTTTTGAGGGCCCAAGCTTCAAATAGAGATCAGGATGGTTTGGTCAAAGGGACTAGTTGCACAAACTATAATAATGAACCAATGTTGAAACACTAGAGTTCCATTCACTTAAAGTAATAGTAAGTGAATATGAAACATACATTTAAAAAGGTACGTACACATCTAATCGCATACGAGTTGCGCTACCGCTTCGATTTGATCGCTTGAAAGGCTTGCAATCAGACGCCCGCATTTGTGTTCACTTCAGGAGGAGCCACTGCTTTTCCGACAAAACCTCTATGCTATTGCTGAGCATTAAGATGCGCATGAACATTGTTTCCGATTCTTTGCTTGTGCGATGGTGACAGTTTTACTACCTTCCTCTGACCCTTAACGCAAATCTCGCCACTTTCCTGCCTCTCCCGGATAGTGATTTGATTTTTTTTTATTTGAATATTGGATGCTTTCCTCGAGCCGCTTGTCTGCCCTGTACTACGGGTTATGTTGAATGCGGAAATACATGGTTATGTACATGTTATAGCTTCTAAGAATTTAATTATTTTTTATTACCATCAGCACCAATACAAAACCGCTGTCTGAATCGATTTAGTTTGTTTCTAAGAATAAGATATAGATTGGTATATATTAGTATAATGTTGATAATAATACAACAGCAATAGCAATAACAATGGCAATAACAATGGCAATAACAATTACCCCACATAATCTATTCTTATACTAATATTAATTGTTATATTATTATTTCAATATGTGTGGTTTAGAGTGTGCAGTGCCTGTCTGTCCAGTCTCATATGTTTGTATTCCAGTGCGTTCTTTCTGACCTATAATGCATCTGAGCCAAATGCCTGGGCTCGGGAAAGGCATTTCAAACCACAACTGCTGCTCATCATAAAGCTTTTCCTCCTCATTCCAGACGGCGTCTCCGTTTCACTACTGTCTTTATGATGCAGTAGAGGTGCTCCACATTTTGATCATTTGTCCTTTTTTCCTGAAATTGGTGTTTTGGACTCCACTGCCTCCTCTGAACAGCTGATGCGTTATCCATACTGCCCTTCAGCACCTGCCGCAGGATCTGCATTAGGTGTGTATACACCGTAAGAGATATACATTTGAAATTTTTGAATTGCAAGTTTTCTGTCATTTTCTGCATAAAAATGGCCAAAATTTACGATATTTTCAGTGACAAAATCTACAATGGATAGAGCCATATTTGAATTTATGGTTTTATCATCTTGTTGACATATGAATTACAAAGATTTTATCAGAGAGGATTGTGGATCTTGTGGAAAAAGCTGTAAAAAAATTCTCATTTTGTCTTGTTTTGTGTGGTTTAAAGCTCAATAAATCAGGCTTGAAAACCTAATTTTGAGAAACCGGCCCTACATTTTTCTAGCGTCTGCACATGCGCGTGTATATGTCTCCCTTCTTCGGTCGCGGCTGTCTCCTACAAAGGAAATGACCATATTTGGATTACAGTGTCATCTCGGTTGTTTTACGCAGGACACATGGATATAAAATATGTCAGCATTTGTGAATGAATACGCGTCGGAAAAAAGTCGTTGCAGCGCAATGTTGTTGTTACTTCCTGGAAACCTCCAGCGACAAAACGTCATAAAATAAACATCGTAAGGAGTAAGTTTAATCCTTTTTATACTCCAAATTAAAACTAAGATGTTATGGGAGAAAACTAACCAAACATCTCAACATTAACCACTTCGTGAAAAATCTATGTTTTCACCTGCAGCGCCTCGCTTTACAAGTATTTGGACACTAACATGTTGTTAATGTATTATTCCTTGTATAATTGTGGTCAACTAATTCCTGACACATTTCCTAACCAAAAATCCCAATTCCTGTCCAAATGAATTTGCAGGTGAATTTGTTTTTTGGATAAGCGACTGCAAAAGTGTAGGTTCTCTGTGACGTCCCAATAAACTGTGGCATGCAAAAGATTTGGCAAGGCACCCCTCATCCAGATGTCTGTTAATGTGGACAATGAAGCAAGGGGGAGATGAAATGGCCTGCAAAAGGCACGAAGTTACAGATGAGACCATTGTAATCACATTTCAAACAAATTCAGTTTTCATCTTTTACATGATCAAAATATTAGAAAAGGAAACAGGGCCAGAGCTAAAGTCTGGGCATCCTGCAGAGTTAATACATGCTTGTAAACACTTTTTGTAGGCAGCCGAGAGTCTTTGAACTCTTGTTTCAGGGATTTCTCATTATTCTTCCTTTCGCACAGCTCTTCTGAGGTCTTTAACACAGATTTTCAATGAAGTTTAGGTCAGGACACGTTGAAGCCTGCGCCTTTTGAGGTCGTCCATTGTGGATTTTGAGGTGTGTCGGAGGATCATTATCCATTTGCAGAAGCCATCCTCTTCTCAACTTCAAGCCTTACTGCTGAATCCATTCTTCCCGCGATCCTTGAAATGTCCCTTGGCTGCAATACAACACCAAAGATTTCGCTTGATACAGCTGGCACAGAATTTCATGAAAAGAACCTTTGTCCATTTCTTCTCTAAATAGGGCCTCTACTCATTCCCACCAAACAGTTGTATTTTGACCTTATCAGTCCACCAGATTTGTTTGGTCGTTTACCACTAACATTGAAAATTAGGGATGCACCAATACCGATACGAGTACAAGTACTTTGATTTGAGTACTAATGCTTGCATTGTATTTTTATAATAGTATTTGGACGGTCATTCATTTCTGCTACTACTAGATTGGCCTCTTTTTGCATTAGCCTTATTACAACTCCATGTGGATTTTCCCGTGTGTTTGCGTACAGCAACTTAGCAACTTAGCAAGTAGCCTGCAGCTAATTTTCGCTCAATATGGACATTCTGTATCTCTTTATTTTGAATTTTTCTGGGGGTCACACTCCGTCATTCCGACACCCACCCTCACTCCGACATTGAGGTCTAATTCCGACATTCCCCCCCCCCCCCTTTTTCGGAGTGGTGACACTTTTTTTTGTACAACGTACCGCCATTCCGACACACAAGATAATGAACCTCTTAACCTCCGCCATAACCAAGTGCATTTTCTCCAGTTCAGCTTGACCCAAATCTAAATGTTACAGCCTATAGGTCAGTGTAAGGCCTCATTTGAAAGCTAATGCTGCGTTCAGACCGAACGCGATGGAGGCGAAAAAATAGCATCAAACTCCAGGCGTTTATCGCTTGAATATTTGGGTGTCACTCGCTTCTATCGCGGCGATTACTCGCTCCTGTCGCCAGAGTAATTCGCCTCCATAGCTTCAGGGATATCTACTGCGCCTGCGCAGTTCAGTGACCAACTTTTTCCTCTACACTCAGGGCCAGGTTCTGAACAGGCTGCTCTCGCTTATTTTGTTCAGATTATTGTTTGCTCGTTGATCTAGCACTAGAAAAGTTGTGTAGCTGATATTAGACTTTGACTGATCCGACTCCTACCATTGGCGCTTGTGTCTTCCCGCTGCCTTCAGCGGACACTCAGCCACACACTCCCCGCTCTGCAGCCTCCAGCTCCGGTGCAGGCGTCCTGGCTTCTCCGGACATGTAGCGCCACTTTCCCGGACACTGAAGCGTCTCGTACCGGCTAGCTTCTCCGGGTATGTGGCGCCACTTTCCCGGACTCTCAAGCCTGTCGTACCGGCTACATGCCGAGCACACGCGGCGGACATTTTGCGCTCGTATCTCCCCGTCCCCCTCCTGCCTTTAGCGGACACTCAGTCACACACTGCCCCGCTCTGAGCCTCGAAGGCAGCCCGGGATGGCTAACCGCTGCCCCCGGTGTCTGTGAGCTCTCCCTGGGGGAGATTACAGTAAAAAGCAGCCCTCAGTCCCATCTCATAAGCACTGACAGCCTCTGATTAGCTCTGCCCTATACAGCTTTATCGTGTATGTAGTTTCAACGTGAAAACATCCAGCCATGTCAATAAATAAGGCCCTGGTATTATAATCCCAGTCTTAGAGTTTTATTTGGTTTACCGACATTAATAAATGCAGTGGTGTCCCAGTCACCAATCGCACTTTCCTCTATCAGAATGTGTGTCTTTATTAAGGTAGTAGGAGAGGTCGGGGATGTGAGTGCTGTGGTGTGGTTCACACAGAGTGGAGCGAAGTGGAGCCCGTTGATCAAATCCCCGTCTCGGGTCTTCTCTCCTCATCCTCCCGCTCCCTGGCCGCTCTGTGACCGGCATGTTGTGCTCACGTCACAAAACGGCTCGTCTTCTGATTGGTCAACGGGCCGCGAATTGACCAAAAAGTTCAGATTTTTCAACTCGAGCGAGGAGGGCTGTGGAGGCGAAATTGCAGAATCGCTTTACCGCTTCGCTCCAGAAGCGAGCAAAACGCCCCTTCCGCCACATTCGTTCCGTTCTGGTCGTTCTACTCGCCCTCATCGCCACGCTCTACTCTCATCCATCGCACCGCCGGCCTTTCATTCGCTCCTTAGCGCACCCTGGCATAGGGATAACATGTAAATCACTCGCCCTTGACTCCTCCATCGCGTTCGGTCTGAATGCAGACCCACAAAACTCATTTAAACAGATCCTTTTCCTTGCGTTGTTGCTGTTGTAGTCACTTTTATTACATTTTTCATTGCTCTTTTGTTGAATTTTCCGCCCCTCTCTCCGCTCATTCCACATTCACAGTATTATAAATATAAATATCGCTGCAAAAAGTGAAGTTACTTCACATAATGCAGTTATAAGGAGTTGACATGTGCAACACAGTTTCATAAATGGCTAACACACACGCTAACACGCGTTTTGATTAACTCACCGCTCAGTCTGGCCTCCCCAGCGGGTTATGGGACCGCCTTGGTTATAAAAGTTAATCCACTTTGATTCTGGCCAAGGTTCACCAAGGATCCATCAGGTTGGTTGATATAGTAGCTGAATCCCAGAAAGAAATTCCAACTTCTGGCGAGTGCACTCTTCTTTAGGAAGGTCGAATAGTCCTGTTCCTCTCGTAGCTAAATGCGCATCCGTGACATTATCGTTGGGTAAGAAAAAAAACAGGCATGTCCAGAGTAGGTTAAGAGCTCCGTCTTCAAAAACAAGACTTCTGCTCGGATCCATGGATCCTCCGGCCGTGGGTGCGCTTGATTAGCCTCGTGGGACAGCACAGTTATTTTTTTATTTTTTATTTTTTTTATTGCTCTCTTACAACAAAAATTAAAAAGCTGTTTTATAAATTAAAACCAGGCCGTAAGGCAATACATTACAGACGTAGAGCACTTCCGTTCCTTTGTGACGACACAACTGAACAGCTCAGTCATTTACCAGGAGAGGGCGGAGCAGCTGCTCAGAGAGCAGGATTCAGGAGGATTACTTAGAACTGCGTGAATGAAGCCAAAAAACGCTCTGAGGGTGTTTTTGATAAGGAAATAGCATAACAACATGGCTAAAAACTCCAAAAAGTCGATTTTGCATGATATAGGACCTTTAAGGATAGTGGAGTTTACAAACTGAACAGGCTACGCTCAAAACTTGTCGGAATAGCGGTATCAAAAAGTGTCGGATTAGCGGGATGTCGCAATGAAGGGGTGTCGGAATGACGAGTCGACCCCTTTTCTGGGTACTATTTAGTCGCCGGGTTTGCTTTACAGATGCAGTATGTCCCTAAGCAAAGAGCGGCTCAGAATTGTCAGAGCCGTTAGCCGCTAGCTAGTTAGCAACATTAGCTGCTCGTCTTGTAAACACTGCAGACCCACTGCTGCAGTACAATAAAGACAACATTTATCACTGGTTAAATCCAGCACAGACTGGGATTTAGAGAGTGTAGTCTGTAATAAAGTCAGCTCCATGTGGAATATTGTATTTCCACACTTAAGAAATCTCCAGTTTGTTGCTCTTTGCTCTCCTCAGCGGAGAGGAGTCGCAGGTCAAGTGGTATCCATTTCTGGTATCAGAACCACATTAATTAGTACGAGTATGAGTACAAGCATGTGGTATCGGGCTGATACTGCATCAATTTTAAAAATAATAATGGCACTTGAATATCAAAAAGGAACATTTAGACAGGCTTGATGCATTTTGCACTGTTTAACCTGGAATGCTCCACAACTTCTTGTATGAGAACGGTACTTCAAAACCACAGATAGCCTCACATTCAGCAGTTTTCACAAATCAGTATTCGTCTCGTCTGTGATCTTCATAGCAGTCTCAAGTGGCTGCACGTTTCCGGCAGCCTCTCGCCACCATGAGCAATCCGAGCCTGAATCACCAGAGCTTTCCTGCTAATCCCGCGCGCCTGCCTCTCATAAGCCTTTATAATTGAGCACTGGGAGATCTCATCAGACCGGCTTCATGACGCCTGCAAGATTACCACCGCCGCAACGCACCCGCTCCAGGGACAAAGGGAACGGGCCGCGGCGTGTGCGCACGCTCGGACTCAGACGGAGCAAATGTTATCTGCCATTCGATGAAACGAGTTTGTATTTCGCAAAGGGGCACGTGCAAAGGCAGGGATATCAGCTTTGCTTATCTTGGGCAGGTCACTCAGCCCAAGTCATGCGTGGCCCACAAGGCTTTTTATTGCTCTTGCCCCTCTCCGGTGTTTCTCGATTGGTAGGACACGGTATCTGACACACAGCACACATTTCCTACAGGAGACATGATTGTCCCCTCATCAAAAACATGGTGCAGTATTTCACATAGGACCATTTGTGGATTACTCAAAACTGTTTAGATGTGTTGGCGCTCTGATCTCTACTTCCTGGTTATACATGACTTTCAGTCACATGACTTTTTGTTGTTGTAGCCGCTATCCTGGGGACCTCTGGCTAGCCATATCACACTATGAATCTCCATTGACTTAGTTCAGGATGCTACATCCATAAATAGCAGCAGATGCAGATGAGAAATTTGGGATTTTATCCTCAAACTGCCTGGAGAGTAACTTGACACTAGAGGTGGGCAATACTTTACAGTACTGCTTGCTCAAAAGTTTGAAAAAAAATATTTTTTTTATTTCCAACACTATTTACATTAAATGATTCTCATTGAAGACATTAAACTAAAATGAACACATGAGAAACAAAAAAGGGTGAAATAACTCATATCGTTTATATTTTAAATTCTTGTAAATGGCCACCATTTATTCCAGCCTTTTCTCAATGAGCTTCATAAGTTCGTCATCTGAAAGGTTTTTCAACAATCTTTGAAGTCAAAACTATTTCTGAAGACTACATACTTCAAAATTGTGTTCAAAAAATAATTCCATGTGTTCGTTCATACATAATGAGTAAGAGAAGTAAATGGTCTGTTGGTCATATATGTAAATATAATTTAATAGCCTGTTCTGTACATTATACAAAAGTAAAGCTCGACATACAGGTGCTCGTCATATAATTACAATATCATGAAAAAGTGCATTCACTTCTGTTATTCAACTTAAACTGTGAAACTCATTACATGCAAAGTGAGATATGTATAGCCTTTATTTGTTATAATTTGGATGATTATGGCTCAGCTTGTAAAAAACCCAAATTAAAAATCTCATAAAATTAGAATATTTTGAAAATGGACTTTAACCCATAATCATTAAAATTAAAACAAAGGCTTGACATGTTACTTTGCATGTTATGAGTCTATATCATATATTAGTTTCACAATTTAAGTTGAACAACAAGTATGCACTTTGTGACATTCTAATGTCAAGCATCTGTATTGCCACGGTGTCCAACAGTAGTTTCAAGAGAACTTTGAAAATATGCTCCGAGTTGATGATTAAATATTTTATCAGTTTATCAATATTTCCTATATGCTTATGCAAAACCACAAACCTTTGAAGCAAACAGCCCCAAGGCCAAACATCCTCCAGAGGACTCTGACCTGTCAATTTGACGTATACACATCGATGATTCGCCTCATTTCAATCCAGAACCAGGAGCTATTTTCCATTTAGACTCCGACAACCAGAGAAAGTGTAGACTTCACTTCAAGGGGACATATAGCTAAAAGCTCAAAGTAAATGTTGCATGTTGTAATGTTCCCTGGAGTAGTATTGAGATTCTTATTGGTTAATTTGATTGGGAAAGAAAATGCACACGAGTGGGATTCATGCCTAGTCAGCGTACACTGCGTTCCAAATTATTATGCAAATTGTATTTCAGTGCCATAAATGTAAAAAAAAAAGTTTTTCGATGAAACTCATTGATGGTATTGTGTCTCAGGGCTCTTTGAATCACTGCCATCAATCTCAGACGCTTGGGATGATTAGTTGTCAGGTAAGCCCAGTTAAGGGAAACATGACAGAAAAAGGACGTTCCACATTATTAAGCAGACCACCATTTTCAAGCAATAAGGGAAAGAAAAAGGATCTCTCTGCTGATGAAAAGCGTGAAATAGTTGAATGCCTTGGAGTAGGTGTGAAAACCTTTGATATTTCATTAAGTGTAATCATTAAGTGTAATCATCGTACTATTAAGAGATCTGTGGTTGATTCAGAGCACACACGGGTTTGTGCAGGTAAAGGACGGTTTCTGCCAGACACAATGAGGACGGTTTCTGCCTTAATATATCAGATTAAGAGAACAGCTGCTACAAAGCAGCAAACAGGTATTTGAAGCTGCTGGTTCCTCTGGAGTCTCCTGAACATCAAGGTGTAGGACCCTCCAGAGGCTGCAGTTGTGCATAAACCTTCTATCCGGCCTCCCCTAAACTATTCATTGAAGCTGACGAGCAGAAACGGCTGCAGTGGCTCAGAAATACATGAAGACTCATTTTCAAACAGTCTTGTTCACTGATGAGTGCCGTGTAACCCTGGATGGTCAGATGGATGGAGTAGTGGATGGTTGGTGAATGGCCACCATGTCTCAACAAGGCTGCAATCTCAGGAAGGAGGGGGCAGAGTCATGTTTTGTGCCAGAATCATGGGGAGAGAGCAGGTCGGCCCCTTTAGGCTCCCTGAAAGTGTGAAAATGATCTGAAAAATATGTGGCGTTTCTAACTGACCACTTTCTTCCATGGTTCAAAAAGAACTGTACTTTCCCTAACAAAATCATCTTCATGCATGACAACGCACCATGTCCTGCTGTAAAGAATACCTCTGCATCATTGGCTGCTATGGGCATAAAAGATGTCATGATGTGGTCCTACCCTGACCTCAACCCTACTGAAAACATTTAGAGTCTCAAGCAAAACATCTATGAGGGTGGGAGGCAGTTTCATCCAAACAGCAGCTCTGGGCAGCTATTCTGACATCCTGGAAAGAAATCCAAGAAGAAACTTTTAAAAACTCACAAGTTTAATAATGGATTTAAGAATTTTGAAGCTCCTATCAAAGAATGTTAAAATATGACCTTGACCTTTTAAGAGGTTTTTGATTGAAATAGCTTTGATTTCAGTAAATATGACCTCCTAATGCTGAAAATTCAACAAGTGACCATTTTCACTGAATTAAAACTGAACAACTCAATACTAATATGTATTGAAACTATGAGTTGCATAATAATGGCACTTGAATATCAAACAGTAGTATCGAACAGTAGATTTTGAATTGTTTACTATATTTATTTTTGAAAAAATACTGTCATCACTGGGAGTTTTTTTCAATCACGTTCATATTATCCTCTAACCGTTAAAGGCTTGAAAATTACACTGTCATTTGAGTTGATCTTTTAGAAAATCTTCAAATTTCATTTGCATAATAATTTGGAACACGGTGTATAGGAAGAATCGGCTGTCTTTACATGGAAGTTGAGCAGGGCCCCCGTCACCGCAAGGGCCCTGTATCTCAGTCAAGTTGTTGTTTCGCTTGTTAATCGACGCGTTACAGCGAGAGGCTCTCTGACAGCGCTCATTCACTCTACACCTACTTTGCCACATAAACACCAAATAGAGCTGTCTGTTGAAGTCGATGCGCAGGAGAGACTTCGTCACCCCCAAGGCATGAGTGTATCTCCCCTCGTGTCCCTACTCTCCTGTCTGCCTCCCAGACAGGGCTCGCCTGATGTTTTCTCTGCGGTGCTTAAGCGCATTGGCCACACACTCATTTAAACTCTCTTCAGAGGACACGCGGATCAGGACAGTAGTTTGAGACAAATACAACAGCTTTACACTCTACTGTTCACCAAAGGGGAGTTGAATCCAAACCGCTCTCATGGCAGGTAACTTTCAGTAACTGCGGTTCTCTGAATGTGCACGGTCTAAAACAAATTACTGTCAGGCTAATTCTTAGTGGTATGATAGAAATAACCGTCAGGTGCAGGTTTCAGTTAGTTTGAAATCAGCGGTTCCCAAACTGTGGGTCAGGGACCAGAGGTGAGAGGAAGTGACCATTTAACATATTAAAAAGTGGGGAAAATAGCCTAGTGTCGTCCTAAATCCCAGTCTGACAGTGGCAAATGGTTAGTGGTTCTCACCAGTGGTAGAGTAGCCAAAATATATAAGAGTAACATTACTTTAAAATTAACTAATCATAAAGTAGAAGTCAAAAAGTAGTGGCCCAAATACCAAATAATTACTCAGTAAAGGTAAAGAAAAGTACTTGGGGAAAAGTTACTCGAGCACTGGGAGTACAGAGTAACTGAGCGTGAAAGTTTGATTCATGTTTCAGTTGTGACATACATGTTGAGAAACAAAACATGAAATAATGTAAAATTCGTAATATTTTCAAAGAAAATTTAATTTGCCCCCTCAGGCCAAACGCGTAACTGCAGCCTCGATGATAAGCTCGTGCATGAGGCGCTCAGGCTTTACGAGCACCAGAAATAACAGTCCCGTCCTGGTCAATTTACAGATTTGCAGGCGTGATGTCGAGATTTAAAATGTATCTTTAGCTACCTCTTATGAATTGTATGCTAACTGTATGTAAGGCTTAAATTCATTCTTTAAACTAGTGGCGCCGGAGAGGTCAAAGGCCATTTGAACTCGAGGGGGGAGCAGAGAACATCCTGCTTAGAGGGCAATAAGAAGGGTTATCTGTTTCAGCACAATGGTCTCCAGATGCAATCGTAAGCTAAAAGAATGTGCTTTGATGTAGAGGATGAGCATTGAGGAGATCAGGTTTCTCTCTTTGTATGCTGAAATGCATGTGATGTGCATTGAGCAGGCGGAATTAACAGTTAGAGAAATACTGAGGAAAACGTAGTTTTAGTGAGACTTTTCCAAGCAACTGAACCAGCAACATGTAACATCTATCTCCAATAAAGAGCCTTCTGAGAACACGTGACCTTCTGGTACCTTCTGATGCCTGCTGATTTCTTCTGAACACCTTTTGATGTTCATCTGTTTTGTACAACAACACCTGGAGTCGGATAGCGATATTTTTGTCTGCCTTAAGCTCTTTAAATTTATTCATAATTTGGTGACCCCGACGTGATCAAAGCGCAAGGCAGACCTCGAAGGCGACCCAAGTTTTTGTTTAGAAACGCAAGGAGCACTGAGAGCTGAAGAACTGTTTTTTTTTCATCAAACGCTCCAAAACAGCAGCAGGAGGACAACGGAAGCAGCACCACGCACGCGCGCGGCAACAGAGACAACGGCCCAAGCACGCGCCGCAGGAAAACAGCAGACCGCGCATGCGCGCCGCAGGAGACCAACAGCGCCAAAGCAACAAGAGCACGTGTGGAGGACAACAGCACGTGACAAACCTCAGAAAGAAAAAACCATCCGAAAAGTCTCCATACAGTTCAAGTCCAGAAGATTTCAAGCGTACGCACAAAGAGCAGTTTAGAAAGGCATCCCTTTCTAAACTGCCTAAGATTGGTCTAAAAATAAATTAAATGTGATTTGATGGACTGGGACTTTATGTAAAATAATTCTCAAAAAAACAAGCAATAGAAACAGGAAACGCTATGTAAATAATACGCTTTGTAAATAGGACGTTTTTTTTAAATTAGAAATAGGTTATCCGGGAGAGAAGAATCAAAGGAATAAATAAATAAGTCAGCCGTGTTAGTTTCTTAAAAGCCATTAAGGCAACTTCTTTGTTACACGGGAGAGAAAAGTAAGCAAAGGCATATTTAAGTTATCCGTGTTTTTTTGATATAACCGAAGGTTAATCTTTGAAATACGAGGAGAAAATAAGTCAGGGACGTCAATACCGTGTTAGTTTTTGAAGTCAAAAGACTTCTCTTTGTTACACGAGGAGATAAAAGTAAACAAAGATTAACAAAAGGCCAATATAAGTATATTAATCTGTATATAGTTTCAAGTGAGGAGGCGAAGTTTCCTCTCGTCTTGTTTAAACCCCCTACCGACCGGCTACGCCGCGGTCAACCCCGCCCCTCCCCTTATCCGTGGTGCGACTTCTCCCCCCGGGGGCTGCAAGAGCAGCATGACAGAGGAGAAGTAGGGTTAGGAGCGTAAAAGTATCGATAATACAGAGCGCCTTAGTAGATAAAAGAATAAATAAATGCATGAAGCAATATAAATATTATTATTCATAACTAATAGTGATTTAGATGATAAATCTAATAACTAAATAAATACAGAAAATATTGATTAACTAAGACCTATATAATCCCCTTAACTAAGCATGGCGGATCTAAATATTATTTTATATATAATCATAGTAATAACAAACGCAATTAACAATAGAATGTCCCAGTTCTTCACACGAGACCAAGTAAAGCAGCATGGAACCAGGGGGGTGCTGAAACATTATTCCTGCAAACTTGACTTCCACGAAAAGGCACAATCTGGATGTGCACGCTATTTGGCAGCTTTGACCAAGACGACAGAGAAAACCTCACATCTTGTGCAGAATCATCAGTTAATTATACATATAAATCATGGACAATTTAAACTTCATACGTGTGAAGAAAAAGCCAAAAGTGAACTGTATATCAGAGCCGATCTGAAGACAACCCCACTGCCCAATCCAGAAGTATTGCGCGCCTTACAACTTCTGGGAGGCTGCGAAGCAAATATCCATACTGACTCAGTTTATGCTTACAAGACAGTCACAATATCTATTGCTGACTGGATCAAGAATGGTTCCAAGCTAACAACAGGACTTCCTATAAAGCATGAAGCACTGATCAGACAACTTATTGACGTAGTTCAATTGCCAAAGAAACTAGCCAACATGAAATGCAAAGCCCATACCAAAGGCGGAGACTCTGTGTCTCTGGGCAATCATGCAGCTGATAAGGCAATCAAAGAAGCAGCAAACCGTAACAATAGACCTGACACGAACATGGACATTTCTCCAGAATCTTGGGTTTATGTTAAAGTGCATAAACTGGACCCAAACGTACCAGACTGGGTCGTATCTGGATCTTCAATCAACATGGAAGACAAAGAAGATGGCCGTTCTAACATCTAACACTGATGACGGACACCACCAGTCATCCGATTCTACCCCTGAGGCTTCAAGGGCAGAGAGAGGGGAGAATCTAAATCACATGCTGTGGACGAGGCCCACTGCTGTGAAGGCTTCATGAAATCTCCCTAGATTCACCTCACCTACCGGGTGAACTGAAGATATCATAATTCAAGAGGAAGCAACCATTCAAGTACATAAAACACTGTTAGAACCAAATAAAAGAGCATGTGTTGATAACCTTTGCTCTAGGCATATAGACGATCGTGGTCACATCATACACACTTGCACGTGACCAGAAGAAGTCAACGTCACCATGGACAAATCAAAAAGTTAGTTTACGAAAAATGGGATGCTCACCTTGAGTAGTGATACTGTATGTGTTTTTTATTTTGTTTATCGTAATTGTGTTTTCTTTATTACTGTTTGAAGACTGGTTAAATGTAGAATCTGAAGTTCGACATAAATGATACATCGAGAAGGAGAGATGTGAACTACGGAGCTCATCTTGCTAGTAATACTGAATGTTGTGTATGTGCTCACCTCCAATGTCAACCATTGACATCGTAATATATTTCTTCTCACTCCAGGCTTCTAAGCAGGCCATGGATTAGTTTGAATTAAATTGAACTGTTAAACCAAAAATTATAATTTAAATTGTTAGTTTTAATTTTGCCATACTAAATTGTTAACTGACTTTGCATACAAGCCTTTGGCTTCAGCCAATCCTTTGAGTAGGTTAACTGCTAAAACAAATAATTAAACTAAACTAAAGTGATCTTGCTATAATAGCGACATAAAAGTAAAGAATAGGACTAACAAATAACTCGTTTGTGAGGTTTATGTTGATGCAAGTGGAAGGTGGATACATATAAATAATGAGTAGGAATAAAGTTTTGAATTTTTAGTTTTTAGTATGTTAGGATTTAGTTTTTAGTTTTGCATGTATTAAACTTTAGTGACATTTTCTTTTGGTGAACACATAGAAATGTGTTCAAGAGGGGAATTGTCGAGATTTAAAATGTATCTTTAGCTACCTCTTATGAATTGTATGCTAACTGTATGTAAGGCTTAAATTCATTCTTTAAACTAGTGGCGCCGGAGAGGTCAAAGGCCATTTGAACTCGAGGGGGGAGCAGAGAACATCCTGCTTAGAGGGCAATAAGAAGTGTTATCTGTTTCAGCACAATGGTCTCCAGATGCAATCGTAAGCTAAAAGAATGTGCTTTGATGTAGAGGATGAGCATTGAGGATATCAGGTTTCTCTCTTTGTATGCTGAAATGCATGTGATGTGCATTGAGCAGGCGGAGTTAACAGTTAGAGAAATACTGAGGAAAACGTAGTTTTAGTGAGACTTTTCCAAGCAACTGAACCAGCAACATGTAACATCTATCTCCAATAAAGAGCCTTCTGAGAACACGTGACCTTCTGGTACCTTCTGATGCCTGCTGATTTCTTCTGAACACCTTTTGATGTTCATCTGTTTTGTACAACAACACCTGGAGTCGGATAGCGATATTTTTGTCTGCCTTAAGCTCTTTAAATTTATTCATAGTGACTTCAACTGAGGTAAGAAACGTTACTGTTTTGTAAGATATTTAGACCAAATCAGTTTGAGTGAATGTTTTCCAAGATGTGATACTTGAGCAAATGCAGCAAAGTGAATCGAGGCAAGAAGCCAAATAATACAGATAAACGAATGAATGACGTTTGAAGGAGAAAAAAAATACTCGTATACTTTGTATGCATAAACACAGGTAGAAATGCTACTAGGAAAAGCCAAAATCGTCTCTTCAATTTCCTGGGCCCAAAGTTAGCGTAGCTAACTCGTAAACTATATTGTAAACGGCACATGTCCACTTTTTGTTGTCGTTTCACTGCTTATAAATCCGTGAACAGTCATGCTTATTTTGCGGCCAAGAAAAGCTAACATTAGCAACATTATTTTTGCCATTGTAAATACAGCACCATTACCACTGTTACTACTCAAATGTTTTGTAGGTACAGCACAATTACTGTTATTACTGACACTACTAGTCTGCTACTAATACTACACAACTTCTCTGTAGGTATAAAACTATTAGATCAACTATTTTGGTAACTTCCAAATATGATTATTTTATGGCTTGTTTCAGTGAAGTTTGTACAACATGTGTTACAGGATGATAAATTTGCATATGTATTTTGCACAATTGGTTTTATTGTTTGTGTGTGTGCTTTTATTTTGAAGTGTTTTTACTGTTGTGCATTGCTGTGCTTTTTATTTCCTGTTTTAATCACCTGGACCCTCGCACCTGTGGCAGACTGTTTTAACCTGGTTTTTATCCAATGAGCATGGAGGTTGGGGGCGGACAATTGGACAGTGGACTATATGAAGGAGGAGGAGCGGGTAACGAGCAGGGACACCGGCCGGGTGGCAGCTGCACCTGGCCGTGATGGCGGAGAGCGGAGAGTCCGACTGCGGGGTGCACCACACGCATGGGAGACGAGGACCGGCGTGACCTGGCAGGATGGCCTACGGCACCGGGGTTGGACGTCCCGTTGTCCTGGTCTGCGTGGGTGGCGGGGGACCTGAGCGCAGCGGCACCGGAGGGGAACTACGCCCCGTGAGAGACCTGGAGCGGCCCCGTGAGCTGTCCCGCTTCGCCCCTTGGTCGCCCTGGAACCATGCAGGTGGCTTTTAACTGCGCACATTTTAACCTTTGGGACTGTATGGACGATCGAGTGTACGGTGCCACTTTTATAATTTTTATTAATGTTTTATCCAGACTTTTATGAGGCCTTGAAATAAATTGTTTAATTCCTTTTTAACCCGTCTTGTTTTTATTGATTGCACCACAGTGTAGGCTCCCATTGCCTTTTAACCTGTTACACATGCACGGACAGTCGGACACCGTTGTTTGAAGCATCAACAACACTTTTCCTCCACGTATTTAGTAATAATTTCTTACCTTTCAAGCAAAAATAAGCTGCGGGTCTTTTGAGAGATTCTCTCAACATTTTCCGATGTTTACTCTGGTTCTTTGCCTACGCCGATCAGACTCGACTTTCGCCTTTTTTGTCACACTCGAATAAACTCTTTGTTTCTTTTTGTTATTTGGGGTCTGGGCTGGAGTTTCGATGGTGCTTGAAGCCGGTCTCCTCTTATTCTCCGCTAAATCCATCCTTCTGAAGTTACCACTCGCTCTGCAGCGTCAGTATAGAGGAGATACAGCTAACGCTACAGCTAACGCTACAGCTAATGCTACAGCTGAGCGTGAACGCGCATGACGTTATTACGCTGTTTGCTTGTTTGCCCCGAACATAGACTATTCAAGTGACTTTACAGGCATATAGAGGCAATCGCGGTGAAAAGGCCAGGGCTCATTCTACTCACCTGGGGCCTCATTTATCAAACTGTGCGTGAGACTCTGACTTTGAAAGTGCGTAGCAAAAGCGCAAAAAATTGTGTACGCAAAGTTTTTTCCCGATTTATAAAACCCTGCGTATGCGCGGGTACGCACCTGAGCGCAATCTTTCCTTCGCTGATCACACGTGGAGCAGAAAGCTGCGGACATCACGACACGCCCTCTGCCCGCCTCCATTTGACCATAAAAGGCAATGCAAAGTGACTTATGAATGAGATTTCCCTAAACATCTGGTAATGAGTGGGTTTAACCGAAGGCGAGAGACAGAGAGGGAGGGGCTGACGCTGCAGCTCGTGCAGGGACGACACAGGTTTGAGTAGTTTTAATGAAGAGTGAGATCTGCTTCTCTGATCACACGTATTGGCATCTTTCTGTATATTCCATCAATAAAACTTTTCAAAACACATGTTTAGAACATAAAGAAGAGCCTTAAGTGTCGGCTGTATTTGCCAATAGGAAGGTTTGGATTTGCCAATGATAACACGATCAACTGTGGGGCATTTCATTCATCCAAACCATTGCGCACGCAGAAGCAGAGCTGTCTGTCCGGGTGGTGTGAGTGAGGAGAGGTCAGTGTCCGAGTGAGGGGAGGTCAGTGTCCGAGTGAGGAGAGGTCAGTGCGAGTGAGGAGAGGTCAGTGTCCGAGTGAGTAGAGGTCAGTGTCCGTGGTGTCTGAGGAGGGAGTGGGCAGTGGAGCCGCGGTGCCGGTGTGCACTGCGTAAAGACGGCCTCGTGTCTGAAGGGCATGTGACCCAAGCTTTGGACCTAAACCCAGTTGGTCAGACTTATGTCCAGAGATGAGTCAATTAAAGCACAGTACAGCGGGAACATTCCTGCTTCCCGTTTAAAAGGCTTCAGCATCAGTGCACATACGTGCACAGGTACGAGCGTTCACGAGCGTGCACGTATATGCAACAAGTCGTTTTTCACAAATATGGTGTTAAGTTGCTCATTTATTCTAATCTTTGTAATTTCTGATGAAAATAAAGTTCAAATGAACTACAGTATTTCAAAATGACCAAACATGACTTCCTCAAACTGTCCTCCCCTCGCTGCTTCCCTCGCCTCTCCCCGTCTCTCAGCAGTGTTTCTGAAAAGTGCGTACCTCGTACGGCAGCTATATAGTTTGCGTGGAGGAGCGCAATGTTTCACATTCAGTTTGTTTTCTATAAATACCATCTTTTGCGCAGAGGAGCGGTTACGCAAAGTTTTGTGCACAGCAAGTTTGATAAATGAGGCCCCTGGGCATTGCTGGAGCATGTATGAGGAAGAAATTTTAAATTTGTATACATTTATTTGTGGTTAAACTTATGTATAGTCCCTTTAAAGATGTACTCAGTGGCATGAGTTACTATTTTTATTTTACACAAAAGTACAGATACTTCAATATTACTAAAGTATAAGTAAAGTAAGTAAGTATTCTATGAAAAACTACTTGCAAAAGTACAAGTACAAAAAGTTACTTGAGCACATGTACTTGAGTAAATGTAACCGAGTTGTTGAGTTTAACTAGAGCACCCCAAAGCAGAGACTGATACGGGAGGCCAGTTTAACAGTTTATTTTCACAAAATGGTGGTGGCAGGAAGCTGGCTGATGAGGAGCGTGGAGCAGGTCACCAAAAACAAGACACCAGGAGAATCTGAACAGATGGAGGAAACAGCGGGTAAGTATATTTGCAGGTAAGTTGACAAAAATCTAATTCCAAAACCAGGAGGCGAGAAACACTAGCGAACAGGACGGAATTATCAGGCAGTGTGGTGCTGAGACATCCAGGCATTCACACTCAGGTTGATTGGTATTGACGTGCAGGTGTCTAGTCTGCAGCACCAGGAGGAGTCAGCCACACCCCCGCCACACACTGCTCTACTGCACAGAAAACAAAGGGGGAGGGGGACAGCACACAAACCAAATCATAACGGTACTACACACAGTGGGGCAAGGCCCGAATTGAGGTCATTATGTTCCACTTCTGCCCTGCACTACTGCGTGTAACTGTTTTTGACCTTAAACAGGTTTGTTCTTCGTCGATCAGCCTTGGGATGAGCACTGTAGGGCCCTTCAGTGGGCTTTTGATTAGGGCCCTAAAAAGGCGAGCACCGGCTCTGCATGTAAACACGCTTCCTATATGCTCATAATACAAAAATGCTTCGAAGGGCACCACATCTTTAGGCTATTGTGATTGAACGCTATTGTACAGCACTTGCAAGGAAACATCACGCGCGGTTCATACCAGTGTTAATTTCGTCGACTAAAATATTTAGTCTTCATTTAGTCAAAGTGATATTTTGCTGACTAAAAATGGACTAAACTAAATTAAACGTTTTCATGAGACTAAAACTATGACTAAAATGTCCAGATATTTTTGACGACTAAAATAAGACTAAATAAAAATCAAAAAGGAGAGACTAAAATCATCCAAACTTCTACTGACAGTCTGAAAGAGCCTCATATCGTGTAAATTCACTGCCAAAGGAACAGCTCTGAGCTTTGTTCATGTGGGAGCAGCTCCATGAAGCAGAGGAGCTGATTAAATATGATTATAATGAATATTATAAATGCAAAGTCGACTAAATTTGTCTTAAATTTAGTCGACTAAATTTACTTGCAATTTTAGTCGACTAAAACTAGAGTAAAATTGAAGATATTATTTTGACTAAATCTCGACTAAAATTGAATTACATTTTCGTCAAAAGACTAAGACTAAACTAAATTAAAATATGTTGTCAAATAAACACTGGTTCTCTGCACCTTCTACCTTCTTTCTTCACCTAAAGATGCAAGCACAGGCTCACGAAAACAGTACATGACACAAAAGATTTGTCTGGGCATCTGAACTCATGTTTGCTGATGACTTTACTGCGTTTTGTCTGTTGTAAGAATGTGGTGCGGCTGCAGGGGCGGAGCACAGAAACTCCGGTTATGAAACTATTACGTACATCTAAACTTAATTTCTATAATTATTTGTGCTGTAGTTTGTGAGTGTGTGTTTACTGTCAAGCGAAACCCTGCACTGTTTTTGTTTTTCCTTTGGTTGTGGGAAGACACAGGGGGTGTCATCTGACATTTCTGCTTAGGGCACCAAAATGGCTAGCGGCGGCCCTGGCCCCATTACTGCTGAGGTTTGCGGGCCATACCTGATTTTGAATTTAATTTGTTTAACTTCATTGTTTGTCAAGTTGAAATTGTTAGTTGTGGCCAAATTAAATTATAGAATGGATGAAAAGTGATTGTAATTAGCATAAACTTAGATTTGGGGCGGTTTGCAGCCGAGTGTGAAGCGGCGGGATGAGGATCAGCACCTCCAAATCTGAGGCCATGGTTCTCCACCGGAAAAAGGTGACTTCCCGCTTCAGGTCGGTGGGGAGTCCTTACCTCAAGTGGAGGAGTTCAAGTATCTCGGGGTCTTGTTCACGAGTGAGGACGGATGGAGCGTGAGATCGATAGACGGATCGGTGCAGCGTCAGCAGTGATGCGGTCGCTGTATCGGACTGTGTGGTGAAGAGGGAGCTGAGTCAGGGGCAAAGCTCTCGATTTACCGATCGATCTACGTTCCCACCCTCACCTATGGTCATGAGATCTGGGTAATGACCGAAAGGACAAGATCGCGAATACAAGCGGCCGAAATGAGTTTCCTTCGCAGGGTGGCTGGGCGCACCCTCCGAGATCGGGTGAGGAGCTCAGTTACCCGGGAGGAGCTCGGGGTAGAGTCGCTACTCCTTCACGTCGAAAGGAGCCAGCTGAGGTGGCTAGGGCATCTGTTCCGGATGCCTCCTGGTCGCCTCCCTCGGGAGGTGTTCCAGGCATGTCCTATTGGGAGGAGGCCTCGTGGAAGACCCAGGACACGCTGGTGGGACTATGTCTCCGAGCTGGCCTGGTGTCGCCTCGGGGTCCCCCCAGAACAGCTGGAGGAGGTGTGCGTGGATCGGGAAGTCTGGGCATCTCTGCTGAGACTGCTGCCTCCGCGACCCAGCACCGGATAAAGCGGAAGAAAATGGATGGATGGATGGATGGATAAACTTAGATTTAATTAGATGCACAGTGTCTTTGCCCGTTCTCTACAATTTCCTGAAGGAAGACAAAACGAGTCCACACAACCAGGAAAATTATACGGTCTTCTTTCAAGCGTTTTGTTTTTTCCCGCACAGCAGGCCATCTTGAAAGCTGCCCTCCACTCTGGCCGATCCAATTGGTGCTCTGTGGTGTCTGTGGTGTTAGTGACTCGTATGTCTTCCCTGATGCTATCCATCCACTTAGTCTTCTGCACTTATCAATCGTCTCCTGGGTAGGTGCGACTCCAAGTACTTCAGGTTGTTCTTCATTGGTGACCTGGTGTAAACTTGTCAGACATCCATCCAAGCATCTTCACTTCCATGGCATTTAGAACAGTCATGTTACAATTTTTTAACTAAAAGCTATGGGGAAAACCTTTAAAAGGTGAAATATGCAACTTATGTGAAAAAAATGTATTCATCTACAACCAGTCGATTATTGAAATAGTTGTCAATTTTAGTAACTGATTAATTGCTTTCTCGTTAACACAGACTCAAAAAGAGCAAAAGTGACATGGAAATTCAGTACTTTTGATGAAAAACAGCATGTAGAGTGTACATTTCATAAATATGTGTCTGGCTCAGGACAATTATCCAATCAGAAAGCAGAATGAGCTCCACTCTTGTTGTTGCCAGATCCTATGGTTTCAACACGTTTGGAAATAAACTTCCTCAGTCCCAGCTCTTGTCCCCGATAAGGTCCCAGTCAATGTCAGTGCAGCCTCCAGTCATTACGGCTCAGTGGCTGAACTCTGGAGGTTCTTAGCTTTCAAATGAGGAATGGCCTGTTCGCTTTGAGCAAAACAAGTTCAGCTGTAGTGGCTCTCTTTTTTTTAAAGCAGTAAGAGCTATTGACACGTCTTCAAGCGGCACCACTTTAGTAATTGCTTGGCTGTTGGCTTTTTTAAACCTGGGGAGGCACGGTACCGCAGCGGTTAACGCTTGTGCTTCACAGCTAGAAGGTCCGGGTTCGATTCCCACCTGGACGGAACATTTCTGTGTGGAGTTTGCATGTTCTCCCCGTGTCTGCGTAGGTTTCCTCCGGGTACTCCGGTTTCCCCTACCACTAAAAACATGTACAACAGGCCAGGATGAATGAGAGTGTGTTTGAGTGTGCAGATGGGGGACGATGGATGGAAATGAGCCCATTGCTATAATCTGGTGTGGTGTGTTTACTTGCATGAGACCCATGTATGTACATTAACATGCACTGTCCCGACCAAATAAAATAAACAAAAACCTTTTTGCACATAGCTAATATGCTGCTCAATTAGCAAAATAATCGTTAGTTGCAAATATCAGTGTGCATTACCAGTGTGCATTTGTCCAGTCAGTGACACATAGGCTGTATGGGTGGTTAGCTTGGCGCCTTTGCTTTCCATCTCGGTGGCCTTAAGGGCACTACAGGATCCGTTTTCTTTCAGGTTTTGTAGGGTTTCTGGTAGTTTTTCTAAATGGTATGTATCGAGAACCGGTTCTACTTGAGCAATCCACCGGAACTGTAACGATGCCTCTTATCGATGCCGCTGTGCTGCAAGTCGTCACGAGTCCTCTTTATACGTGCAGCTGCTACGACCTGAAGAACCAAAACAATGAGCATCATTCAGAAACAACAGCCCCGAGGAGCTGACGCAGATATCCTTCGACCCTCGTTCAGAAAAATGGAGGAGAGAGTAAGAAAATCACTAAGAACATGTTTATGTGCCTGATGTAGCTCCTCCTCTGCACAATATTGTCAACACTGGCTGTTGCAAGTTGAATTAGTCAAATGAGTGTTTTAGAGAAACGAGTGTCTCCTGCCCCTCTGAAATAAATATTTCAAGTGTATTCCTTTAATTTAATAACAATATTCCAATAGTTTTTTAAAATCCTTTGTATAATAGGACGATTAAGTCAAAATAGGTCAATTTATTATCCCTCTGTTTAAATAAAAGCTACAAGAAGCATGCATATATTATATAATTTATAGCCTATTTTTTAATTAGTTGAATCGATTAAGAACTGTATCGATCAATGGCATTGATATCGATTAAAACATATAAATTCCCATCCCTAACTAGAGACAGGAGCTCTAGTTTCCCCTAAAACTCCAAGTAATTGCTGCTCATACATGCGTGAGGAGACATAGTGGCTCAGGGTTGACATTTGACAACAAAATGTCACTAGATTTTGTCAAGATCATTCTGTTTTAGTCCATAAAAATAATGTGGACATGTAGTTGACTGAATCTAAAATTAATTCAATCAACTTGACACTAAATTATTTTATTCATATTCCACTGCTTCATGGAACTTTTCACACATGGACAAAGCACTGGACTTGTCCAATGTCATTGAATTTAAAAGATAAGAGGCTCTTTCAAACTATGTCACTGAAAGTTCAGATATTTTAACTTTTTATTTAGTTTTATCATTATAGTCATAGGCATCATTTAATCGTTTTAATTCAGAATCAGAATCAGAATGGGTTTTATTGCCATGGTTTGAGAACAGGTTCACAAACTAGGAATTTTTCTCGGTGCAAACGTGCGACATAGAACATATAACACAGTTAAGATAAAAATTAGCTAAAAAACTTTAAAACTATAAGGCTATTAAGGGCAAGCGTGATAAGTGATAAGTGATAGCAGCATGTCTAAGTGTGGACACACCACACAGTGCAGTGCAGATACATCCATGAGTCTGTAACTGGGTTATTGGGTCTTGTTATTGTTCATGAGTCTGATGGCGGAGGGGAAAAAACTGTTCAAGTGGCGGGAGGTATAGGTCTGGATAGACCGTAGCCTCCTGCCCGAGGGAGAGGGGTGAATAGTCCATGTCCAGGGTGAGAAGGGTCAGCTGTGATCCGACCCACACGCCTCCGGTCCTGGAGGTGAACAGGTCCTGGAGAGATGGGAGCGCGCAGCCAATCACCTTCTCAGCAGCATGCACAATGCGCAATTAGCTGGCAAGTATATAACTTGTTGTATGAGACGACCACTGGATTTCGTTTAGACTTCTGTATGCGTCTCCAGCGGCATCTCCCACATGAACTATAACCTCTGTTTACCATTTGTCTTATTAAACCCAGGAATGCAGACCCAAGGACATTCTGAGTTCTGTTGAAGATCAACCCCTGACCGGGTTAATCACTCGACAACAATTATCTGAACGCCCAGGAGGCACAGGCAAACAGCGAACACAGCGCAACTTTAAACAATGTATGAACTTTTGAACTTTCCTTCAGGAGCATGAAGTGTCTCCACACTTCCATCCGTGAAATAAGTAAGGGATAATGTATAGAACGCCGGTCATTATCGGGAAAATAGGGTCTTGTTTCGCCCTGAAGGTACTTATTTTCCCGATAATGACCGGCGTTCTATACATTATCCCACTTATTATACGGCTGTTTGCCAACTGTACACACACACAAATAAACTTCATACACTTTTATGAAGGCAGAAAGGTTTATTTAATTATTTCCGCGGCAAATAGTTCCCAAAAGTTTGCGCGTTGCCTGGCAACGTTGATTCCAGGCAGTGTGGCGAGGCTAGTAGCAGCACAGCTAGCTACTTATTGCTAGCCTAGCTACTTAGTTTAAGGTGCAGTTAGAGAAGAGGAATGGTGGTGAATCTCTGGGTAAGTTGAAAGTCGGACTCCCGTTAACTTCACAAGCGATTCCCCCAACTTCTCTCGCAGGGACGGGGACAGAGATAGTGTCCGCCTGTCCGCTACTACTACTCGCGGAGTGATATGAAAGACCTGTATTACAAGCACGAACTCCGTTGCCATTGGCAGCGGTCATTATTTTTTTCAGAGGTCTTCTATCAGAAAATAATGACCGGTAGAACGTTGGGAAATCACATTCAAATCAATGGAGCGTTCTACTTGCATTGTGAAGGGCCGTAAAATAACTTTAAATAACTCATGGACACTCTTCTCCACAGGAATTCCCCATTTAATCAAGAATTAAGCGTGTTCTTATTTTTTGCCAAATCAAACTGTTATTTGAATGACATTCCTTATGGTCATATGTTAGATGTACTTGATGTAAGCTCCTGTTTGTTTACCATGTAACTTCTACTATATCTCTGCAATGATCCTATCTTATCAATTTGTGCATTTCTTACTAACCATTGCATATATTGTGTGGCTCGGCTTGTGCCAGAGACAAAGGAAATCCATCAACTTACTCGAGCCAAAGTTTGACACTGGTCAACACCCATTCCTCTCAAGGTTCTTAATGAAACGAGACAAAGTCAGAGACAGAGAAGAAGGGAGAAGGAGTTGAGTCTCTTTTGGGCTGGTCCCAAATAAGAACATGCCGCTTATATAGAGTCGACCTGCTAAGCTGTATTTTCATGTCTCAGGCAAACCTTTGTAATTTTTGCGCACTAAACTCTCAACTCCAGAGCATTGAGCCACCACGACAGGACCAAAGACTCTTGCTTCCGCCACCTCGCGTCCAAATCCAAAGGACTGAATTTTTCCCTGTTGTGGCTTCGTTGCTGCCCTAAGCTTAAAGATGCCAAGAATACCAATTTCAATACCTTCTTTCAATGGAAGAACCTCCATGCATGCTCTTCCTCTGTGTGAGGGAGATCCATCAGTCTGCTAACGCCCGAGCCAGTCTTGGGAGACCTGTGTGCCGGAGACCATCACCACGCAAAGTCGTCCACCACTGCAGTCTCCACTTGGCCTTTTTCTACCCACCTCAGCAGCTCCAGAGCGTAAGACCCGCACATACGGACACCTGGCGTCATAGCTTAGGAAGTAATTAAGCCTTATCACCCAACATCAATTCTAGCAAAGAAATCTAACAAGACTCAAATTTTGCCCTGCCCATTGTACTGTATTTCCATTATACCAATATCTGCATAACTATACAACTATCTTTATCCTTGTTTGTTTATGTTTTGTATGTTCATGAATAAACCCCATATATACAACGTTACAAGCTGGGTTTCCAAACATTGTGATTTAAAAGGTACCTCATTGAGTCCCTAAGAACTTACACCTTCAGAGAGACTAATCTTGGAGTTGTGTTTTGGTTATAAATAAAACTAAAGATCTAAATGTTCTCTTAAACATAGAAATAGACAAAATAAGTAAATATAATACTTAATTTGGTAAGGTTTATAGTCCTTCCTGGTGCCCAGTGGTGAACTCTTTTTCTACACGTTGTTGCTTGCTCAACTATATGACCAAAATTAGCTTCTCCTCACGTGTTGATTACACAACACAAAGTATATATTTACAACAAACTGTTGCTCCCACAAGTGTGTCTGGAGCCTTTATAGTTGTTAATCTTGCAGAGTGTTTGTTTTCACCGAGACCAGCAGCAACTCATGTCTCCAACTAGTCTCCAGGCCGGTGAGATAGACCCTTAACGCTCATCTAACCTGCTCATGCACATTGACACCAATTCATAACACTTATGTCTTCTGCCGGGGTCTGAGCACTAAATGTTATATTCTGTGCATGCCAGTAAAGCTTTCCAATTGCTGCTTTTGTTTGTCCGAGTCTCTCCAGGTTGAAATGTTTAAGAGCAACATCCAGAGACATGACGTTCGTCGTTTCCCGTGCGGTAAGAAACGGCTTTTGTCGCTAAAGCAAAGCACATACTTAGGATAGTTCGCACTCGCAAATATATAAAAGGATTGTCGTCATCATTAGGTGTGAATACTCAAAAAATTACCTACGTCCTGAGGTAAATTCAGTTTTACCGAAATCCTCAGGTATTTCTAACCCTGTAAGAATAGGGCTGTCAATCGTTGGCCCATCAAAAGAAAGAAGAAACTATTGCAGCTTTACTTCTTGATAGAACAAGGACATACAAAAAAAATGGAACCTATAACTTTGAGTGTGTTCGCGCAAATCTCTCAGGTAGTGCACCACCGAAACAAATCCATCCCCTGAACCTAAACAAAAAAAGGCAGAAAGCTTGGGTATTTCAACAATATACCAACCTTTGTGTTTATTCAAAGACTCTCAGTGCTCCCTTTGTCACTTATGCTGTCGGTTATTGTGTCCCGCGGCACAATTGGGCTTATGCAAATGTGACCTCCCCGACTCCATCAGCCTGTATCCAAATAGCGTAAACTCTGCTAATCCTTCCATTCCCTCCTTCCCACCTCGCCGACTCCCGTACACCCCCTCCATACATCCATCCATCACGGTCTCCTCCGGTTTCCATCGGGCTTTTTGTCATGCATCCCCAGCCTTTTAGCCGCCGTCTTCCCCGAACGCCAATCATCCATCAGCTCCCCCGCCGGCTGCGTCGAGTAGATTATCAATCACTGGGTCGCTCATCCTCACCCCCTCCTCTCCCCCCATTCTGACCGGCCCCCCCCCATCGCTCCACCGCTCTGTTATTGATCAATCAATCTGTCGGCGCCCAAACCCCATTGACAGGTGGGGGGAGATGGAAACCGATGCACTGGTACAGCAGTATTCATATCTGATCTTGGATGTGTTCGCTTCACACATGTGTTCTATATCATTTTGTCAGCGTTCTCTGCGGTCAGCGTTTTTAAAATTGCGCTGCATCGATTAAGCCTTAGAAAATGCACGTTGAGTGTCAAAACATTAAATTGGACTGGATAGTTCTGCATCTCCCGCGTTTTATGGTGACACTCTGTTGGAAGAGCAAGTTACTGTTTCGATAGATGATCTATGAGTCTTTTTGCTGGTCCCAAGTTTCCCAACTTGTGCAATGATAGCTTTATCGAAATAAATGAATGTGTGTCTCTTATGACTCCTACTAATAATTAACATGGCAAAACCCGCAACCTATTTTTGTCAATTACAGCTGATTGTCATTCACAGATAAACAAAGTACCAACGCAATTAAAGATTTTGTTTTGGAAAATGTTTCTGGTGAGCTGAGCAGATCCCATGTATTTTATTATTATTGTTTAATGTTATATATTTTGTGACTGTTTTTACTCTTCAATTGTATTTTATAATGTTTGTTGTACAGAACTTTGTGCTATATAATAAAGTTGACATTGACATTGCCATTGGTGTCTGTTAGCATGTAGATCAGTACTTGTTGAGTAAAACTGAGGTTTTAATTATCGGTCTGAGGCTCAGAGAGCGAGAGAGGGCTAGGATCCAAACATATTCGCTAAATCCCTCTGAAAAAGTAAAGAGTCTTGGTGTTTTGTTTGATACTGAGCTTAGTTTTGAGCCGCATATCAAGTCGGTCACAAAAACAGGTTTTTATCACCTAAAAAATATTGCCAGAGTTAGACCATTTCTCTCTCTGCCCAGTGCAGAGATTTTGATACATGTGTTTATCACTAACCGTATTGATTACTGTACTGTTACTTTCTGGTCCCCCGAAGAAAGGTATAGCACCTTTGCAGCTGCTCCAAAACTCTGCAGCCCGCCTACAGACGAGGACCAGAAAGAGAGAGCACATCACACCAGTGCTCAGGTCTCTGCACTGGCTCCCAGTGAGCTTCAGGATAGATTTTGAGATTCTTTCATTGGTTTATAAAGCTCTTAATGGTCTTAGTCCTATTTATTTATCTGATTTGTTCTCCCCTCAGGACCCTCAGATCGTCAGAGAATAAACCTTTTAACTGTCCCTCAGATTAAAACCAAAACTCATGGTGGGGCCTCTTTTAGTTACTATGGACCCCACCCGTGGACCAGTCTACCCGAGCACCTGAGGTTCACTGTGAGTGTTCATATATTTAAAAGTAAACATTAATGCAGCTTTTAGTGTATTTTTTCCATTGTAAATTTGTTTGAGATTTTTTTTTTTTTTTAGTCCACATTTTTAGGACTGCCTGTAAAAACATTTAATTTTAATATATTTGTTGGACAATGGGGGGGGGGGGGTTCAAATTGGTTTGCTGTGAAGAACTTTGCGCTGCATGGTGAATGTATGAAAAGTGCTATAGAAATAAAGTTTGATTGATTGATTGATTGATTGTTGGAAAATATAAAAAGCAGCCACTCACGATAATACTACCACTGCTTTAGTGCAGGACCGGTGACAAAGGGCAGCCCTGGCGGAGACCAACATGCACTGGAAACAGGTCTGACTTACTGCCAGCAATGCAAACCAAGCTCCTGCTGCGGGCGTACAGGGAACGGCATCAGCAGAGGGCCCCGGGCCCCATACTCTGTGTGGAGTTTGCATGTTCTCCCTGTGTCTGCTCCGGTTTCCCCTATATCACAAAATACATGTGCATTAGAGGTTAAGGTTAAAGCTGGGTACCTGATGTTTCCTGTACAAACTGACATTTCTCGTTTTGGTCCAAACTCGTTTCTAGCTCTCACAATCCCTCCTGAACATCCGAATAGTTTAAGCACATTAATGATATGCACGTTTCACGCCTCTTTGTAGCTTTGAGCGGTGACAAAATGAAGCACCGCCCCCAAAATAAATTTCACTCATTCAGATTCTTCTCATCTTCCATCGCTCAATAAATATTTAATTGAAGACAGTGCAGCAAGGTCTGGTTTTTGCTGTCTTTACAACATACTTTGAGGTAGTAAAATAAATGTCCTACTACAATACTCTACAACAAGTCAGGTACCGCAGCTTTAAGGGATCCTTTATTGTCCCCATAGGGAAATGTGTCCTCTACATTTGACCCATCGTTCAATGCCGCTGGAACAACCCATAAGGAGCAGTGAGCCCAGGGGAACCATCTCCAGATGTGGAGCCAGGCTGATGGTCAGTATCACCTGGCTGGAAGATTCACCTATTGTACATGTTTTTAGTGGTAGGGGAAACTGGAGAACCCGGAGGAAACCTAAGTATGGAATGAATGTAAAATGGTCATTTCCGTTCCCAAAGACACACTAAAACCCACCTGAATAAAAGCACACCGACCCTCTGCTGCTTGGCACATTGAACACCTAAAGCTTTTAAAATATCAGCCAATACTTGGCTTGTTGTGCCACAGTTTCTTGTCATCCTCAGGAAAACAAAATAATTCCCAGCTTTTCAAGTCACATCCTGGCACCATGCTGCTGAGAGAAACTTGTTGCCAAAAGCTTGCTGCAGGGGACTGGTTTTTGGTTTTGCAAAATGTGGTAGTTAAATCAAAGAAAATGTCAGATTTTTTATGTTGGGAAAAGCTTTTGGCAATGACAAAAAGACAAACTTAGGACAATGGTACACGAAGTAAAATCATACATTTGAAAGAAGCAAAGAATCGTAGAATACATTTTTAGAAAGAAAATATGATTCACGAGAGACCTTTCACATTGTTTGCCGTGCTGTTTATCAGATTCAGTTTCAGAGACTTTGCCCATATGTATTTTTCAGTCACTATGAAGAGAGATGGAAACTCATTTCAAACAAACTACGTTTCTCTGAATAACTTTCTGGGCACGGAATATTTGGAACAACAGTAAAAAAGTGAGAAATCCACCACATACCACCAAAGTCCATTCAACTGGACATTTCTTCACTTTAGGGCTGAAACAACTAATCGATTAATCGACGACTAATCAATTATTGAAATATTCAACAACCATTTTAGTAATCGATAAATAGTTTTTTTGGTTCACACAGACTCAAATGGAGCTAAAATTACATGAAAATGTAGTATTTTTGATGAAAACCTACTTTGTTTTATAGTTAGGATCTGTAGTGTTTTGTACATTGTAAATTTCATGATATCTGTCTGTGTCTCATCCAGTCAGAAGCAGAATTAGTGCTAAGAGCCTCCAACAAACATTTACTTTAAGTTTAGTCTAAGTTTACTCCATCAACATGTCATCAAGCGGAGCCATTTTAGCTTCATGTGATGAAAGAAATTGAAAAAATAAAATGTTCATACACCATTCACAGCCAATCGATTAATTGTAAAAATAATTGATAGATTTAATCAATTACAAAATAATCGTTAGTTGCAGCCCTACTTCACTTAGATGCCCAACGTTTTGAGAATCATCCAATTTTATTCTTCACAGGGGCAAAGATGTAAAGTCCCATCAGGTTGCACAGTCAGTAGGCAAACCCTACCAGAATCAGATTAAATGAATCACAGGCATATAAGGGTGTTTTCAGATGTATTTATTTCAGTCGATTCCCATGACAACAGGTACTAACCTATCAGAGCCTTGTTAATGCACCAACACGCCCTTTCTTCCCTGGTGTTAAGGCTCTTAAAATCGGACATGAACACAAAGGTTTTACTCTGCAGCAGGCATACCTGTCAAGTTTTGGATTTGAAAATACGGGAAATTTTCCAGCACCCGCTGCGAGCCGTTCCATCACCACAACCAAGCTCCAAGATGGGGTGAAATACGGTAGTTTCCCTTCCTAAACGGGACACTTAACAGCTATGCAACCTCGTGACGACTGCCACCCGGGATACTGCAGGCGGCATTTCTCGCGAGTCTAGTGGCAGAGTTCAGTTTGGAGAGGCAGAGAAATATTTTATCATTTTGTTACAAAATGAGAGATTTATGGGATAATACTCATACATAAAACAGTTTCTCAACCAAAACGTATGGGTCGTGAAAACAGGAAGTGACCTCCCTCTCTCCTTGTGCATCTTGAGTTTTTTTGCCTTTTTCTGCGAACTGCATTTGTGGTTTCTGTGTTCCACATTGTTTTTCTGGATACTTTTGTACGTCTTTGCCGTGTTTTTGTGGAGGTTTGGTGGATTTGTTTACTTTGAGAGTCTAAAATGGTCCTGAAGAAAGCAGCTTTTTAAAGGTAAACAAAATGCTAGCTTATCAGCTAAACCCATTTGAGACCTACACATTTCTACACTGAAGAGTCACCAAGAGCCCCCACAGCTGCAGCACAGAGGAGGCGTAACAAGAGGCGCTACAGGAAACAAAAAGGGACAAACGAGAGATGGTGAAAG
Organism: Neogobius melanostomus; assembly: GCA_007210695.1. Lineage (NCBI taxonomy): Eukaryota > Metazoa > Chordata > Actinopteri > Gobiiformes > Gobiidae > Neogobius > Neogobius melanostomus. The sequence continues at coordinate 160,203 of VHKM01000136.1, forward strand.
GCTGTTGTGGAGCGGAGGGAGGAAGAGGAAGGAGGAGGTGGAGCTGACCAGTCCAGGACACCACGCTCTGAAACAGGGACAAACCCAGAGGCGCTGCACCGTTTCAGAGGAGACAGAGGGCAGCCAGCCAGGTTTCCTCCGAGTGCTACAGTTTCCCCACCTCCAAGGTCATGCGGGTCAGGTTGACACACAGTGGCAGCGCGGCTCAGCCGCAGCAGCTCAGGACTAACACCTGAACACTATTTCGTTGTACGCTTGTACAATGACAATAAAGCACTTACTTACTTACTTACTTATAAGCAGACAGAGAGAGGGGCAGAAGAGAGACATGCGTGTGTTCATTATAAATAAGTCCTTAAAAAAAAAAGTATTTTCCCAAAAGTGCAATCAATCACTTTAGGTCGGCCGCCTTCACACCACACCCACTCCGCTCCAGAGTGGGACAGTAGTTGCTCCCAGACCACCTGTTTGGGCAGGTCTAAACAACCGCTCTAAGACCGGCCGCAGTGAGATTCACACTCAAAACCTGGGTCGACCATAGCAGAGCCAGTGTGAAATCGCCAAAAGCAAAGAAATGTCCAGCTAAATCGATTGAGTGGACACCAAGTATTTCCTGGATGAACAAGATTCATCTGTATTCATTTAAGGCAAGACGCGGCAAGTGAAAACATGGATGTTTCAAGCAGCGGCCAGAGTTGAGATTGAAAGCCAGTTTTCTCCCTAAAGGCGAGACACTGCAGGTGAATAGGGAAAATAAATAAATGTTAAGATATCAATTTGAAACTTTTGCTGAACATTACTGATATAAATATGAGGGGAAAAATGTATTGCATTTTTTCTGTCATTTTATGTTTTATGTTTTAATATAAAAATAAGACATTTTGTACATGAAAATGGCCAAAATTGCCTATATTTTGGGCAGCAAAATAAAAATAATGTATTGAGCCAGATTAAAATTCATGGTTTCAAATTTCAGCTGGCTAGGGCATCTGTTTGGATGCCTCCTGGTCGCCTCCCTCGGGAGGTGCTCCAGGCATGTCCTATTGGGAGGAGGCCTCGTGGAAGGCCCAGGACACGCTGGTGGGACTATGTCTCCGAGCTGGCCTGGTGTCGCCTCGGGGTCTCCCCAGAACAGCTGGAGGAGGTGTGCGTGGATCGGGAAGTCTGGGCATCTCTGCTTAGACTGCTGAGACTGCTGCCTCCGCGACCCGGCCCGGATAAAGCGGAAGAAAATGGAATGGATGGATGGATGGTTTCATTTTATTGACATATTAGTAACAGATTTTTTCAGAGGGGATTTTGGATATATTGTTTAGTTTTTCAATTAACTAATCATAAGTGAAAAAACCTTCAGCCGCAGCTGCTACTTCCGGGTTACCTCCGCATCGCAGGCGGACAAATCATCATGAAATAAGCATCATGCGGGTGAGTTTTGTTATTTTTATACTCTGACATGAAAACTAAGATGTAAAGGGAGGAAAATAGATAAAAATCTCCACTTCGACCACTGCGTGAAAAATCAATTTCACCTGCCGTGTCTCGCCTTAACTTCTAACAAACGTGAACAGGCTGTAGTTGTTAACCCATGCTGGCTAACATAAACATTCCGTGCACGAGCCATATTTTTCTCTCAGCACAAAATTCTCATCTCTAAAAATGCCCCGTCTGCTGTGAATAATAGACCAGAACAGTCCTACATTTGGTTTTCATACGCGTGTAAAGGTTCAATCTGATCTCGCCTTATTAAAACCTTAAAACCAATTTATATCACACATGAGAACAGATACCAGATTAGACCAGAACTGAAGCACGTCCAAACAATAAAGTGTATTTAGTTACTTCAGTCACTTCCATTTCCATAGAGCCCTTGGCTTTCCCTTAATTGTCCGAGTACCACTCCTCTTTCACGCAGTCAGGATTTTAGGCTCAGATCTAACGGACCGCAATCATTCGCTCTTTAGGAATATGTCACATTGGCCTCTTTTAACTTTTCCTCTGATTAACTCTCGGAGGCAGCGATATTCAGAAAGAAAAGTTTGGGGTGGATTTCAAAGCGAGAAGGCAGTGATTAGGCAGAAAGGCTGGCCCAATGCTACAGGCACTAATTGGCGTCCAGCTGACCGCATCGCTAACCAGACCAGATAGGATGGTAATATCTTTGAACTCGCTCTTTGAAAGTCCCGTAAAAGAAAAAGAGAGCGGGGCGTTGGTGTGTGCTGCCCAGGGACCCAGAGGTTGGTCGTTTGGTATGGGAGGAGTCCGCTTAGAATGTCTGCGGTGAGACCTTGAGATTTCGTGTAAGTCACGCTGATAAACACTCCACGTTACAGCAGGTACAGGAAGTTTTTCCAAACACTTTAATTTTTTCAGTTTATTAAAATGCAGCTGGATACTAAACCTGATTAAGTTCTGTATTGAATATGACACCATAGACAATTAAAAACGTTTTGTAGTAAAATTTCAGGTTGTTTTTTTTTTGCGTCATTTTACATAACAAGGTTCCGTCAGTATTTTATATTATAAAATCTCCATTAGTTTATTATTGCTGCAGGAGTGAATCAGCAGCTAACGAAATTGTTCCATGCCTTTTTTACTTTTTACTATTTTGGCTAATGTTAATCTGTAAAATAAGATAGGACTTTATTGATCTCACAATGGAGAAAATGTTTGCGAGCCTCCACAAACATGGCAGATCACCATGGTAACAGTGAACAAGTAACGTTACATCCCAAACTCTATACATTTATTTAAGCCTGGCCAAAAAAAACGTTGTAAAAACAAAAATATATATGGTCATGTTTGAAGCAGTTGAGGGGGAAAACAAAGAGTAGAAAATCTAAACTCTATAATTTCTCCAAAACTACTTTAACAAAAGCTGAATTATATAGAATGATGTAGAATATAGACATGGAGAGGAGCAAAGTGGTTCAACAGCCCATAATTATATAAATAATGGAGAATGCTAACATGATGCTTCATGTTAGCATCATGCTGTATGCTAACGCTAGCTACGACTGACATTTTTTTGCTTCTACTGTACAATCTGCTGTGAAAAACATCCATTTAGACTTGATTTAGACATGACTTTATCTGTGTATAATATTTAAGTTCATATTCCGGCTAAAAAGAGTGAAAAATGGAGTTTCCCAAAACACGCCCCCTTCTATGACGCAATGCCTTCTGTATCTATACTCTGTCGGACGCCTTTAACTTTGATTATTATACGGCCCTTCACAATGCAAGTAGAACGCTCCATTGATTTGAATATGATTTCCCAACGTTCTACCGGTCATTATTTTCTGAAAAAATAATGACCGCTGCCAATGGCAACGGAGTTTGTGCTTGTAATACAGGTTTTTCATATCCGACAGTAGTAGTATTGGACAGGCGGACACTCTGTCCCCTTCCCTGCGAGAGAAGTTGGGGGAATCGCTTGTGAAGTTAACGGGAGTCCGACTTTCAACTTACCCAGAGATTCACCACCATTCCTCCTCTCCAACTGCACCTTCAACTAAGTAGCTAGGCTAGCAATAAGTAGCTAGCCGTGCTGCTACTAGCCTAGCCACACTGCCTGGAATCAACAAACGTTGCCAAGCAACGCGCAAACTTTTGGGAACTATTTGCCGCGGAAATCATTAAATAAACCTTTCTGCCTTCATAAAAGTGTATGAAATTTATTTGTGTGTGTGTACAGTTGGCAAACAGCCATGTATAATAAGCGGGATAATGTATAGAATGCCGAAACCAGACCCCTCCGCTGCGCTTCTTGGTCCAGTTCGCCCTGTCGGTAATTATTTTCCCGATAATAACCGCCGTCCTATACATTATCCCTTACTTACAGAACACATCCGCTGCGGCGTTGTTTCAATAAGATTCTGCAATGTCAAAAGATCCAGTGTCGCATTCATTTTTCACCAAGATCTTGTATCTATGATGGCTGGCCGCCGTTGAATTCGTAGTAGATGTGTTATGCCCGTTGCTATGGTTACAGCAGTAAACCAAATGTAATTTCTGTGTTTCGGTTGATGGAAATGTATAATTTTCAGATAAGTATATTGATGGTTAATATGTGAATGTCATTTGAATATTTGCAAATGCAGAACAAACCCTGCAGTCGAGTGATACGCACGGCGAACTCATTGGCCTCTCTTGTTTTCCTTCTCAGGGAGAAAGCCCCTCTCTCGACTGTAAAGTTAGAACTTGGAAGTCATGTGACGTTGCCGCTTGGTCAGAACAAGCACATACCCTTTGTAGCATGAGCTCTATCACAGAACACTCCCCAAAGGTCAGAGATAGCTGTCCTGGACTCTCACTTTACACGATGCAATATTTCCTCCATCCACTCATCACTACATTTGCGCTCCTAAAGGTCGGCGTCGATTTTTCTTTCTTTCTTTCTTTTTCTTTTTTCTGGAAATGTAAATGGTCCATGAATAGGACTCCTGCCGTGCCACTGATAACTACGCTCAGGTCTGGCATTCACAAACAGCTCAGATAGGTTTGACGCGCTGTCGGTAGCACTTTGCATAAATGCTCAATGCTCTATCCACTATCCGGTCCCAGAGGCCAGCACAAAATGACGCCAATCCAGGGTTTATGAATGCCGTGTTGACAGATGCCCAATTTCAAGGGTAAATACGGTTTTAAAAAAAAGAAAGCCAGACCAGAAAAGGAGACAGGTGCATTCAGAGAAGCTGCCTGAAAAGGTGAGAAGTAAACAGGCACTGACAAATGAGTGACGTGTGGTGGTGGTGCGCTCTGTGGGGCGCAAGGTAGGAGGAGGTGGAGAGGTTGACGAGGCTGGCGATTCAGTTCGAGGGCTGGTTGTGACCAAAAGTTGAGGAGTTTTTAAATATTTCCATGGCTCTTACTAAGATGTTTGCAGACTTCTGAACAAGAATCTCACTGGGGCATTATGGTCATCTCCAGGTGAAAATTATATAACTTTTTGCTGACAAAGTATGCAGCAAGTATTTAGTTAACACACGGTAATTGTGTGGGGCATAAAAAAAAAACATTAAATTAAGCTCTTATATGTCATTAAAAAGCATTACATTGGATTCAATCTGGCATTACATCTAAACCTCTTGGAAAATAATGACTTTGATTTTGACTAACGTATACAGGAAAAATGGGTCTAAATTTCCCTACAGGAACAATAAAGTATACAAACAAACAAACAAACAAACCCCCCCCCTCAAAAGTTGTGTGTCCAATAGGGTGGAACTTATTTTGAACTTTTGAAATATGATCTGCTTAACCTCTCATTTTGTTCCAATACATATAATAATACATCTGGCAAAATATGAGCGCAATTGAACAATATTTAAGGGTAGCTCAATGAATGTGAAGTTTCTGATACCCAAAAGCTGAAGCCAAATTTTTATTTTTTTATTTACTCCACCACAGAGTTTTTTGTCCAATCCTTGGAGTAGATCTATCAGTACGTATGGTTGCTACTAACCTGTTCTAAGTTGTTTGTAATATTTTGTTCATTAAAATAGGTTAAAAGCATTTATATCAATAGGGGAAAACAAGCTAACTAATATACTAAATGCTAATCGGGAAGCTAACTGTTAAGCTATGGTTATATAGGCTAAGTTAGCACATTGTGAGGCCTCACTTATGTTAGTTAGTGGATTATTTGGTGGGTTTGTTGCCATTGCTGCATTTAAATACCTCATTTACTTTACTTACCTGTGAGGGAATCCTACTAAAATATGTTGTATGGTTACCTATGATAGGCTACCTACCTGATCTGTAAACAGAGAAGAATTTCGTGAAAACCTGTAAAGAAGAAAATATTAGAAAGAGAAATACCAACCATGTTGCTGTATATTTTATCTGACTCTATCATATTGTGTATTTTTAGATTAATTTATCATTGAAAATGTCAACTGCGGGAAAACCAACAAGATCTCAGACCGAATTATAACTTGGTGACTCTGTGACCAAGTTGACAGGCAGCAAGTTGCCATCATTGCGTATGGCTCTTGGATTCCTATATCACCATCTCGAACTAAAGGAGACTATAAGACAATCGTTACCATCACAGAAATAGCAGATTTTTTGGCACAAAGCTAGAATCCCCATGAAGGATAATCAAAACTGCCAAACTAAGCTTGAGCAGACTTTGAAGAATGACGACTTCTGAAAAAAACAAAGCGCGACTGTCACCAACTCAAATCGCGAGAGAGACGGCTTTTGTTTCCAGGCTCGAAGATCTTTTTGATATTGCTCATGCTGATGCTCTGACCAAGACGACAGTATTAAAAGAAGACAAGGATTTCTTGTTAGCCCAGCAAGAAAAGGGAAGAAGGGGGTCGATGGTTGGATTAGATTAAAAGCTTGCTGCTAAGGAGAAAAGGGTGTTCAAAAGAGAGGCGCAAATACTAGCCAGGCGACATGAAATGGAACAAATGAAACAGTCAGCAGCGTCTACCACTGAGCTGATTTCATCTGATTCTGAAACCAGCTCAGCAGCAGATGGTGAAAAGATGGAAACTGGGGACAATGAAGGTGAGGGCGCTGTTGTGGACATCACAATTCATACACCAAAAAGAAAGAGGGGCTGACAAACTGTTATTACTCCAGAACTCGCAGTTGCTCTTGATGGCACAAAAGTGTCAGACCGCAAGGCTGTTTTTATCGTAGCAGAAACTGCCAAAAGCTTGGGGCAGAACATTGATGAACTTGCTCTAAACAGAGACTCAAAGTTCATTGGGATGGCAAACTGATTCCGGATCTGATTGGAAAAGACAAAGTTGATCGTCTGCCAGTATTGGTTTCAGGGAAATGAATTTCTCAGCTACTTACAGTTGCCAAGCTTCCATCCGGAACAAGCGAGGCACAGGCTACTGCTGTCTTCGAAGCCATTCAAGACTGGGGCATAGCCGACAGCATCCGAGCTACAGTGCCTTGCGAAAGTACTTATACACCTTAAACTTTTGCACATTTGTCATGTTTACAACCCTAAACGTAAAGATTATTATTTATTTTTTATGTTTTACTTACTCTGACACGAAAGCACTTGTCATTTCCACTTCCAAATGGAAAGGATCATCTTTTACCAGAGCACATGAAAGCAGCTTAACAACCAAATCAGTGGACATCAATAAATACATAGGAACTCATGTTAGCTTTAGCATGACTGTTAGCATGGTGGTTAATGCTAACAAGGCAGCATTAAATGTCAAAGTCATTACATTGTTCCTATTATAATTCAAACTCACCAGTTCAGTAGAACGACAAAGCACACAAGTTAACAGGTACCCAGCACAAAAGCAGCAAAACATATTTCAGAAGCAAGAAAGAGCATGGTGATTGAATGAAAGTGATGTATTTGCTGACAGTGACCTACAGCTGCTGTCACTTGGCTTCTCTCCCACAAAACTGAAGAGAATGAAGTCAGGGCAGCTTATATAGTCCTTAGGTGGAGGCTGGAGCGGGGATGTGAGGCGCTGAAATTACCCCTTTGGTGCCGCCAACCGGGATTGTTTTTAATTAAAGATTCTTCCACAAGCAACTGTTTCTTTTGTAGCGCACTGGGAACGTCTATACCCCTCCAGTTATGAGGAGTTAGACTTGTCATGGGCTCCTCCTGGTTGTATCTTCTTATCTGGTTAAATGGCCTAATTGTTCTGCTGGAAGCGAGTACCAGCTAGTTTCGAGGCTCGTTTTGCGCCCAGAAGAACAACTGACCTGAGGAAGCTTTTCTAATCAGAGGCAAAAGTACTTGAAATCAACCCAGAAGTATAACTGGACTGAGAAGCTTTCCCATGCCTCGTGGAAAGATGATATTTGAAAACCACTATCTGTTCGTGTGCTTATGTACCCTTCCCAGCCATGGATCATAGTAAACAGTGTACGCATGGGGTCAGGTGGGGATTGTGAGAGCAGATGATGCTCTGAATAAGTCGTTCTCCTCTGAGACTTTTACGCACGGGTTTTAACGCATTTCTGTTGCAAAATTCGTGTTCCATGACTCTGTTCAGATCATGTTTAGTTTAGACACATTTATCCTGCAATCTCACATTTTTCCTAACATAAATAATATGCAGCCTATATATAGGCTATTATGTAAATGTCTTTAAAAAATGCTTATAATGAGAGTTGGACGATATCATTGTCCATCACGATAGTTCATTGTAAACATCGTCAACTGCCAATTAAAGGGACATCACCCAACCCTAGTATAGTGCATACAATACCGTATTAGTGAGTCTATATTGAATATATATTTAATAGCGATCTCTCCTATGTCCAGTTTTAAGCCTTATAATGCACACTCCAGAACAGTCAGTTCAAAGTGCAGATTAATTTTAGTTTATTTATTTGATTTTATGGACTGGGACCATGTACAGGAGTAATAATGAAGAAATATAAAAAGATGTTCTTATGCTGACACGTCTGTGTTCTCAGAAAATATCATTTCATATCTTGGCTTTGCAAATGTTGCTCAGTTGGAAGTCTATTCCATGCTGTGATTGTTTTAATACAAAATTATTTTAACAATTTTTTGATATATTATGATATATATTGATAATTTTTTTTGATAAAGCACATTAGCCATTGACATTAGCCATTAACCGTTGACCTTTGAACAAGCCTTACTGACTTCAGGCACTGTGTCAGTTCTTGGCTTGGCTATTTCCTCCCCTTTCCCATCCTTATAAGAGTCGAAAACACCCAGCTTGCTAAAAAATAAATAAAACCGTTTCAAATGACCCAGAATGTCTAAAACTGACCAAAGCGTCCTGACTGACAGCAGTGAAGCAAATGTCCCGTGTCTAAAGCCCCATAGATCTCGGTTGAAACGCTGGCTTTGAATGGCCTATCTGTCCTCTCTTCAAAAGCTGCAGATTTTTTTCTCTCCCGTATATAAATATATATGTAGCCCCAGACATGCAGAAAAATAGTGCCATTTCAAAGGCTCACCTCAGACCTGGGCTTCAAACGCAAAAACATCTTTGGAGATGCCCCCAGAGCTCGCCCACACAGAGGAGGGAGGGAGGAAGAAAGCGAGAGAACATGAGAGAGAGGGAGCGAGTTAGAAATAGGGAAAGGCAGCACATACAGTAAGTATTGCTTCGCTTGTCTGTCCAACTAATGCGTTATTGAAATGAGTGTCAACTATTTTAGTAATCGAGTATTTGCTTTCTAATATTTGCTGTATCCCTCAGGCGGAGCAAAATTCAGTATTCGATGTTGAAAGGTGAGGTATGGAAGTTCTTTTGGTGGATATTTCATAAACAGGACCAGATCTGTCTTCCCAGATCTGAGGTCAGCATGTTCAAAGCAAATATTGGTTTCAACAACAATAAGGTATCCTTTACCTTTAGCTGGCGTTAGTATAACATAACACACAAGCACTTAGCTTATCTTGGCGTCTACCCCTTAATCCGACAAACCTCCATTTAGACAGCCCTCCAAACCGAAACCCCTCCATTGCGACGTCCCCCAATCCGACACTTTTTGTTTCCCCCATTCCGACAATAGTTAGGGTTAGGGTTGTCTGCTCCTTGTACTCTTGTGATCGTGACACTTCATTTTCAAAATCTTCTGTCTTGTGTGAGTGGATGTGAGCGTAAATATAGGTAATTCTAGTAGGCCCACGTATTTTTAATAATTATCTTATGTCGGAGTGGCCGCTGGCTGCTCTGCTTTATGACGGCAACACTGGAGGCCGCCATTGCTGTAGTACCTCCATATAGCCGCGAGTCTCCCATTGAAAAGCATTGGACTTTAGACACGTTAAAAACAACTTTAACGCCTGGTTTCTATTTTTTAAACACTTTCTACGGCTACATATTCCTCCTGTGATAACGCTAACAATTAAAGAAACCAGGCTGGTTTTCTAAAGAAATCTCGTACTTAATGGGGGTCGGACTGTTAGCATTGGAGCCGCACGAGCTACACGTCACGCAAGGGCCGAGTCTACAGTGAAGATCCCGCCCTTATGCCCTTATTAGGAACATGCATCATCAGAGCTGGGGAGGAGGAGTCTGTAAATCCGCCATGATTTCCCCCTCGAACGTGGTCATTATGGTAAACGGGGAGGAGTGAGGAGGAGTTGTCTATTCCTTTTAACGGTCTATGGGCACGGGTCTATGTCACCACTCCGACCAAGGGGGAAAAAAACAATTAGACCTCAATGTCGGGAGTAGGGGGGGTGGGTGTCGAAATGGCAGCTCGTTTTAGCTGCTTCTTTCCTCTAGTATTTACCTTGGCTCTGAATAATTCCATAAACTCCACCAAAAGGCAGCAATTGTCCACATTGTTCTCATCACCAAAGTTTTCACTGCCGTTCTGTTTTTCCTTCAGTAATGTGAAATGGAAACGATATCACATGAAAAAACGTACTGTGTCCAAACAGCTACAGTTTCCGTAATGTCGTTATTCCACGTAGTCCGCTTCAACCCAGCACTAAGGGCGTCCAACCAAATATCAGAGCATGTGAACTTTTCTTTTGGTCTGCACTTCCATTGTCAGAAATGAGCATTTTTCAAAGCATGTATAAACATTCCTTCCATGCTTCCTTCCTGTTGAGTCGCTTCTTTTGGCAGTATTGTAATTAATAATAACCCTTTACATAACAATATTAGTGGAGTTGAACTTTATAATAGTCAAACGTGCTTCAAAGGATCCCATCCCTCCATTGAAGACATGAATCCTCTAAAAGATGGAATTGCATCAGTTTTGTCTGTTGTGTTGCATCACTATTTTCACTGATCTGTCCGTCCATCTCCGCCTCATTTACTCACTCATCATTACAACGAGCTTCCTTTCAGCAGAACCTAAAGGGAGCATACATTAGTGTGGCAATTTGAAGGCGGACAGCCTCCCCAAAGGCGAACTCAGCGGACTATCTTTGAGCTTTTATCCGTGGCGTAACGTTCCCCCGTAAATCACGGCAGCACAAATTTGTATTCATAAAAGCTCCGCTCTTGGATTTTAAGAATAAAGATGGGTGGTACCATTACAACATAAACTGCTGTATTTATTCGGCCCGTTGCCAAAGAAAGATCAATAGCGCTGACGAAGCTTCTTGGACGATGGTCGGAACATTAAACTCTTAAACAGATAATGGCTTCAAGAGCGGGTCTTATTCTTTTTGCAGGTAATTGGTAATAATTTTGCTATAATTCTCATTCGCGGTGTGTCTTCCAGAGTCGTGACGAGTTGAAGGCAGTTGCAGAGAGTCGTGTCTCATAGTGTGGGGGGGGGGTCACAACAGGACTTGCGTTTGAATGGTGTAATGTGGGCGGCAGGAAGATGTGACAAAACCTCAGTTGCAGGGAATCAAACATGTTTGATTTTTAAGCCCAATTTTGGACGCGCAGGAGTATTGTGGGTGATTTTAGAAAGCAGTGGCCAATAACAGAGCGGAATACAGACAGAAAAGCACCGTAGCTCCTCCCTTTTCATTCCTCTGTCATAACAGCGGCATAAACATCCCCACACAGATGACGCCAAACAGCACAACATTATATCACTAAAAGTTTACACGAACCAAGTTTACCAGCTACGTTTCAACCGAGTTGAGCGGCACTTAATCAGTTTGGAGTCAGACTATTCAGCTACTTTTCTCCGCTAACTTCTCTTTGATTTGAATATTTTATTTCGAGCTAAAGAAGAAAAGAAAAAACAGAAATATATATATACATAATAAAAGAAAAAGAAAAAATAATTTACATTACAGCTCGAAAAGGAGTGGGAAAGCTAACCTTTCTTCGCGAGCTTCTCTCCGCTGTCTCGGGCTGATGTCTAAACTGTGTTGTGCCGACAGTGATCACATGACACTGTTGACCAATCAGGACACGCACGTGTTTCCCACGTTCACAAACAGAGGCATATGTTTGCTGATCTGGGGTCAGTTTTGCTCCTCTGAAGAGAGAACTGAAGCAGGAGAGACTGTTATAAAACATCAGCATCAGCTGTAACAGACTGTGTCCGCTCTTACGATTCTCAGTCGTTATGTGAGAACCTCCAGTCGTCCCATATTCACACTAAATCCAGTCGTGTAGTGTGGACCCCCCCAATCTTCACAAAATGTTTTAAGACTGAAAAAAACGTGTAGTCATTGTTGGTTAGAAAATTCCATATTGATCTAAAACGGCTGAAACTTAATATCCTGCAGTTTCACTTCCTGGTTTTTATGTAATCTCCCATAAGCCCTTGCTACCCATCTCCTCTTGTTCCCCTTCGGTGCTGTTTCAGTAAAGAGAGAAGAAAAGGTTTGCGTGGCTCGTGTGGCTGTAGTGAAGCTATAGCGAGTGTTTTTACTTTGCAATGAAAGGATTAAGCTTGGCAAGAGATGGAGAGGTGACCTCAGGAAGAGCTCTTCGGAGCAGCTGAATAGCCATCAGGAAAGATTACTCCAAAATGCTCAAGTGGGTCGAAACACAGCTCCAGGTCTGTTTTTGATGAGAGAACAACATTGGAACATGGTGAAAAGGTGAGATATGTTCTTACCTGAGCTTAGAAGAGTTGATAGGTCTGGTCTTTGGCCTTTCCCAGCATATTCCTATAACTCCAAACGGGGTGAGGTTAGAAGCGACCAAGCTCTTCCACGGGCACGCACAAATGCTAACAACAGCTTTGGTCGTTTTGCGTGACTGAGGGCACACACAAAGACCTGACAGGTACGCATCAACGCGTCTAAGCTCAGGTAAGAACATATCTCAGTATGGAAAAACGGTGGCCTGTTCTTTGAGGTGAGACATGGGAGGTGAAAACATAGACGTTTGGCTTGTTTTCTCCCTTAACATCTTACTGTAGTTTTAATGTCAGAAAAAAAAAAAAGACGATATAATTTTATGAGGTTTTGTTGCTTGCGAGCCAGAGATATCCAGTAAGTAACTAATCGCACCGCAACTGCCTTTTTCCACACACTTTCATTCATTCACAAAATTAACATATTTTGTATCCATGTGTACTGGGGAGGCGACTGAAATGATGCTGTAATCCAAATATGGTCATTGCCTTTCCGGGAAATAGCAGCGGCGAAAGACGGGAGAAATATACACGCAATTGTGCAGATTCTCGAAATTTTCATCTCCACTATAGTAGCTTCTACAGACTCCGAACTTTTTCGAGTTTAATAATCGAGTTCGAGTTGAATATTTTTGAATTTTTAACATGCCTGATTTATTGATGGGCTCTGAACCCAAAAAAACAGGGGCAAATTTGAATTTTTACAGATTTCATGTAAAACACATGTCATAAATAGCTTATTCTTGGTAACAAATACATCAACAATATAAAACCATAGATTTCTTTGCTGAAAATACAGGCAATTATGGCACTTTTTATGCATAAAATATCTTATTCATATATGAAAACTGACAGAAAGCTTGCAATACATTTTGTTTTCAGTAATGTTCAGCAAAAGTTTCAACTTGTTACCTCTAAATTGTATGTTCTCCCCCGCTAATCACCTGCAGCGTCTCGCCTCAGATGGTTCCCTCAGTGTTTCAGTTTGTGGGGGATTAAACAACAACAGGGATTACAGAGTTCTTCGTCGTGTCATGGTGTATCCCCCACCTTGTGCGGTATCCGAGCTCGCTCTGTCCTTATAAAGCCAAAAACTACCAGTGTTCGGTGTTGAAACACATGAAGCAGGTTTGGTTTCTCCCCACAAACAAACCCCCGGCAGTTTCACAATTTATCGTCTTACTTCATCATTTCCCCTGATCCATCCATCCATCCTCTCTCCTTGCTCTCACTCACGCACACCTGCACATCATTACAACCAGGCAGGCGCCGCGTGCTTCCGACCGCCGCCTCCAGCGCTGTTCTCCGTTAATCACATCGCAGCAAAACAAATGACTTACCAAAACAACTCGCGCGCTCCCTGGAGCTCCTCCTGTGAGAGAAAAGGGCCTGGACTGCTCCCCCGAACAAAAAATAAAACGCAAGAATTCTCGTGAAACTGAAATCTAAATAAATTGCAGCGCGGCCCGGCAGAAAGGTCAACAAATGTTTACCACCGCGTCATCACAAATCGCAAAGTCAAAGCGGCTGACTCGTGTTAAACAACGGGGCACGTGCTAATGCGGCGCTAGCTCGTGACGCTGCACATTCCCCGAACAATGGCTTTAAGGTCATAATAAAAAACAAAAAACGCAGAGAGCTGTTTGCTGCTGATTTCTAAAGAGACGAATACTGGGAGACTTTGAACGGAATATTGTTATCAATATGCAATTTGTAAGGGCTAGGGCTCGAGTTGTACCGGTTCAGCTATCTCATAGTTCGGTTCAAGGTGCAGCGGTAATAATTGATTGATTGATCGATTGATTGATTGGGTTTATTTGAGTGATTATTTACAATAATATAATTACAGTGCAGAAAATAAATAAAGTAACAAAAAACTCAAAAGGAGTAGGCCGAAGCAAGAAAGCTTATAAGTGCCTACCCCCATATTCAAAATTAATTTACATTCCGGATACAGTAATACAACATCTCATGTTTACATACAATATAACCCTTTACAAATTCCTAAATTGTACAATTACAATTGTCCGCGTTAACTTTACATATAACAACATTGTTAAAGAAAAACATTTCATGTTTTACAAAAAGAAAATCACAGGATGTTTACAAGATTTCCAAAGTAAGAAAGACATAACATGGAGATGCTGATTACCAATATATATATAAACATTTTATTTTTTATTTTATTTACAATTTGTACTTTTTTCTTTTCTTATTTCTCTTTCCCATTCACTTAATAACCATAGCCAATCATTACTTATAAACATCAGTCACCATTCTATTAATTGACTATTGATTTAGTTATAATAGGTAATACATAGTCAACACGACCCATTATTATTGACATTCCCATTTCCACTGTAAAAATATTGGTTGTGATTGTTTTATTATTTTTGTTATTTGCCTTGTTTAGTAAGGTGCCTTAAAAAGCCAGGGTGTAATATGGCCAGTTGGTAGAGGGCAGTAGCCCCCACCAGCAAGCCCTCACCCTGCTGCCCTAACTAGTTGTTATTGTGAGGTAGTTTTTGAGCTATATACTGGGTGGTGCATTAAAAAGGCAAGATTTATGAACCCGTTGAAAGGGGGGGCCCGTCCAACAGGTCCATCTCTCGCCAGCCCTCAATGTTCATTATTAGGCAGTATTTATTATCTCAGAATAAAATTGGCAATGCTTTCTAATTTTTCAATGCTGTTTTTCTAATAAAATGTACCCGTGGGCTCATAATACAAAACACAATAGAAAACTAAATCGTAGTAAAAATTATTATTTTTTTGCCACGTGTCGGCCATGTTTTCATTAAGTTAAGCTCTTGACGGCAGCTAAAACACGTACAGAGCAGCATTTGTATAATTCTTTTTTAAGTAGGTAAATGAGTAAGTGCTTTATTTGTCATTGTGCAACCGTACAACAAAATAGTGTTCAGGTGTTAGTCCTGAGCCGCTTCGACTGACCGTACGGTGCACCCCGTTTCAGAGCGTGGTGTCCTGCACTGGTCAGCTCCTCCACCTCCTCCTTACTCCTGCGCAGATCCCTCTGCTCCACAACAGTCTTTCACCATCTTCTGGGAAGAGCTTAGCCATTAATCTGTTTTATTCTCAAGTGAACGTCCATTAGACAGAAAAATAATAGAAGGAATGTGTGGCCTAGCTGTGAGTCTTGTCCGGATGCCTCCTCGTTTGTCCCTTCCTTTCCTCTAGCTCCTCTTGTGACGCCTCCACTGTGCTGCAGCTGTGGGGGCTCTTGGTGCCTCTTCTGTGTTTTAGAAGAAGAAATGTGTAGGTCTCAAATGGGTTTAGCTCATAAGCTAGCTGTTTGTTTACTTTTAAACAGCTGCTTTCTTCAGGACCATTATGGACTTTTTGCAGTAAAAAAAACAAAAAACGAACCCCACATAAACACAGCAAAGACGTACATAAGCATCCAGTAAAACAATGTGGAGCACGGAAACCACAAATGCAGTTTGCAGAAAAAGGCAAAACAAATAAAAATGCAGCTATACCAAGAAAGGGGGGTTGTTCACACGTCATGACTGAGTTGAGTATAAAAAGTATTGCTATACATACATTTCCAATACGATACACGTATCAAAACGATGTATAGCAAAACAATATTTTGTCCCAGGAAGTTAGAAAAATAACAGAATATCTCCATAATCAGGCCGTTCACCTGTTCCCCTTTAGAGCTCAAAACACAAGGGAGCAAATAGGGTTAAGTTATAATACAACATTATCAAGGCTCCGGGCCTTCATTTTGGCACGATTAGTTCAATCATGTTCAATACCTCCCGACTATAGATCTGAATCCTTTTATGTGGATGCAGTTGTTCCAGTATTATCCATATAAAAGCCCCATTGGCGTTTTATTTGACTAATTGTGAATTCTGAGCAGTGAAACGACATGGTTCAGATCTCTGTTGTCGGACTTTTTGGCACAGGAGAGGGTTTGGCAGTGACTTTGAGCCGCAGCAGTGCACCACAGCAGCCTCCCGTATCCGCGATCTGTGGGCCCCTCATTAACAGACACTGGGAGTGAATGAGCACTGTGGAGCGGCAGACGCTTCACTGTCAGACGCCGGACTCATCCTCTCAATACAGACCCAGTGTGCTTGATAAACCCTGCTCTCGGCTCAATAAGGCTAATGGATATGAGCGCAGTGCGAAAACAAATGGAGTCAACAATATAAACAAGTTTAAAGGCATGAATATTTAAACTCATTAGTTTTTACGCAAAACTAAACTTTGCATCAAACTATTGATACGGTTACACTCGCTTACTTGCAGTGTGGGAAACATTTAGGATTGCCACTTTCAGCACTGGAAAAAAAGGGACACTTTATAGTACTACGCACTCGGGCAACTACAAAATAGCCCAGACTATATTTTGGGAGGAAAAGGGTTGAACTGTGAAGGGAACTACCTGCTCTGGAGAACTGAACTAATGCTGAGACAAGTAAAAGCTAATTCATTATAAATTTATGAACTATTCTGGAATAATTCTCTTCCTCCTCAGCGTTGCCAGGTGTACGATAATTATGGTATTTGTACGATAATTTTGCCCTATGTACGATGTACGATCAATAATGTCTAATGTACGATAATTTGGCCAAATGTATATTTTGCAACTGCCGTAGACGGAGTTTTTATTTTATTTTTTTTAAACCCCGTGCTTTGCTGGGAGTGAGAGGATATGAAGGGAGTGACGTTTATGTGTATGTTTCAGAACAAGGAGCATGATTGGTGGGATGCTCAGTTGCGCCCGCCCCCATGATTCTGATTCTTTTTAACAGTCTATGTTCTGTCTGATGTTGCTCATGCTCAGTGAGTCAGTGCGACGAGACCTCATGACTTTGCTCAATAGTTTTTGTTTTGTTTTGTTTTTTACTTTGCTCAATAGTTAGTTCCTATGTATTTGTTTGTGGGGGACACATTGGTCTACACAACTAGTGAGTGCCACAAAACTCTAAGAACCCATAGGACACGATCTCCAGAGTGATTTTATTTGACTATAGCTCTCTCGTAGCCTTGTCATTTTGTTTTCGACATTTGTACGATCATTTCTTTCAAAATACGATAATTTTGAGTCTCTGGTACGATAATCCTACATTTCCCACCTGGCAACGCTGTTCCTCCTGAGAGAGGAGGTTTGAAGCAGCTGGACCGCTTATCTCTCCTACGCCGTCAACACTTCCCTTCAAGGCCAAACCACGGAGCTAAACCTGATAAGGACTGAGCTTTCTGGGTCATGTTTTGCAAAACACTGACTTTCAGACTGTAAATAACTGCACACACAAACCACCTCCCTAACCAGGCCCCCGTCTTTCTGCGTCTGCCTCAACACATTTCCTCTGCCCCACCCCCCGGTCAATGGCCGAACTGGCGAAAAAATTCCGCACGTGACCTCGTGTGCTGTGTATTTCCCATGTCTTGATGTTTCTATATATGTGCTTTGCCTTAACTTAACCTGATTGTAATTTCGCATATCTTCTTTTGTAAAGAGCATTGAGTTGCCTTGTGTATGAAATGCGCGGTATAAATAAAGTTGCCTTGCCTTGCCTAGCCAATGATGTCAGTAATGCATAAGATGCACTTCTAAAACAGGGGGATCAGAATGTTGTATGTAGAAATCTGGTCTCATTTTTGGTTTTATATGAGGTTTTAAACACATTCTCTGTTGTATAAGGATCAATTTAATGAGTTATACTGCCCTATAAAAGGTGCATTATGCATTTTTATGCAAAAAATGAAGTTGATATTTGTGCGTATTTGACCTTGTAGTGGCCCAGCGGCTGTATTAGTGGTCAGCATGGCTCCGTTACTTTCCATCACAGTGGTCTCTAGGACGCTCCAGGATTAACTGTTGGAAGGTTTTCTGGTTTACTGACGGACCAGCTCACCAGTAAACCAAACAATACAAAACAATCCTGGAGCGTTGTAGAGACCACCGTGATGGAAAGTAACGGTGCCATGCTGAACACTGCCGCTGGGTCACTACAAGGTCAAATACGCACAAATTTCAACTTTATTTTTCGCATAAAAAGTTGTATAATGCACCTTTAATTAAGTAGTTGCTCCCTTCAGCTGTTCTCTAGGAATATTTTCCCCTCTCCCCCACTCCCCCACACGCTGTCCTGATGATGCGTTCAAAGAAAAAGTGAAATCTCATTAATATTGTGTGCAACATCAGCAGAATAAATAAAACATGTAGCAAAGTATTTTGAGACTGCAACTTTCATGTAAGTCTTGGCATTTAGAGCATAATACTTTCATTTAGAACTAAATGTACAGTGCAGAGGTTTTATTTCCCACAGCCCTTGAACACCTCATATCCGATCGATAGTACGTGCTCTGTAAACAGAAAATGACCCGACGGGTTCCAATGGCCGCTGGCTGCTCTGCTTTGCGACGACGACACTGGGGCCGCCATTGCTGTAGTACCGCCATATAGCCGCTAGGCCCCATTGGAATGCATTGGACTTTAGACAAGTTAAAAACAACTTTAATGCCCGGTGCCTAATTTTTTGGAACTGTCTAGAGCTAGATATTCCTCCTGTGATTACGCTGGGTTAGACACAATCAGAGGCACCAGGCTGGTTATGGTAGGATACATTTTAGAAATCTCCTACTTAACGGGGATCGGACTGTTAGCATTGGAGCTGCGCGAGTGTACAGTGAAGATCCCGCCCTTATGCCCTTATTAGGAACATGCTTCGTCAGAGCTGGGGAGGAGTCTGTAGATCCACCATGAATTCCCCCTCGAACGTGGTCATTATGGTAAACGGGGAGGAGTGAGTATTGACGGTCTATTAATAATATGTCTATGACGGGTTCCTGTAGATATTGGATTGTTAAACAAATGGACATGGACATTTCACAAAGATTTCAGCTGCACCAGAACAGATCGCTCAGATATTCGTCAGTTCATGATCTTTTGTAAACTTCCGTCATAATGCTAAACTCTGACTTCAAAAAAGTTCACTTATTTCGCTCGTGTTTGCGTTGACATGTTGTAGGAGCACATGAGGAGTGTGTTGGGCCAGTCTTTAATATGCTCTTATTTAAAGAGATACAGAACAAAATCAATCAAGTTGTTTTGTATAATCCAATATCACAACATTAAAACTGTGAACCAATGACCAATGGAAACTTAGACCCTCGTTACCCAGGAAGGAAAACTCACACATCCAGTAGATCTCTCCCTTTAGAGAAACCTCGGGAGACATCCACTCCCATGGACAGACTGGCAGATTGACCCAGGGCTGATGGGAGTCCGAACACAGTATTATTTCAATGCAGGACACAAGGTTTTACAGCTAAATACGGGGACCATTCCGTGTTATGAGGGATGGTTTGCAACCTTTGGGACATTAGTGATGTATAGGACAACGCTTAAAGTGGCCACAGATCAACGAATTTACATCGGTGTAGGACTATTTTAGACTATTTTTAGCTAAAAGTGACGGGGCAAACATTTCAAATTGAG
Organism: Neogobius melanostomus; assembly: GCA_007210695.1. NCBI lineage: Eukaryota > Metazoa > Chordata > Actinopteri > Gobiiformes > Gobiidae > Neogobius > Neogobius melanostomus. The sequence continues at coordinate 180,178 of VHKM01000136.1, forward strand.
GTTGCAATGCACTCTTTTGCTCCGTTGCAGAACCGAGCCTGTTGCCAGACTTCTTCAGAACATCTTTTTTGCCCCAAGACAACAAATACTTTCACCATCATTATACTGCCCTTAGACTGTATGACTGCAATAACAAAAAAAAAAACATAAATAATTTGGGTCCTAGGAATAAGTATAAAGGGTTTATGTACTGTAGAAATGATGGAAAAATCCAACTGTTTGCTGGCACATTCGGGCTTCCATTACTGTCTCTGGTTGTTCGCTCTCTCTCCTCTCTTCTTCTATCACTTTCCAAAACATACAAAAAAAAAACATATCAAGGAACGAGATAAGAGCGGCCCACTAGCAACATTTGTGCGGCGCTACATTGTTATTCACGCAGCTGCCCGACTTTCTGTGCCGTTGACTAGGGACCGTCCTCAAAACCACTACTAAGAAAAGATTGGTTTTATTTCTTTTTTTGTAATCCCCGAGCTGTGCAACCCTCCCTCGTTTCAAATCAGCTGATGCAAGAGATAAAAACCCAGAGAGGGGTCAGCGAAAGCCTTGTCCATGTGTCCTCGGCGCCTGCAAACAAATGCGCAACATCCGTGAAGTCCCAGGACGTCCGGCTCATTTGGAAGGGGGAAAAATAAAAGACCGAAGCGCCGTTTTAAAGATCAAATGGAGCGTTGTCTCGTGGGACCGCTGCTCTCATGATGAAACCCTGGCGTAATGGCTCAAAGGCGCGAAGGCAGAGCTGCTGATTAAAGAGTCACAACCCCGAGTCCAGTTCCCGCCCGCTCGCAGCGCGCTCAGACAGAAGCAGGGGTGTGCTAAAGCGGATGGAGCGGGAGATTGTCAATGGACGCGTTAACATTTTGGGGAAGTAGTTTGGGATGTTGGGGAGTTAGAACTCATGGATTAACATTTAAAGGTACTGTTTTATGCATTTAGAACTCTCCCATCCATTCAGGACATTTACTCCACCAGTGTCACCCACAAAACTCTCCGAATTTTCAGTCTGTTCAGTGTGCTGCCTTCAGCACTACGGGCCCGGACCAGCCAACTGAACAACAGCTTCATACATGAGGATGTCAGGAACTCTCTCTCTCTTCCCTGGAATTTGCGTAAATCTCGCCTGGTCAGCCAGAATATACACTTTCTCTTTTGTTTACAAAAACATGCATCTGGGATCAGGAGTGATTTTTTATTTTTTTTAGTTCCCGTTGGGCGTGATTGACAAGCGTATTAACCAATCAGAGAAAAGCTGGATATGACGCAAACAGCGTATTTTGAAACAAGCGAGTTAGTGGTTTTACTGGGGGTCGGCTCCCTAGTCCGATGTCTCATTATTCAAAAAATGTCCCATTGAGTAGGGGTTGAAAAATAAAGTTAGGTTCAGGCAAGAGTCCACTGACCTTAAGGTTAGGGCCATGGTTGTATATGGCTCTCTAATCCACAACACAACTGAGTTAGAGATGTTGGACTAATGGCACCTCTGCTCAATGGTAAACTTTCGTAATAATGAGACGTCGGACTAATGGGTTGTCGGACCAATGGCATGGCACCGTTTTACTGTGGCGTCGGCCGAAGAGTGGAGACAAATGTAAACCATCTGTCGATTTTGCCACAAAAACGCAAGGATACAAGGAGTCATTGGCAAGTAAATTCAGATTTAAAAGAGAATTCAACACAAATACCGTAACAGCACACCGGCTGTTTCAATCAATGCACGTTTGGAACGGGACAAAAATACTTTTTGCTGGACAGCAACAAGAATAAAATCCTCTTGATGAAGCATCAACATCCATGCAGGTACATTCTTAAGTACATTTAAGTAAATATTTTACACAAATATTTTTATTTTATGGTTATAAAATATACAACTTTTGAAGATGTGATTGGCTGTTACCAATGTTCCAGACAGACTGGATGGCTGGCCAGGCAAGCGTAAACCTGCATTCATGTGTCATGGAAGGGGCTCAACCATCTGCCCCATGCCCTGAAGAGCCCTTTGTCCTTTGCTTTTCATGTTATTTTCTGCATGTAAACAGCAAACGTTAGCCTTCCCTTCATCTTTTCCATTGGTTCTGGTTAACAACTCTTAGTATTTTCACAAACTTATGAATCTGCCTCTCGTTAGTTCACGGCGCAATGTCGATGTACTGCCCACTGCCCGGCATGCTGAATCCTTGTTCATATGTGAGTTCACATAAATGCTCGAGAATGCATCTGTTTGAAAACCGAACCAAAAGTGGTTTGGGCCGAAAGAATAATAATTAACAACGCAGCACAACGGAAGAACGCGAGGTACGCAGCTGCATACGGGGTCAGCCCTATGTTCCCGGTACCTATGTTCCCCAGTACCTATGTTCCCCACTTCTATGATTAAGATTAGGCACCAGCCCGCTATCCTTAAGGTTAGTGGCTAGGCAGGGTCAGGGTTAAGCTGATTGATATATGTATGACATTTCACTCTATGACTGTGATTGGTTGAAGTACCAACTCACTACGGAAAAGAAAAATCACACCGGGAACATAGGACCGGGAACATAGGTATGCACCCGCTGCATACTTATAAAATTAAATATTTAATAGATTTGCGGTGTGCGTGACCCAATGCTGCTCCAAAAGTGTGTCCTCTCCCCTGAACGATTCAAGCCGGAGCGATCTCAGATTGATATCAGTGCTAAGTTATTGGTGCTGTAATATCAGTGTGGCTCTTGTCAGGTTAGATGCCCATATAACAATGTCCGCTTCTCCTGAAGATTAGTTTTTATTTCATGGCAATCGGCTGCATAATGATAAGATCAAAAAGCCAATAGATTTGTCTGGTCTTAAAATGAACCTGCCGTGTCAGGCACGATGTGTGATGCTCACAGAGCTGTATCTTTGTCAAAGTATCTCGGCTGTAATCTCTGGACAGTGGGGAGCTCCACTTGGATTGAGAAGGAGGAGGATTGAAGCCCTTTAATTAAATGGGACTTAAAGTGCGTATGACAAGTGCGTTTTAATGTTTTTGAAAATATGACTTATTTAGAAGCATGACATCTGTTGCAAGTTCATCAGTTGCATAATTATCATGTTACTTCAGCGAAGCAGCAATTTTAATGAAGAAATGTTGGGCAGAAAAGTTATTTTTTTTTTAATTTTTAAGCTGCTGACAGTAAGAGACAGATGCGTCTTTCTTCCAACCCAGTTACGCCATGATCCCACCCCCCACATTGTTCTAACTCCAACCAAATCCTTTTTCCTAACCCTAACCTTAATCCTAACCCTTTGTAAAACGACATATTAACTTAATAAAGCCAACTGAAAAGGCTGCATTTGGAATGACATCCAATCAGAATTCACGGGGGCGTGGCTTATGGCTTAACTCGGTTGGAAATCGGAATGAGGCGACATAGATAAAGGTAACATTCCATAGCAGTTTAACTCATTTCCAATTGACTACGGCCCGTTGTAGATAAAATGTGAGCAATAAACTTAAAAATCAACAAGCCTGACTCAGTGTGTGATCATTGTTACACGGTTGCTTTATGTAGATGGGGCTTAATAGACTTCATTCATGCATATTTCTCTTTTCACATTGGTAAATAGTAAATGGTCTCAACTTATATAGCACTCAGGGCGCTTTACACCAAGGATCCACTCGCCCATTCACTCTCTCATTCATACACCAGTGTACACAGACACTGGAGGCAAGCTGGGTGAAGTGTCTTGCCCAAGGACACAACGACAATGTGCACCTTCAGGAGGCAGAATTCGAACCCCCAACCTTTCAATCATGAGACGACCCGCTCTACCATCTGCGCCACCATCGCAGATTGATTGGCTTGTAGCAGCTTTGGATTGCTCTGTGCAGCATCAAGGCCCAAACACATTCCCAGCGCAGATCCAGCCTCTGAAATAAGTTTTCTTGTCGCCGCTTTTAATCCTGGGTGTTTAGGTAAATGAAACACTGATGTGTGTCTTTGTAAAAGTCCCAGAGCTGCTGTAGCTCCGGTTCACAACAGGATAATCCTCCATGACTTGTTTACATCTGCGGGCCGGCAGAGGATCTGCCCCAGTAAGTAAGTAATATTTATTTATATAGCACCTTTCACAGACAGAGGTCACAAAGTGCTTCACAAAAATATAAATATAAATACAAAGTACATTTACATTTACAATCATAAAAACATGGTGGTCATAAAACAACCTTTTTCCCACTGGAATTAAAACACTTTTTCAAACAAGTAGGTTTCAGTTTACTATTAAAAACATCAACACAATCAAGTAAGCGCAAGGAAAGCGGAAGATCGTTCCAGAGCGTCGGCGCGACCACCTGGAAGGAGCGATCTCCTCTGGTCTTGTAACGGGTAGAGGGACCATGAGAAGGTTCTGATCCTGATCCAAAATCTTGAAAACGCGCCGCACAGGAGGGGCGTGCTGCGCTGCGGGACCTCTTGACGCTCCCCGAGGCGCGTCCTCCATGTATTTTAATGTAAACCTGACGCTTTGGAGGCGTCGGCGGCGCTTGGTGTGGACCAGCATAAGAGAACACTCTGTCCGGTAGCGACGTGCACAGAGTCTGGCCGAGCCTGAGGAGCGGCAGCGGCGTGTGAGCTCTGAGTTGATGAGCTTGAGCCTGAAGTGTTTGGACAGAGGAGCGGATCAGACGTTAGCGTTGGCAGGGCTAAGTACAGCGACACCTGCCCCGCCGCGCTTACGTAATGGCACATTTGCTTCTCGATGCAATATTCATCTGGCACTCTGTCACGGACTGTGCCAAGCGGGCAGCTGCATCAGCATGGGCAGATGGGTGTTTTTTTTCTGTCTCTTTCTAAAGCTGTGAATGTTGTTCTGGACTATATATAAACAAACCTTTAGTTGACATTACAATTTAGACCTTCTACTTTGTCATGTAAGCCGTTTATTTTGACACTTTATTACTACATTTTGGTTTGGTTCAGGTAAAAAAAAGAAAAGAAAAAAAAGTATGAAACAATATTGAATCGTTAGAAAACATACATACAAATAATTAAAAATTTGAGTGATTATTACATACATTTAAGTTGGTTCTCCGAGTGGAGAGACTATCTCTGGTCTGGAGAACACAATACAAAAGATACATTTTTAATTTAGATTAAAATTATTTAAATTTAGAGATTTTTAGTTAATTTGCTCTCTTAACATTGTAGTTTGAATGAATACAGGGTTCTGCGGGGCATTAAAAGAATTAAGATTCATTTGGCCAAAATCATGGCCTTACATGTCATTAAAAAGCTTGAATTTAGATTAAACTGGCATTAAATCTACATTTATTGGAAAATGCTCAACAATGTTTACTGTATGTTTATTGAAAATACCCAAAATGATGGTCTAAAACATATTCAGCTGCAGTTTGAGTTGAAATTAGCAAAATGTATTATTTATTCATTTTTTGGCTACAAAGTTGCACGTTATGTCCAATTCTATTTCCTCTGAACAAATGTTTGCAAATCTTAAGAAATGAAACATACAGATTTTTGCCTACATTTCCCCTGAGCTGTGTCCTGGTATGAGGAAGTATGTTCCGTGTCAAAAGGTGGAGCTAACACCGGTGCTGTGGCCGTACGCTAATGTGAGTGTGATGACCCAGATGACCAGTGACGGCGATGCGTTTAATACAGTGGGACATTTGAGCTCCGTGGGAGAAGCCAGGAGCAGGATGACAGCTCCATGATGCAACTGTCAGTGGCGTTAGTCACTCCTCCACTGTGACTAACAGCACATGTGCCAAAACAGGCAGAGAACATGACAAGGAACATCTCTTATACATAAACCTAAGCAGAGAATGAGGTCAGGTGTTTTGCACACTCAGACTGAAGGATCTTTAAGTGTTTTACTCACATTATTTTAAGATGTAGAGTGTGGAAATGGCTGAGGACACACTTTTTTAAGTCTTAAGGAATTGTGTAAGACTGGGATCCACATTAAATGAAGAGAATTTAGTGTGAGAACTTAAAATTAAACCAAAGTCAGGGGAAAAAAAAAAATTGCGTTATGTGCAGCTTTAGGTATTCAAAAGCAAGTTTTAAATAGTATTCCATAATATAGGAACTCAAGAAGCCAACAATAGAATTGTATGGTATTCAGAAAACTCTTACAATCAATGTCACTGATCCTAATATACTATTCTAAATTCATGTAATTGATTTAGAATGAATATGATTATTTGAAGTGAATTAAAGCAGTACTAAGTAACTCATGCCCCTAGAGGCCATAAGCGCCACTGCAGGAGTCGTAGCATGTTGTGTTTTTTTACTAATTAATTGTCCGTGAGAGTAAATACTACGCTGACAGAAAAGATAAAGGAGAGAGGGATATTGTACATCCAATCACACAATGGAGATCTTTTTTTTCCCACTCAAACTTGGCTGTAAATACTGTTTAAGTAGCCAGCAGTTAGCTTTGCCCGTTAGCCCGTTAGCTTCTTCGTCATGATTCCATTAGTGTTTATTGGTGGCACCTACCCGGTGGCAGTCAAGTTACAATTGTGGTTTTCTGGTCAGAGACACCAGGGGGAGATGAAAGACCCCCGATCATCCCATTAACACTTGTATTACCCCAGAGGGACTACGAAGAGGATTTATTAAGGTAAACAAGTTACTTAGTACTGCTTTAAAGCTGCTAAGGGTCCTACTCTCCTCCTGTTCAGCTTCTCTTTCACCTGGCGAGCCACAGGGATCCATTTTGGGTCCTGTTTTATTCTCACTCTACATGTTGTGGGTCATAACTTTTGTTTTCAGCTGCAGTGCAGACACACTTAATTTATTTTGCCACATTTGCATTCTATGTTTGGTGACTGACTCACATTTACTTGGGGAAGTCAACTGTACATGACTTCAACGGCTGGAGCCGACACAGGATTAATGTTAACACCTGCTTGTATATTGATTGTATATAAAGTTAATGTAATAAAGCTTGTTTAACAACCACAGCCATAGTTTTAATCAGCTTTGGCACTTTTGGACATCCAACATGTGAATTCAGGATGAAATATTGACATTGAAATATTGTATCCTTTTGTCATGATACATAGTGACAAAAATAGACTTGGAGGGCAAAAAAATCTCAAGAGACGTATGAGTATATGCAAAAAGATTTATTGTACCATGCGTTTTGACGTTTTTGTAATGCATGGCCAAAACCAATGGTTCACAAGCAGACCCAACCAAACGTACTGAACCAAGGCGATACACTAAACCCATGAGATCTTTTTGTCACTTAGTCCACACATTATTACCATACTCTACATTTAATCAATACGCCGTGTTTATCCTTACATGTAGACGTAAAAGTCGTCCCTCCAATGTCATTTCCTGGTGTAAATGAATTACACATGCGTCCTCCTGATCTACAGGATATGGAAATCCGCAGCTCACCGCTAAATCAATTAGCCTGCCATGTGAGTAATTACCAACATCGTGACAGAACACTGTACACAAGATTCCCAACATATTACTTAATTAAGCGCTCAGTATCTTTGCAATTACGTCCTTAAAGAGTAACTCACCCTCAAATCCACTTTTTTCCCCCTGATAAACTGTATAAATGAGTGTCCAATAGTGTTGTCTATTGTCCTGGTCATTATTTTGGCTATTTAGTGCAAATTAGTTGAAAGATCAACTTTCTGCCTAAAACCGTCAGTGAGGCGCCATCTACAGCGAACTGTCTGTACTGCATTTGATTTTTGAATTTGGCGCCCTATTTGCGCAGGCGTTTGAGATGACATAGGCGTTAGAGATGACGTCAGTTGCCCTGCCGCTCTGGGCTATAAAAGCGGACCAGTCTCGCTCACGCCCCGTAGCGAGTTGGAGTTGAATATTTTCATCGATTGTCAGGTTTGCGAATTATTAACATAGCATTTAGGTAGATTTTATTAGCATAGCTTTTTGTATTATAGATAATTGTATAGTGTTAGCAGTGTTAGTTGTTGAATAGTAAGAAAACTGGCACTAAAAAAAAGATCTATAATTTTAATTATTTTTTCATCATTCAACTAAATAAGCATAAAGATAGAGACTTTATTATAGCCTTTACTCTACAGAGTGATCATTCAGTGGTAGTTTAGTTAACGTGTTACATATTAAACTTTAAATTTAGTAATAGAAATTACTTTGGCCTATTTACTTAACTGGGTCTTTGGGTCCACAATGTTACAGAGCCTTAGTCAAGCCTTTAGATAAACATGACCCGGATGACTCTGTACTATCTTCAATGACAAACCGAAAAAATTTCAAAAGGACAGTGTTCCTGCACAATAAGATATATTTTTATTTATGTGATATGTTTTGTACACTTTGCTGTAAGAAAAATAAAATAAATCTTTGTAATACATATAGTCACGTCTCTATACCTCACACATTATCTGCTGAGGACACTGACATACATCTCCCATGCTTACGTAGACTACAGCAAAAAGTCTACATCTAAAATAGATGTAAATTCTGAAAGGACAGTTCGGTCCCTTAGCTGCATGCTAACATCGATCGAGCTCAATGCTAAGCCACTAGCTTTGTAAATTACAGAGGAATCACTCTAATAAAATAACCCAGCGCCTCAGAGCAGTCTCAGGTACAAGGCCTCTGTCTGTCACGATGCTTCTCCTGTGTAGAGAGAGCTGTAAAGTTCTACCCTGTCAATCACAGACCCAGGCCCTCCCATCCCTCCCCCCTCCCGCGCACTCCTTAGTCCTCCAGGCAACGCCCCTTTTCTGTTAATATTTCAAATCTGAGGCTCTGAGGCTGAGGCTCTGGAAGGGGGGGTTAGAAACTCTTTAAGTAATCATTTTAGAAAATATGATTCATTTCCCAAGCAACCATACGGTGTTCTGAGTGGGCGGATGAGCGGTCTTCTATAGGGGCATACAGAACTTATTCTTATTAAGGTATTTTCATTTTGCATGCATGTTTGCAATTCCAGAAAGTCTGTTATAAATGAAATAGCTTCAAGGATACTCTGGTTGCCACTCACAGCAGCTTCTTTTAAGAATGTCTCTTGGTATCGGGTAGATACTCAAACCTCCAGTGTCGCTATCGGAAGCAAAAAAAAAAGCTGGATCTGTGCATCTCTATGAAAAATTATCTCCTGGCATTGTCATTTTGGAATATGCCCACACCATCAGGGAAGAAGAGACCCACTGACAGGATAACTTCAGTATAACTTCCAAGTTCCACGTAGGAGAAAGGCGGGACTGCTGTTCAAACAAATATGATCATTATGTCTTATTTGGTTTCTGATCAAACAAGCATTGGTCAATGTTGAGATTTTTCGCTAGTTTTATCCCGTAATATATTAGTTTTAATGTTAGAGTGATAAAAAGTGATGAAGGTTTGTCGCTAGCGAGCCAGCCATTTCTCTGAAAAACTAAAACATCGTTCTGCACCGGTTGGTTGTCCATGCTTATTCATTCAACAAATATTAAAGGAATAGGCCACCGTTTTTGCATACTGAGATATGTTATTACTTTAGCTTAGACGCACCACCAGAAGCACTTCGACGTCCGCACAGTAAAGTCAAAGTGCTCCTAAGGTATTATTACGCCTTACAATATAGTTCCCCTTTTTATCTGCTTAGAAAATCGACATGCTTTAATTTTGCGTAACTATACTTGGATTGTGTAACTCTTCACGTAACCATATTTAAATAGGGAAAACGTGGAAGAGCCTGGTCGCTTCTAACTTCAGCCCCGTTTGAAACTTAGGGCCCGTTTTCTTCAAATTAGGTTTCCATCCACCCTTGGAACAACATCTCCACTTTAGTAGCTACTACAGACTCCGAACTTTACAGCCTTGGACTTGACAATATTTTCAAGGTTTTTTCGTGGGGATTTTTTAATATTTAATTCCCAGCCTGATTTGTTGAGCTTTGAACACAAAAAACAAGATACATTTTTACAGATTTTTTCATCTATAAAGTAACTTATTCAAAAACTAAACCGGATGCAAAATCTCCTCTGAGAAAAATCTTTGTAACTAATACATTAACAAAATAAAACCGTGAATTTAGCATAGATTTTGTCTCTGAAAATATTGGCAATTTTGACCATTTTTCTTTTAGTATAATGAAAGAAAACTTGCAGTCAGTGGTTTTCTCCTATTTATATCAGTAATTTACAGCAAACGTTTCCAATCTATATCTCTGACTTTAATGTTTTGCCCTATTAGCATTTAGTTTATTTTTAGGGGATTTGACAGCTTAATACAGTATTTCAGGCTCAAAATTAGTATGCAAAGTCCAGTGAATCGAAACAGCTGGACATTTCTTGGTACAAACAGCCTGAGGTTTTGTGACTAATCAAATCAAATCACTTCTTCAGAGGCAGAGCTGGAGACTGAACATCCGACAAAAAGTCTGCGTCTGAAGATGGGATATGAACACCTAGGGCTGTTTGAATCAATGAATGTCCGCTGTTTTGATCGGACTTCTATTTGTAACTGCATGAGACTGGTGTAAATAGTGTATTTGGCATATGTATTCTGGAGAGGTATAGTATTTATTAGAGGCATAGGGCTGATTTATTCAGGACATTCCTGTTTAGTAGGTACTTCAGAGGAACTTGTTTTAAGGCGAGACACTGCAGGTGAATCGGGAAAACATTTTTTTAGCGATATCAATTTGAAACATTTTCTGAACATTACTGTTATAAATATGAGAAAAATGTATTTCAAGTTTTCTGTCATTTTATGTTTTCATTAAAAAAATAAGGCATTTTGTGCATAAAAATTGTCAAAAGTGCCTATATTTTCAGTGACGAAATTTATAATGGATAGACCAAGATTTAAATGTATGGTTTTATTGTATTGACTATTAGTAACAACGATTTTTTGGATCTTGTTTAGTTTTTGAATAGACTAATCATAAGTGACAAAATCAGTTAAAACTAAAATTTTGCCTTGCTGTTTTGGGTTCAAAGCTGAATAAATTAGGCTTGGAATTAGATATTTAAAAAATTCTCTCGAAGAAGGAAAAATACCATATTTGGGTTATAATCAATGGCCGCTGACTGCTCTGCTTTGCGACGACGACACTGGAGGCCGCCATCGCTCCGCCATTGCTGTAGTACCGCCATATAGCCGCTAGTCCCCCATTGAAAAGCATTGGACTTTAGACACGTTAAAAACAACTTTAATGCCCGGTGCCTAAGTGCTGTTGGAAAACCAGTCATGTCAGCACCGATAACTGTAAATGTAAATATGATTTTAGTGATGTTTTATGCAGTAATTTTAGCATGATTCTATGTGGACTGATGGCTGTAACGGGTGAATGAATGAATGAGTATTTGTATTTGAGTGGTTAAATATATTTTATATTGTACATTTTGTAACTCACCTGCTCAGGGACTACAGATGGAAACTAGCTCAAGCTAAATCTGGTGCAAAGCATCTTTAATTAATGTGTTTGCACATTGTCCCTGTTGAAATAAATTAATAAACTAAACTAAACTAATTTTTTGGAACTGTCTAGAGCTAGATATTCCTCCTGTGATTACGCTGGGTTAGACACAATCAGAGGCACTGGGCTGGTTATCGTAGGATAAATTTTAGAAATCTCGTACTTAATGAGGGTCGGACTGTAGCATTGGAGCTGCGCGAGCTACACGTCACGCAAGGGCCGAGTCTACAGTGAAGATCCCGCCCTTATGCCCTTATTAGGAAATGCTTCGTCAGAGCTGGGGAGGAGGAGTCTGTAAATCCGCCATGATTTCCCCCTTGAACGTGGTCATTATGGTAAACAGGGAGGAGTGAGGAGGAGTTGTCTATTCTTTTTAACGGTCTGTAGTTATAACGTCATCGCTGACACCCTTTGCAAGACACGTGGATGTCAAATCTGTCAATATTTGTGAATGAATACCTGTGGGAAAGCCGGCTTTGCGAAGCGATGTAGCTCATTTCGGGTAAGTTTGGTCTTTTTTATACTCTGACATGAAGACTAAGATGTTAAACGAGGGAATTAGCTAAAAAATCTCCACCTCAACCACTGCGTGAAAAATCAATACTTTCACCTGCCGTGTCTCGCCTTAAGTTTTTGCATCTTGGTTCTCAAGAACAAACACTACAAACTCTTTTGTGTGTTTATTATTGTATCTCATCTTTTGTTGCTTGTAGAAAGGTCTCTCTCTCTGCAGTGGGTGTGGCCTACAGTTTGATGGGCACCACCCACTGTTTGGAGGCGATCACCGGGTTGGTCCACTTCAACTGTGTTTGAGAAAAAGAAAACACGATCTGAAGAAGGCTCTGCCGAAACGTCATCACAGTAGAAGATCACTTGGGACATCAGCCGTCTGAGTGAGCGATGCTGTTTCTGTATCTTAAAGATGGCACATTGGTCCCTAACCTAAAACAGAAGGAAATAATCAGGCTTTGTCTGCAATGTCTGTCTCTGGACATTGTCTTGACTCTGTAATGTGTATGTTGCACTGGTGTAAGCAGTGAAGCCATGTCATCTCAGCGGGCCTGTTTTTAATAGACGTAGCTCTGAGAAACCAAAGGCTGTGTGACCTTCGTGAGGTTTGAAGTCACCAACACTTTTAATGAGCCGCTGCTGGGGAGTCACAGTCAACGTATGCCGGATAAAACATTGATTACAAGAGAATGCAGCCACCACAACTGTTGCATCAGTTGTTCAAGTTTCATCAGTGTCTCAACTGTGAAGCGGAATAGCACTAACCTAACCTCTTTGCTGGGGGTGATCTCTCCATACAAAACGCTAATTTACTTGGAATTATCAAGAAACTAGAGCGATTTTGTGAAATATTTTTCTGATGAATCATCTGTCAAGGCTTTAAGCCCAAAAATATGGCTGATAGCACCCGAAACCTTAAGTTAAAGAGGTAGAACCTGAGAGTGGCAACATGGCACTCATGAATGAAATTAAATCTTTGAGCGCCAAGATGGACAATGTGCAAACGGCTCTGGAAGCACAGATAAACAATAAATTCACAGTTTAAATGAGCGTATGAGGGAACTTATTGAAGAAAGCCAAGCCAATATGAAGGTTAGCTGGAGAAAACTGCGGTGGAATTGCGCGCCAATCTGGATACGGAGGTTGGGATTATTGCCTCTAGAATGGAGCGAATGGAGGCAAGAATCGCCTTGCGCAAAACCCAACTTTGATCCAAATGTTTCCATCATTATTGTAGGTAATAATGATGGTGAAGATTTAATGGCAAAAGTGTTGAATCTGCTGCGCGATGGCCTCAGCTGTGAACCAGTGCCTACCCGGCAGCAGTAGAGCGCGTCCGCGCACGAGGCACTAAACCCGGCCTGGTCAAAGTGGAGCTGCAATCAGTGGAGGAGAAAGTCGCGGTGCTACGACGGAAAGCTAAGCTAAAGGATCATGACCGCTTTCAGAGGGTGTTTGTGTCTTCAGCAAAGTCTCATGCAGAGAGACTGGTGGATCTGAACTTTAGGACTCTCTTGAGAGAAACTTCATTCGGAAAAGACTTTTATTTGGCCGCAAATGGACGCTTGGTTAAGCGCACCGGAGAACAGCCATGGCAAGGATTCGCGTGAGAAAGATGTGCCCAGTCCGTAAGTACAGACTTTTTACTGGTGCATTGGAATATTAATGGATGGACAGAAGCAAACTGTGACTTGAGAAAAGTTATTATTTTCTATTTGAACCCTGATTTTGTGTGTTTGAATGAGACGCACCTGTCGCGCTCAAACATTGAGCTGTTTGGGTACACATGGTTTGGACACAATCGCGTTGCGCACAGGAAAGCTGTCAAGGCCTCTGGCGGTGTCGGGATGTTTGTTAGAAACTCTGTCCTTGATATATTTTGTGTTAATATTGTTGACAAGTCAATTGATGGTATACTGTGTTTGCGTTTTGAGAATCGAATTACGCAACAGTGTTTTGTTATAATATGCTGTTATTTGTCACCTGAAACTTCTACCTGGGGGAGAACGCAGATTATTTTTTTGGACACTTGCTGTCTCTCTTGTATAGACTTGATGTTGACTCTATTTATATATGTGGCGACTTTAATGCCCGTATTTCTGATTTGAAAGATTATATTGATACAGATGATATTTTTCCAGAGTTGTGCTTGACTTAAATTCCAACAAACATGGAGAAGCATTTATTGAGTTTCTTAAAGACTCTAAATGTTGCGTGCTTAATGGGAGATTAAATCCTCAAAATGATAATTTTACGTCTGTCTCAGTGAGAGGAAGGCCGTTGTTGATTATATCATAACGCCACATAATGATTTGAAGTCATGCCTTGATTTTAATGTTTACACAACCTCTGAGCTTGTGGAGGACTTGGGCTCAGAAGGCCTAAGTCTAATCGGTCATCACTGTAGACTCCCTGATCACTCCATATTATCTCTTAAATTTCGGGTGGGAGAGTTTACTAGGCCCGGCATTAATGCTGATTTAAATTTGTCAATGAAATTATTAAAAGACAATTTCCTTCTACGTTTTTGTCCTCTTATGACTGTACAAAGACCTTGCAAAATATACAATTGTGTGTGGGAAAAGAGGTTAACACACAGCAGAATATGGACAGGGTCTATGAAATGTTTTGTGACGTCCTACATAAAGAAATGGGTTGCCGTGACAGGTAAATTGGACATAGGCCAAGATACAAAACTAATCAACCTTATTGGAATACTGAGCTTCATACTCTTTGGTCTAAAGCCAGATTAGCTGAAAACGATACCTTAAAGCTAAAGAATCAAATGAAACAAAATTGTAAGAAATTAGTTCAGCAGGCTTTTGATAAAAAGTTGCGCTTTTTCAAAAGGCGATTTAGAAGAGGACAAAGTCTCCAACTACAGCATTTACAGTCCAACTCAAAATACTTTTGGAATGAAATAAATAAACTGGGGCCTCAAAAAAGTAAGTCCATTCCTATGGAGATTATACAGACAATGATGAGGTATGTTCTGAAAAGGATATGGTACTGCTAAAATGGGAACTTGATTATAGCGCCTCTATGGTGGTGATGGAATATCATTTAATGAAGCCTTTTTAAAGCAAACTACTTTATTGAAAAATACATTAGAAATTGAGATGCCACAGACAGAAATGAGTCAAAATGAGTTTTTAAACTCTGACATCACTGTTGAAGAGGTACAAGTCTGCAGGAGAGCTTTAGGCTCTATAGTGAGTAAGATGAAATTGTACCTGATCTAACTTTTTCGGTATTTACAAAATTATTTAATTCTATGGTTGGTTCAGTTCTGTTTATGTGGCTGGTGTTTGGGGCTTTAAGGAAAGTGTATATATTAATGCTCTTCAGAATAGGGCAATTAGAATTTTCCTTGGTTTGCGTAAGTTTACCACTAAACTGGCTTTTGAGGGGGATATGGGATGGGATCCATGTATTATAAAGCAGAGAGTTGAAATGATGCGTCTGTGGAACCGCCTCACTCAGCTGCCAGAGGACAGATTGACCAAAAAGGTCTTTATGTGGGACTGTTCAAATCAATATCCTTGGGCTAAAGAAATGGCAACAATATTTTCAAACTGTGATCTAAATTACATTTATAGAAATAAACTGCTTTGTAATTTAGAGTCATCAAATGAAAGCTGTTAATTGATTTTAAAATACAATGGAAATACGATATATGTAGGAAAACAAAATTAAGACATTATATTCAGTTTAAGGACAAATATGAAACTGAATCATATATTCTCTTAAATCTAAGTAGAAAACAAAGGTCCCTCTGTGCCCAACTGAGAACTGGCACTTTGCCTCTGGCAGTGGAGGTGGGCAGGTTCAAAGGTCTTCCTGAGGAGGAGAGGTTTTGTACTTTGTGTGATTTAAAGGTGGTGGAAGATGAGTTTCATTTTGTTTGTATTGTCCACTTTACTTTGATTTGCATGAAATTTTGTTCCGACAGGTGCAACATGAGAACCCAGATGTGTTCTGGTTCCACTTGATCAAATTTTGAGGCAGCTTTTTGAAAAGCAAGTTTTTTTATTTATTTATTTATTTTTTAAATATATTTTATTAACATTTTGCCATGTTAAAAAACAAAAGCACACATAAAAACAAAAACAAACTATATACAATGAGCATTCTGAGTTACAGATATTTTAGGAAGTAAAATAAATATAAAATATTCATATAAAAATAGCAAAAAACAAACTTAAGTCAAATGGACAAGCCCAAGGCCTTCCACTTCAAAGAACCTGCTCCTCTCTGCAGAATATCCCTGAGATCACCAGGTAAGTATTCCACTAGTGGGCGCCATAAATCTAAAAAGATATCATCATTGCCTTTTAACTTTGCACTCAACCTTTCCATTGGTAATACTTTGAAAATTTCTTTATACCACTGAGTTACTGTTGGTGGCTTATCCTTAATCCAATTAAATAGAATACATTTTCGTGCTAAAAATAAAAGCTTAGATAATAACTTTGATTTGTTCTTGTCTCTCAACTTATTAGAAGATGGCAGCCCCAACAGAAACTGACCTGGGTCCTTACAAATCCTACACTTCAATATAGCCCTGATTTCCTTGGTTATGCATAACCAATATTTTGATATGTTTGGACAACTCCATAAACAATGTATATATGTCCCATTTGCAACTTTACATTTAAGGCACAAAGGTGATCTGCTTGGGTCTATTTTATTTAGAAAAATCGGTGTCCTGTGTTGTCTATGTAATATTTTATACTGAATTTCTTTATATTTATTACTAAGGAATAGTGAGTGAGTAGATTGAAGACATTCTTTCCAGTCTTGTTCCCTGTAGTGGCATTGAAGATCTTCCTCCCATCGCTCAACAGTCTTTTCAATATTATGTCCATTATGGTCTTGCAAGCTGGCACAACACTGCTTAATGATAGATTCTTAACATTAAGATCCAACACAGACTTCTCAATGGAACTTGGTAACATTACATCTTGAGTGATCTTGAAGTGCCGAACCTGTAAGTACGCAAAAAAGTCCTTCCGTGGGGTACCAAATTTGTCCTGAATTTGTGAAAATGACATAAGGACATTGCCTTCAAATAGATCACCAATTACTCTTAATCCTGTATCGTACCATCTTTGAAATATTGGACTTCTTAACCAGGGGAAAATCAGGATTGTTCATTAAGGGTGTCAAAAAGTACAGACTAGTAATATGGGATGTATATTTGTTCATATCTCGCCAAGCTTTTATAGTGTTGCCAATCAGTAAATTGGCATGTTTTATGTTTTTCTTTCTTGTAAGTTCACTCATCAATGAATAAGGTGCACACCCCCAAGATTCAAGTGGTTTGTTTTGTCCTTTCATGTGTGAATGTATCCACTCATGAATGATTCTGCACTGACATGACCAGTTGTAAAGCATAATATTGGGGAGAGCAAGTCCACCCTCATCTTTGGTAATTGTAAAGTTTTAAAGCTTAACCGGGGTTTCTTTCCCTCCAAATAAATTTAGATAAATCTCTCTCAATATCTCTTGCCTTTTCTTAGTGAAACATATTGGAAGCATTTGTAAAGGATAAAGAAGGCGTGGTAATACATTCATTTTGATTAGGCTCACTCTTCCCATCCAAGACACAGGTAAATCCATCCATCTAGTGAGATCTCCTTTAACATTCTTATGGACCAAATCAATATTTTTCTTTAAAATGTTCCCAATATTTTGCGAGACATGAATACCTAAGTATGTGAATCCAGATTCAGACCAGGTAAATGGAAAATCATTCATCATAATACAATTTGCCAATGGCATGGCCATTGTCTTGTCAAAGTTAACCTTGTAACCAGATATAGAACCAAATGTTTTTATAACAGACATAACAGTCGGAATGGACATCTCAGGATTAGTAATAAACAGCAAAACATCATCTGCATATAACACAATTTTGTATTCAGACCCTCCAATCTTATATCCGGAAATACAATTGTTACTTCTAATAGCCTCAGCCAGTGGCTCAATTGCCAGTGCAAAAATTTGTGGAGAAATTGGATCGCCCTGGCGAGTTGATCGTCCAAGTCTAAACTCTGCCGATCGAATGCCATTCACAATTACACTTGCTTTAGGCGAATTATATAACAATTTAATAAGGTCAATAAAGCCTCTGCCAAGACCAAACTTTTCCATGACCGCAAATAAGTATGCCCACTCCACACGGTCAAACGCTTTTTCAGCGTCAAGCGAAAATGACAAGACCCTGTGTTTTAGTGACATCCGAGTGTTCTATGACATTCAATAGTTTTCGCATATTATTAAAAGATTGTCTATTTTTAATAAACCCGTTTGATCGGGTTTAACAAGAATTGGCAAATAGTTTTCTAATCTTCTTGATAATATTTTGAAAAATCTTGCTATCTACATTTATCAAACTAATTGGGCGATAAGAGCTACACTGGTCTGCAGGTTTACCTTTCTTTAGTATCAGGGAGATATTTGCTGAATATAACGTGGAAGGGAGAGTGCCCGTTTCCGCCGAATGCCAGTACATATTTAATAACGGCCTAACTAATTGCTCTTGAAAGATTTTATAAAACTCAGGCCCATAACCATCAGGCCCACTCACTTTACCACTCTGAAGAGATTTTATCGCAAATAGCACCTCATCTTTTGTTATCGGCCCTCCAAGGGCTGCTTGGTCATCTTCTGACAAAAATGGCAAACTAAGTTTTTCCAGGAAACTAGAAACAGCATTTTGTGATACTGAGGTCTCTGATGAGTATATCTTTTGATAAAAGCTTTCCATTATATTTACTAACTTTCTATTTTCGTAGTGGTTTTGGCCATTTTCATCTTTTAATGAAGGTATGGCTCGGATATCTTGTTTACCAGCTACCAACCTAGCTAACAATCGCCCTGGTTTATCTCCCATTTCAAAAAATCTGTGTCTAGCATAAAAAACACTAGCCTCAGCTTTCTGGGTTAACAGTTGGTTCAAAGCTGAACGGGTGGCTTCTGCCTTTTTGTGCAAAGCTGGCGTAAAATCGGTTTTAAGTTGACTTTCCAAATGGCCTAACTCATGCTCTAGTTCAATTTGTTGTTTAGTAGCCTCCTTTTTCCTAGCTGTACTATAAGAAATTATGGCCCCTCTTAAAAAGGCCTTCAGTGCCTCCCAAAGAATAGATGGGTTAGTATTTTCATTATCATTGGTTGACATAAACAGTTCAATTTGGTCTTTGATAAAAATCACAAATAACGGGTTGTTTAAAAGTGACGGATTAAATCGCCAACTACGTGACATTTGTTGTGGTTGAGGTGGCATCACAACCATGTGGACATCTGCATGGTCAGATAGTACCCGTGTGCCAATGCCACACGACTGAACCCTGTCCACCACCGATCTGGAGGCAAAAAAGTAGTCAATACGAGAAAAACTGCGGTGAGGATTTGAGTAAAATGTATAATCTTTTTCAAGAGGATGAATGATTCTCCATATATCCAACAGTTGTAAATCAGAACATAATTCCTTTGTTGCCTCTCTCATTTTAGAAGTTGTATTTTTGGCCGGCGGTTTTGGTCCAGCTCAGGATCCATGGTGCAATTAAAATCACCGGCAACTATACAAAATGTTGCCTGATTGGAAGAACTATCAGCAAGAAGTTTAGAGTAAAAATCTTTCAAAATACATTTGGAGCATAGACACAACCCAACAAGATAATTTCCCCATACAAATACCCCTTGATGATAACATATCTGCCTTGGTCGTCTTTAATGCATTTTTCTATGGTAAATGGAGTATTTTTATTGACTAAAATTGCTACCCCTCTTTTACTGGATGAAAAGGATGAATAATACACTGTCCAACCCACTCTCTTTTAAGTTTTTTGTGCTCTTCATCAGTTAGGTGGGTTTCCTGCAAAAAAGCTATGTTACACTTCTCCTTCTTAAGCATAGTTAGGATCTTTTTACGTTTAACTGCATTATTTATTCCTTTAACATTAAATGAAATATACTTAGTTGCACTCATCACAAACCCAAAAATGTCTATATTGTGTAACAATTAAGAGTATGTATTATAGTTGGAGAGAAAAGGCACATATAAAACTGATAACATAAAAGATTATGTAAACACACTCTAGAATGCTCAGACTTGCTCAAACAATAACAATAAAAGAACAAAAATATTAATAACATGGGCGACAAGAACACGTCAATCCAGTTGAGTAAATTAAAACGCCCGAAGAACAGAGGTAGAACAGTCCTCAAAAAAAAAAAAGGTTCAGGCTTCTCAGTCCTGGGAGGAAGCAACACCTGTTGTGAGCCGACGTCAAAGAGGGGAGCTCCTCATAACGGCACCCACACACTCCCGACAAAACTTCCGTCGAAAATTAAAATAAAGTTACCGTACATTTCAAATAAATAAAAATAACATACCGAAAGTCGCTGGTGTATTGTCACTCTAGGAAAGATGGAAAGAAAAATGAAACAGCGCCATGTGGACGTCTCTTTTCTGCCACTGTCTGTTTACTCGCGTGGCTCATCCAGTGCCTCAACAAAACATGTCGCTTCTTCAGCAGAATCAAAAGAGAAATTCTTGTCATTGTAGGAGAAGCGAAGGGTTGCTGGGTACTGCATCCTGAATCTGATGCCTTTGGTGATCAATTTTTGGCAAACAGAGTTATATTTTCTCGCTGCTGAAGCACGGCCTGTGGAAGATCCTGGCGGATGGAAATCGTAGCTCCTTCAAACTGAGGTTTCAACTTCTTGCTAAGAGTCATCACCATCATAGCGTCTGTCGAATAATGAGGCTTCATGATGATGGCCCTCGGTGCTCCTGATTTTGGCTTACCAAAGCTTCTATGGCAGCGGTCCAGCCGAATCCTGCCCTTCTTGGTCTCCATGTTGAGTAGTCTCGGCAGCCAAGTCTCAAAGTAAGAGACAGCATTCTTTCCTTCAACACCTTCTTTCACCCCGAAGATTCTAAGCTGGTCTCTACGCATCCGTGATTCTTGTTCATCCATTCTTTTAGTGAGCTCCACAAGCCTCGACTCCGCATCCATCATTCTTATATCCATATTGGCAATGATGTCCTCCGCATCAGAAATGCGGCCTTCAGCCTCTCCCAGGCGCCTTGTATTGCCATCCAAAGTATTTTGAATTGTGTCCAGCTTGTCAGTGATAACCACCATCTTCTCTTCAACAACCGTGGCAACTGTGTCTCTAATATCCGCTGTTAATGCCGAGAAGTCGAAGGGATAGCCCGAATTTGCTTGGTTAGCTTCACCTGTGGTGCGCTCTTCGCTAGCTACATCTGTAGCCTCGGTGCTAGCTTGATTTCGGGTGGTCCTCCCGGGCCTCCTTTCAGTGTTCTCAGCTCCTTTTTGCCGGTGCCAGACATGTCTAGTATCACCAGTAACTTTGTGAATATCAAATGGCAACCAAATAGGCTTAAATCTTCAACATTAGGAAAGCTTCATCGGGAGCTCTGCAGCGCTGATCCTCTCAGTGTGACGTTATACCGGAAGCCATCGAAAAGCACGTTTTTACTTTAGGTCATTATATCTCCAAAGCTTGGGACAGAAGACAAATTAATTTGTATCCTCCTGTGTGACGTGGATGTTGTTCTGTTATGACTGATTGTACAATTTTTGTGAATTTATTCTGGCAGTCATCTGAATTTGTTTTGAAATGTGTCTTATAAGCCCATGAGGGCTGGGCACTTATGTGCAAGACACAATAATAAATAAAAATCAAAAATCAAATCAAAAATCAAGCATGAGAAAGACATTGTTGATCTCCTAGGGAAATGTATTCTTTGTATTTGAATGTTCTTCAACCAATGCCACTGGGGCGACCTGTTTGGAGTGTTTTAAAGTGCACAGAACAGGTCGGACATATTTTTCAATAGGACATATACTTTTAAAGATAGGGTATAATGCTTTTAGCAGGTATTTGGTAATGATGTCAAACACATCTTGATCACTATCATACAATTTGTTGGTGCGAAAATGCTGCTCACTCAAAGGGGTGTGGGTGGAAAGGAGAATTGAGATTGGGCCCAACTCCCTTAGCTATTCCTCCTAGCTCAACAAGCATCCCCCCCCCCCTCCCCTTCACAACACATTTCTGTACATTGCTGTCAGGACATGTCTGGACTCCCAGAGCAGGCTGTTGTTTTATAGTGGTGAAGCTTTGCCGTATGTTTTTGCCTGGTCTGGTGGTGCTGGTTAGAGGGATCAAATGTGCTACGCATCGAAGAAAAGCACTTTTTAGCCACATGGGGTGAACAGGAGAAGTAAACAATGTAAGCTGCAGCTGTGGCACTAACAATGGTCCCCGTGGACAGTGTTGGAGAGAATACTTTTAAAATGTATTCCGTTACAGAATACTGAATACTTGCCTGAAAATGTATTTTGTAACGTATTCCGTTACTCTGGCCAATCAGAGTACTGTATTCTGAATACTTTAAATACTTTTTAAATACGCCATATATTATTGTAGTGTATACTCTTGATGTAGGATTAAAAACATGTGTAAGTTCATTGCACTGCCATTTATTATGATTAATTTGCTTATTTATCATGAATTAGACAAGAAGAAAGTGCTTAATGATCACCGGGAGAAAAGGTTGTGTATCTGTGTCGCAAATGTGCAGCCGCTCCAGTCTGCAGATTATAACACTGATAAACCATGGCTCGCACAGGGAGCATGTTTGAATGCTCCATGGATACGTTTTCATCTTTATTTTATATTGGGAGGACAGTCTTTTTATGAACCATTGGAAAATTGCTGCATTACTTTGCATCCCATTCGACAAAGGAGTTTGGGAAAGTGTGACTAACTGCAGCCTGTAGCAGCTAACCGCTAATTTAGCTTACTGCTAACAACAACAACCAGCTTTCACTCTAAATGATTGAAAACAGTGAAAAGGTAAGAGGACAGAGATTTGCATCTACCTTGTGTGTTCACTCTCCCCTCCTCCTCTGGGCTGCTCCTTGTGTGTGTGTGTGTGTGTGTGTGTGTGTGTGTGTGTGTGTGTGTGTGTGTGTGTGTGGGTTTGTTTACATGAAAAATGAGTACATTTTTATGATAACACACCTTCACTATCAGG
Organism: Neogobius melanostomus; assembly: GCA_007210695.1. Lineage (NCBI taxonomy): Eukaryota > Metazoa > Chordata > Actinopteri > Gobiiformes > Gobiidae > Neogobius > Neogobius melanostomus. The sequence continues at coordinate 203,168 of VHKM01000136.1, forward strand.
ACTCTGAGAAATATGAGGACATTTTCCGGGTCCTCATTTTTCCAAGCTTACCACAGTGTTGTAGAGCACCCAAAATAGCCCTAAAACTTAAAATCTCACTTGTCCTGAAAGTTCACAATTTTCGAAATAAAGTGTGTGTGTGTGTATTTAATTTTTTGCTCACCTTCAATACGCCAACTAGTGGTCACATTTGGTACTCACACACACTTTCACACACTTGGTCACGTGACTCCTAACTACGTCCTCACATCTCTTATTTATGTCATACACACACACAATGTTTTAAGCTAGTTAGCATGACAAATCAATATTACTTAATAACGTATACCTTCTAATTAATAATTCTAATTATTAATAAAATGCATTCCAAATAAAAGTTGATCTTAGTCACCAGTCTACCTATACATGTGTAAAATATTCCTCCACAGATCATTTCATTTACTTTAGCCAATGCTAACAACTAGCTAAATGGTAGCTAGGCAGGCTAAACTAGCAATTTTGCTAGCTAAGCCATCCACATGTGCCATGTGGATAATTTTCAGAGCACAGCTGCAAGGATTACAAGGTAAGTCACTGATTTCTCACTGATTTCTCTCGATTTTAACACAATATACTTTTGGAATTTTGTTGTGTTGCTTAGCTGTGCTTTTCTTTTACAAATTCGAACAAAGAACCACCTTTTTTCTTTATTTGTAGTCAATCATTCTCTCTTCAGATCAGTCATCTTACAATATTATGTTAGTACAGTGGTCCCTCGTTTATCGCGGGGGTTACGTTCTAAAAACAACCCGCAATAAACAAAATCCGCGAAGTAGACAGCTTTATTTTTTACAATGATTATATATGTTTTAAGTCAGTAAAACCCTCACCACACACTTTATACACTTGTCACTAGTTCACACGGGTTCTCCTTATGCCTGGTGTCACTGTGTGATTTTATTTGTCTAATAAGTAGGGATGGGCGGATCGCTATTTAGATCCAGGCGGCTCTTTTTAAAGGATCGATCCTCAAGCTCAAATATTGATACTTTAATTTAAATTAATATTTATGTATTTTCTGATATATTACTATAATTTGGTGCGCAAAAACAGCTTTTCCTCCTTCTGCCTTCTGCCCTTCAGCAGCACCGGCGTATGCCCCGCCCCCTTTTCTCCTGCACGTGCTGCATCTGCGCTCTCCCCATGCTCTCTCTGCGTCCACAGTAAACAGAACAAGCATGGCCCTGCGCAGCAAAAAAGAGAACTATGGAGCTATTTTAGCCTAACAGGGAGGAGACACGATGCAGAGCGGGTGAAGAGACAGTCGAATGTTCTGTGCATGTGAAGTGTCCAGCTAGATTATTAACAGATGAGTAGGGCGTTTGCTAGCCTAGTTTTTTTTTTTTTTGGAAAGTTTTCATATAATCAGTCATCTACAGCAGTCAGGTAGGGAACATGGCATGTCATTTGCAACAAGTTAAAAACGGTAAACTTCGCACATCTCTTGGTTGAAACAGGTGCGTAAGAGAGGGCATAAAAGCCAAACGTAAAGCAGGAAAGAACTCTCGCACACTGTATACTTGCAACACCCGTGTTCCTTTATTTGAGCGTTTCGGCCTGTGGCCTTCGTCAAGCAACAAGTTAAAATAGACCATTCATCTGGTGAAGGCAGCCATGGTGAGTGTATGATTATGATTATTATAAGTGTTTGCTCAAGTGCAAAATAAGTCACACATTTTTCATTTTGCACTTGTATTAAGCACCTTTTTAAATGGCTCTTTTTGTTGTTCATGTAATCCAGAATATAGAAGACTGTTTTGTTCAGCTGTTGATGCAACATGAAAAAAAAAAAAATACTTCCGGTGTCGGTATCGGATCGATATCAACTTTTTTGCCCCAGGTATTACTTGGTATCGGATCGAATCCAAAATTACTGGTATCACCCATCCCTACTATAAGACTTTTAGATTCACATTTTTACAGACGTGGGGATGGAAACATCATGAGCTGCTCTCGTCTCCGCTGTGCGCTTGTTCAAACTAAGAGACAATCGTAGCTACGACCAAAGTTTTATCGTCACAGTTTCAGGCTTCAGAAGGCGAGTGTTTAGCTCAGGCGAGCGCCACATGCTAGCGGTGTTTATTTTTGCGGAAAAGTTCATAGAACGTGAATGTAGATTTGGACCTGCTCATGCCCGGCCTGTGCTGCTGTGACACTGCGGCGTGTAGTGTGTGCGCTCATGTGTTGACGGGACACACACAGATCCTCTATGCAACGAGAGAGGCTCACTCTGCGACTAGCCAATCAGGACGCACAATACAATACCGTATGGCGTAAAATTGTGCTAAAAATAAATCCGCGAGGACGCGAAAGGTGAACTGCGTTATAGCGAGAGACCACTGTAATAGAAGCCTACGTATAACCAGTGTTAAAATTTAACATATTTTACATTTTGTTTTGGTCTTTTAATGAAAATGTAATTTTAATGTTAGTCAAGATTTAGTCAAATCATTCTTTTCAGTTATAGTCTAGTCTACTAAAATGTCTTGCAAATTAAGTGAACTAAATCTAAAATGAATTTAGTCAACTTAAGGCAAGACACTGCAGGTGAAAAGGGATTTTTTTTTTTTTGATTTACAGATATCAATTTGAAACTTTTGGTGTAGATTACTGGCATAAATGTGAGAAGAAAATATATTGCAAGTTTTCTGTCATTTAATGTTATCATATAAAAAAGTAAATTTGTGGGAAAACATTCAATAAGTGCAATATTTAAACATGTTTGTTTCCAGGTGAAAGCTTTGATTTTTTGTTTTGTTGTGCCTATTGTGTCTCCCCTTAAAAATCATTATTTATCATATTTAATCAATTTCCACAGCTTTGCAAATCTTCTCCCACAAAAGCAAAGTTCTACACTTGTTCCTTTGACAGAGGATTTAAAAGATATAACATAGATATAACACTTTTTCAAACTGTGTCTCAGAGGTTCAGGTGTTTTTAGTCCTTAATTTTTTTATTCTGTTTTATTATAGTCGACATGAATGGATGTAGATAGTAGTCTTAGTCTTTGTCTACTTTTAGTTTACTTTGACTCAAATGATGATGAAATACAAAAGTAACACTACCTTTTACCATGAATAAGTTAACTTGAGATGAAATGCTAAATAATACTTTTTTTTTTTTAATCAAGTGTCCGTCTGACTTTTTATCATCTTTTTGTGTTGCAGTTGTAACTTTTTGTGTTGCATAGACAAGGATGACAAGGAGAGTGAGATTAAGACCTGAATGAATGAAACCATTCAATTTATTTTATCTAAAAGAGACAAGCCCTGCTTGGAGACCCTATGGATCAATGAATTTAAAGGTGAGCTTTTAGTTTCCTATTGTTGAACAACTCTACTCTGACTCTCCCCTTGCACTGTCAATAGGCAGACACTCTTTTTTTTATTGGTTTATTTGGTAGGGACAGTGCAAGTTAATGAACAAGCCACACCGGATTGTAGCCTTGGGCTAATTTCCATCTGTCGTCCCCCATACGCACTCTCAAACACACTCTCATACATCCTGACTGATCTTTGGCTTAACATTAGGCTTTATTTGCCACCAAGAACAGATGGATTTGTTTTACAGAACTGAAACACATCAGGTGAGTATATCTGCACATTGACAACAAAACTAGCACTTTTTCAGAATGTAGTAGGCTTAAGAAACAACCTTCTGAATTTAACAGAACATCCCAACCTTCAAAATAATGACTGTATTTTTCTTTATCCAAATTCTGTTTCTCTTAATGGTTGATTGAATATCAGCTTATTTAGGAAGCTGTTTATCAATGGGTATGGCTTTCTTTTATACACATAGGCCCACTGTCATTACAAGAGGAGTTTTAAACTTCCTTTGAAATCAACAAGATAACCCTAATGTCAGGATCATTAACTTTTATGTGTGAGGTCGTCAGGTCCTCATTTTGTTCGAGCTTGGGTCAGGCAGAAGTGTGTGTCAGATCGGGTCATTTTATGTGCCAGACTAAATTGCGTCCGTCATCAGGTCCTCATTTTGCTTTTTTGTCAGACTTAGTCTGTGTAGGGCAGGTCCTCGTTTGGTTCTATATAGTGCTAGACTAAAGTGTGTGTCAGGCTAAAATTACTCATATTGTTCTTGCGTATATTATGAGCTAACAGGAGGCTTAATTTGCAACAAAGAATAGATGAAGGATTTGTTTTACAGAACTGAAACAAAGCAGGTGTGTATATTCCCACATTGACAACAAAACCAGAACTTTATTCAGAAAGCAGTAAGCTTAAGAAACAACCCTTTGAATTGAACAGAACCTCCCAACCTTCAAAATATATAATACATTTTTCTTTATCCAAATTCTGTTTCTCTCAATGGTTGGTTATCAGTCTATTTGTGTAGCTGCTTATCAAAGGGAATAGTTCATTTATATAGTGGTAGACCCACATGAGGGGTTTTAAGCATTTTCAGTCAACAATAAGATGATTTTGATGTCAGGATGATTGACTGTTTATATGTGAGGTTTCAGGTCCTCATTTTACCCTAGCTTGTGTCAGACCAAAGTGTGTGTCACATTAGGTCATTGTTTTGTTCTGGATTGTTTGACTAAAGGGTGTGTCTGACTTAAGAATATCCTTTTCTTCTTGCTGGTCTTATGATATCATGACACCAACATTAATGAATAAATCAGAGTTACAACTTCATATGTTTTTTTAATAAGCATAATATTCTGACAGTTTGTCCTAAATATTGTTACAGAAGTCAAGTGCCAGGGTCAAAGCGCAAAGTCCAGGAGATCCTGAAGAGAGTAATGGAGCCTCCTCACCATGCCCAAAGGTCAGTATCTTTTTATTTATTTTATTTTATTTTATTTTGTGTGACCAAAATGTGTGTAACGTCAGGTCCTAGTTTGTGTCAGACTAAAAGTGTGTGTCAGATTAGGTCTTTGTTTTGTTCTTGATTGTTAGACTAAAGTGTGTGTGTGTTGTGTGTCTGACTTAAGAGTCTTAAGAGTATCCACCAACATTAATGAACAAATCAGAGTTACATTTAATGTGTTTTTTTACTAGGCAGAATATTCTGACCATTTGTCCTAAATATTGTTACAGAAGTCAAGTGCCAGGGTAGTAACTCAAAGTCCAAGACATCGTGAAGGAATCAGCAGCTCATCCTCACTGTGCCAACAGGTAATAATGTTTTTTTGTTGTTCTTTAGCTTAACATTAGGCTTTATTTGCCACCAAGAACAGATGGATTTGTTTTACAGAACTGAAACAAATCAGGTGAGTATATCTGCACATTGACAACAAAACTAGCACTTTTTCAGAATGTAGTAGGCTTAAGAAACAACCTTCTGAATTTAACAGAAGATCCCAACCTTCAAATAATGACTGTATTTTTCTTGATCCAAATTCTGTTTCTCTTAATGGTTGATTGAATATCAGCTTATTTAGGAAGCTGTTTATCAATGGCTATGGTTTTCTTTTATCCACATAGGCCCACTGTCATTACAAGAGGAGTTTTAAACTTCCTTTGAAATCAACAAGATAACCCTAATGTCAGGATCAGCAACTTTTTATGTGTGAGGTCGTCAGGTCCTCATTTTGTTCGAGCTTGGGTCAGGCAGAAGTGTGTGTCAGATCGGGTCATTTTATGTGCCAGACTAAATTGCGTCCGTCATCAGGTCCTCATTTTGCTTTTTTGTCAGACTTAGTCTGTGTGAGGGCAGGTCCTCGTTTGGTTCTATATAGTGCTAGACTAAAGTGTGTGTCAGGCTAAAATTACTCATATTGTTCTTGCGTGTATTATGAGCTAACAGGAGGCTTAATTTGCAACAAAGAATAGATGAAGGATTTGTTTTACAGAACTGAAACAAAGCAGGTGTGTATATTCCCACATTGACAACAAAACCAGAACTTTATTCAGAAAGCAGTAAGCTTAAGAAACAACCCTTTGAATTGAACAGAACCTCCCAACCTTCAAAATATATAATACATTTTCTTTATCCAAATTCTGTTTCTCTCAATGGTTGGTTATCAGTCTATTTGTGTAGCTGCTTATCAAAGGGAATAGTTCATTTATATAGTGGTAGACCCACATGAGGGGTTTTAAGCATTTTCAGTCAACAATAAGATGATTTTGATGTCAGGATGACTGACTGTTTATATGTGAGGTTTTCAGGTCCTCATTTTACCCTAGCTTGTGTCAGACCAAAGTGTGTGTCACATTAGGTCTTTGTTTTGTTCTTGATTGTTTGACTAAAGGGTGTGTCTGACTTAAGAATATCCTTTTCTTCTTGCTGGTCTTATGATATCATGACACCAACATTAATGAACAAATCAGAGTTACAACTTCATATGTTTTTTAATAAGCATAATATTCTGACAGTTTGTCCTAAATATTGTTACAGAAGTCAAGTGCCAGGGTCAAAGCGCAAAGTCCAGGAGATCCTGAAGAGACTAATGGAGCCTCCTCACCATGCCCAAAGGTCAGTATCTTTTATTTATTTTATTTTATTTTATTTTATTTTGTGTGACCAAAATGTGTGTAACGTCAGGTCCTAGTTTGTGTCAGACTAAAAAGTGTGTGTCAGATTAGGTCTTTGTTTTGTTCTTGATTGTTAGACTAAAGTGTGTGTGTGTGTGTGTGTGTCTGACTTAAGAGTCTTAAGAGTATCCACCAACATTAATGAACAAATCAGAGTTACATTTAATGTGTTTTTTACTAGGCAGAATATTCTGACCATTTGTCCTAAATATTGTTACAGAAGTCAAGTGCCAGGGTAGTAACTCAAAGTCCAAGACATCGTGAAGGAATCAGCAGCTCATCCTCACTGTGCCAACAGGTAATAATGTTTTTTTGTTGTTCTTTAGCTTAACATTAGGCTTTATTTGCCACCAAGAACAGATGGATTTGTTTTACAGAACTGAAACAAATCAGGTGAGTATATCTGCACATTGACAACAAAACTAGCACTTTTTCAGAATGTAGTAGGCTTAAGAAACAACCTTCTGAATTTAACAGAAGATCCCAACCTTCAAAATAATGACTGTATTTTTCTTGATCCAAATTCGTTTCTCTTAATGGTTGATTGAATATCAGCTTATTTAGGAAGCTGTTTATCAATGGCTATGGTTTTCTTTTATCCACATAGGCCCACTGTCATTACAAGAGGAGTTTTAAACTTCCTTTGAAATCAACAAGATAACCCTAATGTCAGGATCAGCAACTTTTTATGTGTGAGGTCGTCAGGTCCTCATTTTGTTCGAGCTTGGGTCAGGCAGAAGTGTGTGTCAGATCGGGTCATTTTATGTGCCAGACTAAATTGCGTCCGTCATCAGGTCCTCATTTTGCTTTTTTGTCAGACTTAGTCTGTGTGAGGGCAGGTCCTCGTTTGGTTCTATATAGTGCTAGACTAAAGTGTGTGTCAGGCTAAAATTACTCATATTGTTCTTGCGTGTATTATGAGCTAACAGGAGGCTTAATTTGCAACAAAGAATAGATGAAGGATTTGTTTTACAGAACTGAAACAAAGCAGGTGTGTATATTCCCACATTGACAACAAAACCAGAACTTTATTCAGAAAGCAGTAAGCTTAAGAAACAACCCTTTGAATTGAACAGAACCTCCCAACCTTCAAAATATATAATACATTTTTCTTTATCCAAATTCTGTTTCTCTCAATGGTTGGTTATCAGTCTATTTGTGTAGCTGCTTATCAAAGGGAATAGTTCATTTATATAGTGGTAGACCCACATGAGGGGTTTTAAGCATTTTCAGTCAACAATAAGATGATTTTGATGTCAGGATGACTGACTGTTTATATGTGAGGTTTTCAGGTCCTCATTTTACCCTAGCTTGTGTCAGACCAAAGTGTGTGTCACATTAGGTCTTTGTTTTGTTCTTGATTGTTTGACTAAAGGGTGTGTCTGACTTAAGAATATCCTTTTCTTCTTGCTGGTCTTATGATATCATGACACCAACATTAATGAACAAATCAGAGTTACAACTTCATATGTTTTTTTAATAAGCATAATATTCTGACAGTTTGTCCTAAATATTGTTACAGAAGTCAAGTGCCAGGGTCAAAGCGCAAAGTCCAGGAGATCCTGAAGAGACTAATGGAGCCTCCTCACCATGCCCAAAGGTCAGTATCTTTTTATTTATTTTATTTTATTTTATTTTATTTTGTGTGACCAAAATGTGTGTAACGTCAGTCCTAGTTTGTGTCAGACTAAAAAGTGTGTGTCAGATTAGGTCTTTGTTTTGTTCTTGATTGTTAGACTAAAGTGTGTGTGTGTGTGTGTCTGACTTAAGAGTCTTAAGAGTATCCACCAACATTAATGAACAAATCAGAGTTACATTTAATGTGTTTTTTTACTAGGCAGAATATTCTGACCATTTGTCCTAAATATTGTTACAGAAGTCAAGTGCCAGGGTAGTAACTCAAAGTCCAAGACATCGTGAAGGAATCAGCAGCTCATCCTCACTGTGCCAACAGGTAATAATGTTTTTTTGTTGTTCTTTAGCTTAACATTAGGCTTTATTTGCCACCAAGAACAGATGGATTTGTTTTACAGAACTGAAACAAATCAGGTGAGTATATCTGCACATTGACAACAAAACTAGCACTTTTTCAGAATGTAGTAGGCTTAAGAAACAACCTTCTGAATTTAACAGAAGATCCCAACCTTCAAAATAATGACTGTATTTTTCTTGATCCAAATTCTGTTTCTCTTAATGGTTGATTGAATATCAGCTTATTTAGGAAGCTGTTTATCATGGCTATGGTTTTCTTTTATCCACATAGGCCCACTGTCATTACAAGAGGAGTTTTAAACTTCCTTTGAAATCAACAAGATAACCCTAATGTCAGGATCAGCAACTTTTTATGTGTGAGGTCGTCAGGTCCTCATTTTGTTCGAGCTTGGGTCAGGCAGAAGTGTGTGTCAGAGCGGGTCATTTTATGTGCCAGACTAAATTGCGTCCGTCATCAGGTCCTCATTTGCTTTTTTGTCAGACTTAGTCTGTGTGAGGGCAGGTCCTCGTTTGGTTCTATATAGTGCTAGACTAAAGTGTGTGTCAGGCTAAAATTACTCATATTGTTCTTGCGTGTATTATGAGCTAACAGGAGGCTTAATTTGCAACAAAGAATAATGAAGGATTTGTTTTACAGAACTGAAACAAAGCAGGTGTGTATATTCCCACATTGACAACAAAACCAGAACTTTATTCAGAAAGCAGTAAGCTTAAGAAACAACCCTTTGAATTGAACAGAACCTCCCAACCTTCAAAATATATAATACATTTTTCTTTATCCAAATTCTGTTTCTCTCAATGGTTGGTTATCAGTCTATTTGTGTAGCTGCTTATCAAAGGGAATAGTTCATTTATATAGTGGTAGACCCACATGAGGGGTTTTAAGCATTTTCAGTCAACATAAGATGATTTTGATGTCAGGATGACTGACTGTTTATATGTGAGGTTTTCAGGTCCTCATTTTACCCTAGCTTGTGTCAGACCAAAGTGTGTGTCACATTAGGTCTTTGTTTTGTTCTTGATTGTTTGACTAAAGGGTGTGTCTGACTTAAGAATATCCTTTTCTTCTTGCTGGTCTTATGATATCATGACACCAACATTAATGAACAAATCAGAGTTACAACTTCATATGTTTTTTTAATAAGCATAATATTCTGACAGTTTGTCCTAAATATTGTTACAGAAGTCAAGTGCCAGGGTCAAAGCGCAAAGTCCAGGAGATCCTGAAGAGACTAATGGAGCCTCCTCACCATGCCCAAAGGTCAGTATCTTTTTATTTATTTATTTTATTTTATTTTATTTTGTGTGACCAAAATGTGTGTAACGTCAGGTCCTAGTTTGTGTCAGACTAAAAGTGTGTGTCAGATTAGGTCTTTGTTTTGTTCTTGATTGTTAGACTAAAGTGTGTGTGTGTGTGTGTGTGTGTCTGACTTAAGAGTCTTAAGAGTATCCACCAACATTAATGAACAAATCAGAGTTACATTTAATGTGTTTTTTTACTAGGCAGAATATTCTGACCATTTGTCCTAAATATTGTTACAGAAGTCAAGTGCCAGGGTAGTAACTCAAAGTCCAAGACATCGTGAAGAATCAGCAGCTCATCCTCACTGTGCCAACAGGTAATAATGTTTTTTTGTTGTTCTTTAGCTTAACATTAGGCTTTATTTGCCACCAAGAACAGATGGATTAGTTTTACAGAACTGAAACAAATCAGGTGAGTATATCTGCACATTGACAACAAAACTAGCACTTTTTCAGAATGTAGTAGGCTTAAGAAACAACCTTCTGAATTTAACAGAAGATCCCAACCTTCAAAATAATGACTGTATTTTTCTTTATCCAAATTCTGTTTCTCTAATGGTTGATTGAATATCAGCTTATTTAGGAAGCTGTTTATCAATGGCTATGGTTTCTTTTATACACATAGGCCACTGTCATTACAAGAGGAGTTTTAAACTTCCTTTGAAATCAACAAGATAACCCTAATGTCAGGATCAGCAACTTTTTATCTGTGAGGTCGTCAGGTCCTCATTTTGTTCGAGCTTGGGTCAGGCAGAAGTGTGTGTCAGAGCGGGTCATTTTATGTGCCAGACTAAATTGCGTCCGTCATCAGGTCCTCATTTTGCTTTTTTGTCAGACTTAGTCTGTGTAAGGGCAGGTCCTCGTTTGGTTCTATATAGTGCTAGACTAAAGTGTGTGTCAGGCTAAAATTACTCATATTGTTCTTGCGTGTATTATGAGCTAACAGGAGGCTTAATTTGCAACAAAGAATAGATGAAGGATTTGTTTTACAGAGCTGAAACAAAGCAGGTGTGTATATTCCCACATTGACAACAAAACCAGAACTTTATTCAGAAAGCAGTAAGCTTAAGAAACAACCCTTTGAATTGAACAGAACCTCCCAACCTTCAAAATATATAATACATTTTTCTTTATCCAAATTCTGTTTCTCTCAATGGTTGGTTATCAGTCTATTTGTGTGTAGCTGCTTATCAAAGGGAATAGTTCATTTATATAGTGGTAGACCCACATGAGGGGTTTTAAGCATTTTCAGTCAACAATAAGATGATTTTGATGTCAGGATGACTGACTGTTTATATGTGAGGTTTTCAGGTCCTCATTTTACCCTAGCTTGTGTCAGACCAAAGTGTGTGTCACATTAGGTCTTTGTTTTGTTCTTGATTGTTTGACTAAAGGGTGTGTCTGACTTAAGAATATCTTTTCTTCTTGCTGGTCTTATGATATCATGACACCAACATTAATGAACAAATCGGAGTTACAACTTCATATGTTTTTTAATAAGCATAATATTCTGACAGTTTGTCCTAAATATTGTTACAGAAGTCAAGTGCCAGGGTCGAAGCTCAAAGTCCAGGAGATCCTGAAGAGACTAATGGAGCCTCCTCACCATGCCAAAGGTCAGTATCTTTTTGGTTCTAGCTTCTGTCAGACTAAAGTGTGTGTACGTCATGTCCTAATTTGGTTTTAGCTTCTGTCAGACTAAAGTGTGTGTAACGTCATGTCCTAATTTGGTTTTAGCTTCTGTCAGACTAAAGTGTGTGTAACGTCAGGTCCTAATTTGGTTTAGCTTCTGTCAGACTAAAGTGTGTGTAACGTCAGGTCCTAATTTGGTTTTAGCTTCTGTCAGACTAAAGTGTGTGTAACGTCATGTCCTAATTTGGTTTTAGCTTCTGTCAGACTAAAGTGTGTGTAACGTCATGTCCTAATTTGGTTTTAGCTTCTGTCAGACTAAAGTGTGTGTAACGTCAGGTCCTAATTTGGTTTTAGTTCTTCAGACTTGTGTGTAACGTCAGTTAATTTGGTTTTAGCTTCTGTCAGTCTAAAGTGTGTGTAACGTCATGTCCTAATTTGGTTTTAGCTTCTGTCAGACTAAAGTGTGTGTACGTCATGTCCTGATTTGGTTTTAGCTTCTGTCAGACTAAAGTGTGTGTAACGTCATGTCCTAATTTGGTTTTAGCTTCTGTCAGACTAAAGTGTGTGTAACGTCATGTCCTAATTTGGTTTTAGCTCTGTCAGACTAAAGTGTGTGTAACGTCAGGCCTAATTTGGTTTTAGCTTCTGTCAGACTAAAGTGTGTGTAACGTCAGTCCTAATTTGGTTTTAGCTTCTGTCAGACTAAAGTGTGTGTAACGTAGCTAATTGGTTTAGCTCTTCAGACTAAAGTGTGTGTCGTCAGGTTATTTGGTTTTAGCTTCTGTCAGACTAAAGTGTGTGTAACGTATGTCCTGATTTGGTTTTAGCTTCTGTCAGACTAAGTGTGTGTAACGTCATGTCCTAATTTGGTTTTAGCTTCTGTCAGACTAAGTGTGGTGTAACGTCATGTCCTAATTTGGTTTTAGCCTTCTGTCAGACTAAAGTGTGTGTAACGTCATGTCCTAATTTGGTTTAGCTTCTGTCAGACTAAAGTGTGTGTAACGTCATGTCTAATTTGGTTTTAGCTTCTGTCAGACTAAAGTGTGTGTAACGTCATGTGCTAATTTGGTTTTAGCTTTCTGTCAGACTAAAGTGTGTGTAACGTCATGTCTAATTTGGTTTTAGCTTCTGTCAGACTAAAGTGTGTTGTAACGTCATGTCCTAATTTGGTTTTTAGCTTCTGTCAGACTAAAGTGTGTGTAACGTCATGTCCTAATTTGGTTTTAGCTTCTGTCAGACTAAAGTGTGTGTAACGTCATGTCCTAATTTGGTTTTAGCTTCTGTCAGACTAAGTGTGTGTGTAACGTCAGGTCCTAATTTGGTTTTAGCTTCTGTCGCTAAGTGTGTTTAACGTCAGTTATTTGGTTTTTCTTCTGTCAGACTAAAGTGTGTGTAACGTCAGGTCCTAATTTGGTTTTAGCTTCTGTCAGACTAAAGTGTGTGTAACGTCAGGTCCTAATTTGGTTTTAGCTTCTGTCAGGCTAAAGTGTGTGTAACGTCAGGTTCCTAATTTGGTTTTAGCTTCTTCAGACTAAAGTGTGTGTAACGTCAGTCCTAATTTGGTTTTAGCTTCTGTCAGACTAAAGTGTGTGTAACGTCATGTCCTAATTTGGTTTTAGCTTCTGTCAGACTAAAGGTGTGTGTAACGTCAGGTCCTAATTTGGTTTTAGCTTCTGTCAGACTAAAGTGTGGTGTAACGTCATGTCTAATTTGGTTTTAGCTTCTGTCAGACTAAAGTGTGTGTAACGTCAGGTCCTAATTTGGTTTTAGCTTCTGTCAGACTAAAGTGTGTGTAACGTCAGGTCCTAATTTGGTTTTAGCTTCTGTCAGACTAAAGTGTGTGTAACGTCATGTCCTAATTTGGTTTTAGCTTCTGTCAGACTAAAGTGGTGTGTAACGTCAGGTCCTAATTTGGTTTTAGCTTCTGTCAGACTAAAGTGTGTGTAACGTCAGGTCCTAATTTGGTTTTAGCTTCTGTCAGTCTAATGTGTGTAACGTCATGTCCTAATTGTTTAGCTTCTGTCAGACTAAAGTGTGTGTAACGTCATGTCCTGATTTGGTTTTAGCTTCTGTCAGACTAAAGTGTGTGTAACGTCATGTCCTAATTTGGTTTAGCTTCTGTCAGACTAAAGTGTGTGTAACGTCATGTCCTAATTTGGTTTTAGCTTCTGTCAGACTAAAGTGTGTGTAACGTCAGGTCCTAATTTGGTTTTAGCTTCTGTCAGACTAAAGTGTGTGTAACGTCAGGTCCTAATTTGGTTTTAGCTTCTGTCAGACTAAAGTGTGTGTAACGTCATGTCCTAATTTGGTTTTAGCTTCTGTCAGACTAAAGTGTGTGTAACGTCAGGTCCTAATTTGGTTTTAGCTTCTGTCAGACTAAAGTGTGTGTAACGTCAGGTCCTATTTGGTTTTAGCTTCTGTCAGACTAAAGTGTGTGTAACGTCATGTCCTAATTTGGTTTTAGCTTCTGTCAGACTAAAGTGTGTGTAACGTCATGTCCTAATTTGGTTTTAGCTTCTGTCAGACTAAAGTGTGTGTAACGTCATGTCCTAATTTGGTTTTAGCTTCTGTCAGACTAAAGTGTGTGTAACGTCATGTCCTAATTTGGTTTTTAGCTTCTGTCAGACTAAAGTGTGTTGTAACGTCATGTCTAATTTGGTTTTAGCTTCTGTCAGACTAAAGTGTGTGTAACGTCATGTCCTAATTTGGTTTTAGCTTCTGTCAGACTAAAGTGTGTGTAACGTCATGTGCTAATTTGGTTTTAGTTCTGTCAGACTAAGTGTGTGTAACGTCAGGTCCTAATTTGGTTTTAGCTTCTGTCAGACTAAAGTGTGTGTAACGTCATGTCCTAATTTGGTTTTAGCTTCTGTCAGACTAAAGTGGTGTGTAACGTCAGGTCCTAATTTGGTTTTAGCTTCTGTCAGACTAAAGTGTGTGTAACGTCAGGTCCTAATTTGGTTTTAGCTTCTGTCAGACTAAAGTGTGTGTGTAACGTCAGTCCTAATTTGGTTTTAGCTTCTGTCAGACTAAAGTGTGTGTAACGTCAGGTCCTAATTTGGTTTTAGCTTCTGTCAGACTAAAGTGTGTGTAACGTCAGGTCCTAATTTGGTTTTAGCTTCTGTCAGACTAAAGTGTGTGTAACGTCAGGTCCTAATTTGGTTTTAGCTTCTGTCAGACTAAAGTGTGTGTAACGTCAGGTCCTAATTTGGTTTTTAGCTTCTGTCAGACTAAAGTGTGTGTAACGTCATGTCCTAATTTGGTTTTAGCTTCTGTCAGACTAAAGTGTGTGTAACGTCAGGACCTAATTTGGTTTTAGCTTCTGTCAGACTAAAGTGTGTGTAACGTCAGGTCCTAATTTGGTTTTATCTTCTGTCAGACTAAAGTGTGTGTAACGTCATGTCCTAATTTGGTTTTAGCTTCTGTCAGACTAAAGTGTGTGTAACGTCAGGTCCTAATTTGGTTTTAGCTTCTGTCAGACTAAAGTGTGTGTAACGTCAGGTCCTAATTTGGTTTTAGCTTCTGTCAGACTAAAGTGTGTGTAACGTCATGTCCTATTTGGTTTTAGCTTCTGTCAGACTAAAGTGTGTGTAACGTCAGGTCCTAATTTGGTTTTAGCTTCTGTCAGGCTAAAGTGTGTGTAACGTCAGGTCCTAATTTGGTTTTAGCTTCTGTCAGACTAAAGTGTGTGTAACGTCAGGTCCTAATTTGGTTTTAGCTTCTGTCAGACTAAGTGTGTGTAACGTCATGTCCTAATTTGGTTTTAGCTTCTGTCAGGCTAAAGTGTGTGTAACGTCAGGTCCTAATTTGGTTTTAGCTTCTGTCAGGCTAAAGTGTGTGTAACGTCAGGTCCTAATTGGTTTTAGCTTCTTCAGACTAAAGTGTTGTAAGTCAGTCCTAATTGGTTTAGCTTCTGTCAGACTAAAGTGTGTGTAACGTCAGGTCCTAATTTGGTTTTAGCTTCTGTCAGACTAAAGTGTGTGTAACGTCAGGTCCTAATTTGGTTTTAGCTTCTGTCTGGCTAAAGTGTGTGTAACGTCAGGTCCTAATTTTGTTCAAGCTTGTGTCAGACTAAAGTGTGTGTAACGTCATGTCCTTAATTTGGTTTTAGGCTTCTGTCAGACTAAAGTGTGTGTAACGTCAGGGTCCTATTTGGTTTTAGCTTCTTCAACTAAAGTGTGTGTAACGTCATGTCCTAATTTGGTTTTAGCTTCTGTCAGACTAAAGTGTGTGTAACGTCATGTCCTAATTTGGTTTTAGCTTCTGTCAGACTAAAGTGTGTGTACGTCATGTCCTGATTTTTTAGCTTCTGTCAGACTAAAGTGTGTGTAACGTCATGTCCTAATTTGGTTTTAGCTTCTGTCAGACTAAAGTGTGTGTAACGTCAGGTCCTAATTTGGTTTTAGCTTCTGTCAGACTAAAGTGTGTTAACGTCATGTCCTAATTTGGTTTTAGCTTCTGTCAGACTAAAGTGTGTGTAACGTCATGTCCTAATTTGGTTTTAGCTTCTGTCAGACTAAAGTGTGTGTAACGTCATGTCCTAATTTGGTTTTAGCTTCTGTCAGACTAAAGTGTGTGTAACGTCAGGTCCTAATTTGGTTTTAGCTTCTGTCAGACTAAAGTGTGTGTAACGTCAGTCCTAATTTGGTTTTAGCTTCTGTCAGACTAAAGTGTGTGTAACGTCAGGTCCTAATTTGGTTTTAGCTTCTGTCAGACTAAAGTGTGTGTAACGTCAGGTCCTAATTTGGTTTTAGCTTCTGTCAGACTAAAGTGTGTGTAACGTCAGGTCCTAATTTGGTTTTAGCTTCTCTCAGACTAAAGTGTGTGTAACGTCATGTCCTAATTTGGTTTTAGCTTCTGTCAGACTAAAGTGTGTGTAACGTCATGTCCTAATTTGGTTTTAGCTTCTGTCAGACTAAAGTGTGTGTAACGTCAGGTCCTAATTTGGTTTTAGCTTCTGTCAGACTAAAGTGTGTGTAACGTCAGGTCCTGATTTGGTTTTAGCTTCTGTCAGACTAAAGTGTGTGTAACGTCATGTCCTAATTTGGTTTTAGCTTCTGTCAGACTAAAGTGTGTGTAACGTCAGGTTCCTGATTTCATCTTTAATAAACACATTCCAATTTATCTCCACAGATCTGGAGTACACCGCACTTTAAGAGGCTGCATCCCACACTTCCTCAAAGGGCTCTAAAAGACAGATTGGTAATTCATAATTTTGTATTCAAATTACACACATAAAACTGTTTGTGAGCATTTTTTGCTTACACATCTTTTTTTTTTAATTTACCACAGATGGAAAAGTGAAATAAAATAAGTGGACTGATGAAGAGGTGAAAAATGGACTGTGACTCTTGTATCCAGGCAGAACCAGTAGCTCTGAAAGACGAAGACTGGGAGGCAGTAAAATACTACATTCACAACAGGATCATTGCTTTGAAAAAAAAAAAAAAGCTTGAGCGACTGTTACTTGTTTTAGGTTTAGGCTATGTTGACTAAAGTGAAGTCGAGGGTGAACAGTTTCTGTAATCTAGTCAGGCAGGCATTTAACCTCTTAACCCCCACCTGATTCAAGCACATTTTCTTCAGTTTGGCTTTACGCAAATCTAAAAGCTTTTCTAAATAAGTTTCAAAATAGCGACAAAAATGAGACGAAAACGAGTATGAAAATAAAAGAGCTATAAAAACGTGACAAAAAGGCAACAAAAGAGTAACGGAAAAGTGGTAAAAAAAAAGCAATGAAAAGAAATGTGAAAAAGTGACTACAATATGGCAACAACGCAAGGAAAAATATCAGTTAAAAGGAGTTTTGTAAGTCTTTCTTTCAAATGAGGCATTACATTGGCCTATAGGCTGTAAGCTTTTAGAGTTGGGTAAAGCTGACCTGAAGAAAAGCACTTGGTTAAGGCGGGAGTTAAGAGGTTAAGGCAGAAAAATAAGTACATAAGATTTTGGTTATAGCAGTGCAGCTTTAGTCGTCAACTGGAGATATTTGATTTAGTGGAGTACGTTTCGCTTCTGATCATCGAAGAGTCATCAAAGCTTCATCAAGCTTTCAATGATCAAAAGCAAAGCGTCCTCCACTAAATCAACTTTGTCGAGTTGGCGACTAAAGCTGCACTGCTATAACAATAATCTTTTGTAATAATGACATATTTTACCTTAAATATGTCATTATTACAGTTACACATTCTTCTAAATGCCTGCCTGTATCCACCTCATTTGGTTTGATCTTGGGCGCCATTGCTTTACGATGCTTCTAGTGCCATTATCTTGTTTCATATTAGATTTATTTTTAAAGAGTTACTCCATGATAAAGGAGCAGCATTTTCACAACCCGGCATGTTCATGCGCTCCAGGAAGTCATCTGACTTATTTGTAGACCGTAAATAAATGCTGCCAAAATATAAAAGTGTTTTAATTGTTTTAACAGAACCATTCAGACACAACACATATGCAGACAAAAATAGGATTCAAACAGAATATTAAAATATATGGATATGAAATTACATTGATGGTAACCATCCAGGAGTCAGTAAATACCTGAGTATTTTTGTGTGTAAAGTTACGCCTACATTTTAAAAAACATTTTCTTTGTTATATAATGCAAATCAGTTAAAGTAACAGATGCTAATACAAATCTGTTTGGGTATAGTAATATGTCTTTATAAGTCACATCAACTTGAAATTGGTGTGTGTCTATGGGCTTCACAATTCATTTAAACATGAAATATCAGTGTGTATTGCTGTAGTCTTCATAAGTAACATAAACCTGTCACAGGTCCTCATATGTAGCATTAAAATCAGGTTGGACCAAAATGTAGGCAAAATCAAAATCTCAACAGATGGGTGTATTTGCAGAATCACGGAGGGGAACTGCTTTGTTTCCCAAGTCTCTATGAGCATTAGAATGGCATGTACCCATATGTCATGTTTTGTCACAGGTCCTGATATGTTCTGTAAACACGTATGTGTGTGTGTGTGTGTGTGTGGTGTGTGTGTGTGTGTGTGTGTGTGTGTGTGTGTGTGTGTGTGTGTGTGTGTGTGTCTCTCTCGTGTGTGCGGCGGTGCGCGCCCTCGCGTCAAGTCGTCATTGTGTGCGCGCTCAGCTGCGCCTGCACTTTATTTGGACTAATTTAACCTTTTCTCTTTCTCATGAATGACGTGCGGTACGATTGGATGATGAAATTTAAACAACGTATGTATTCCCTTGGTATTAGCAAAGTAACCGTATTCTAAATACCCTCTGACTAAAGAGTAACTGTACCGGAATACAGTTACTCAAAATTTGTATTCTAAATACGTAACGGCGGTACATGTATTCCGTTACTCCCCAACACTGCCCGTGGAAGAGTCAAAGATTACTCAAACATGCACGAGTGACCCGAAACAGAGTTCCAGATATGTTTTTTGCGAGGGTACAACATTGAGACATTGCCTTGTTTTCTGTGGTTTGACTGTATTTGTGCTGTTTACTTCAGTACTTCCTGAATACAAAAGGGTGCATAATGTGAAGAGGTAAATAGCTGTCCTTGTAATATAAGGCGTTAAGAATGTATTTATTTATGTAGCACCATTCATGCATACAATGTCCTTTAGATAATTCAATGAAAGCAAAAGACTTAAGAGATTTAAAGCAACGACAGCTATAAAATACTGCTCAAAATTAATTAAAAGCTATATTCAAAGGATGAGTCTTAAATGCGAGACATTGCAGGTGAATAGGGGAAAACTTTTTTTTTTTTTAGAGATATCAATTAGAAACTTCCATACATTACTGATATAAATATGAGATAAAAATGTATCTGTTGTAAATTTTCTGTCATTATGTTTTTTTGTATAAAAATAAGGCATTTCAGGGGTTAAAGTGGGCCTGAATGGTTTGGAACGGCGTCTTGGGTAATGTCAAAATAAGACCTTTCTCATCTGAATTAGGAATAACAAGATGAAACGTGCGGCCAGTAGCAACATCTGTGTGCAGTGCACCACAAGCTGCGGGTTGAATTGACAATAACTCTACAAACAGACACCAATTCAAAAATGTGGTTTTAAGCTTTGAGCCACTTTTTATTTGTTATTTATTTGTTATTTTATTTTATTAGGCTGCGTTTATGAAGTAAAAAGTAATACCACAGTTGGCACTTTGCGACATTGGAGCCGGAAAGTTGGCAGTTCCTGTGCACATTTGGAAATTGGGCTGGTGGAGATCCTCCAACCAAGACAAATAAAAAAGACAAAGTCGATAAATTAGACGCTGGAAACCACTTGAAAATTCAAAAAGCATTACTTGACAGTGGCTTTTGCCTCCGTCTCCACGGCAACGCAGTCCCATTGAGCCTGCCTGTGAGAGCAATGCCTTATTGGTTCCCTTTTAAAAAAACAAGGCGAGCTCCGTTTAACTTATGCCTCTTTGAACATTTCAATAATTCCGCCTTTTGATTTTGCATCTTTGTTTCGTTAAGCTCTTGTTGACCCGTGTGACTCAGCGGGGAGCCTCATTTTGGTTGTTTATTGATATTGTTTGATGCTATGATTGCCTCGGTGGCGTTTGGGACGCGTGCGGACTCCTCATCATATATTCCAGCAGCATTTTGAGCTGATTACGCCTCGCTGAACCCTCTCAATGGGGATGCGATAGACTCTGAAGCCCGTCGAAAGTCAAACACACACGGCTTGCTACAGAATGTAAAGTGAAGTCCTGTTGAAATTGATAAAGGAGGCACCGCAAAGACTTTCGAGGGGTTTGCTGTGTTTGACGAGGTGACTTGGGGTGAAGAGGAGGGTAGATGTTAATTGCCCCCCTTAGTTACTGTTGCTTGCTCAAGACGTGTAGTTTAGCATTATGTCATAACGGGAGTACAGTACGTGTGTGTAAAATTTAATCAAATAATTACCCAATTATACACCCTGACCAGACTTGGTTTATCACGGGGAGATACTATGGTGATAATGTAGGACGATTATTAAATATAATTTCATATTTAAAAGACAAAAGTTGGAATCAGTGATTATAGCTTTAGATGCACAGAAAGCATTTGACAGAGTTTCATGGCAATATTTATTACAGACACTAAAACGGTTTATTTTAGGCGCATTGAGTTGCCTTGTGTATGAAATACGCAGTATAAATAAAGTTGCCTTGTGGTTAAAAACACTCTATTCATCTCCACAGGCGGCAGTTAAGGTTAATGGATACAGATCCCAAAGATTCACATAAGAATGTGGCTGTAGTCAGGGCTGCTCTTTGTCCACCCTGCTGTTTGCTATCAGTATTGAACCGCTAGCGCAGCTCATTAGGGACAATAGCAACATTAAGGGTGTATTAATAGAAAATGAAATGCACAAGATATCACTTTACGCTGATGACGTTCTATTGATTCTAACAGAACCCTCGTCAACAATGTCTTATTTGAAAGACCTTATAACTCAATACAGCCGTGTGGACTAGTCATGCTCTTGCACTACAAGGTAAGTTTTATTTTTTTCCGTTATTGTTAAGTTAGCTAGCTAGCTAAAGCTACAGAAGCCGAGCGCACCAGCTCAAAGATCTTTAAAAAAAACTACATAGGATGTATGGTCATGAACAGATTAGCCGTGATTCTACATCTGCTGAAATATTAATGCTCTGCTATGAGCAACTAAACGCTTGCAGTAATACGTAGGTAAACGCTCCAGATATTCCAGCGGCAGAAACCTTTTCACCATTTTCTAAAATGTATATAATATTTTCCATACAGGATAAAAATAAATAAATATGTCTTATATCAATAGTGTCATTATCAAAATAATAAAACGAGATATCCCCTTTTTTCCAAAATAATTCTTGGACCACACAGAGATTCAAATAAATATTAAAGTTCACACCAACAATATCTAACTTAGGAACATTCATATAATAGATGTAAATCAATTTCTTCTTCAATATTACAGAATGCACAATGGACTTGGTTTATGGTTAATATCTATGCAATTCCTGGGCCTATCCCATGAAACAAAAAACTGGTTCAACATCTCTCACAAATTAGTAAGGTTAAATTATGTTCTCATAAAAGTGTCCAAAAGTAGTATCAGAACATGAAATGAGTCGCTTGAAAGGACTTCCAGCCAAAAGATATGAGAGGATTGGACCTAATTCCTCAAAAATACTGTACAGGTGACAGTTATATATTTTCCTTTTGGAGTCTTTCTCCCATGGAGTTGTATTGGCACCTGCTCCGCCTGACATTGACATCCTATTCTAGAACATGAGTGCAACCTATTACAAAGCAGAGTTCAGTATTTTTATGATGACAGCAGGAATGATTTCCTGTGCCTGTCAGTATAGCAGCGTGACAGGAACTGCCTACCCTCGCCAGCACACATCATGGCCACATACACACCAAATCCAAAGCACATTCACTGTTTCATGACTCTTTGGAATAACCTTGAACATAATTCATGGTTTGAATTCCCTAAATCTTACACTTTCTTTGTAAGAGCAATGGACACATTTGCACTCTTTAAAAGCTGCACTACCTGCACTACCCGTGACAATCGGAGGTATTGAGTAAAATCTAAAAGTGTACTCTACTACAAGAACAAAAAATGGATTTCCACAGCTTCAACGCATCTTTATTCAGAGCGTGATAGTAAAGTAAAGTGATTAAAGTAATAGTCTGTATGATTGCAGAATGAGAGAGACAGATTGATTTCAAAAGTAAACAATTAAGCTCCTCGCCCTCGCCTCCTGATTGGACCTGACAGGCCGGTTCACAGGAAAGCTCGTCTCATTGGTCAAAGTGATGGCCCAGGGATTCTGATAGTTGCTGAGATCAGCAAAGGGAGGGACTTTAGAAATAATATTTTATTTTAATGTTAATTACGTTACATCAAATAGCAGAACCAGGCGGTCAATTATACGCAATATATTAAATTTGTAAAACGTACACTTTAATCACTTTAATGCAATGACAGTTTCATGGAGAAGTGCATAATTGAACAGGTTTTATTGTGCAGTGAAGTGCTCTGTGTGCTGCTTGTGACAAAAGGTACTTTTTTTTTTTTTTTTTTTACAAATTGTTCATATTCTATGTGGATAGACCAGGGGTCTGCAACCCATAACATCAAAAGAGCCATTTCGGACCATTTCAAACCAAACAAAACCTCAAGGAGCCGCAATAGTTTTAACGCTCAAACGTACAAACTTTAATATTAATATTATTGTTGTTTTGTTTGTTTTATGTAATACTTATTTGTAGATTTTTTAATCAATGTATTAATACCATTGATAATTTCTCTTATCAATTCATTAAAAAATAGGCTATAAATTAGAATATGTGCTTCTTGTGTTTTTTATTTAAACAGGAGAGATAGTAAATTGACCTATTTTGACATAAACTTCCTATCATTCAAAGCATTTTTATAAAGGCTATTGTAAAATGGTTATTAAATTAACGGGATTTAAGGCTGTTTCAGTGGGGCAGACACTCCTTTCTCTAAAACGTTGGTTTGACTGATTCATCTTGTAACAGCCAGTATTAACCATGGCGCGCAGAGGAGGAGCTGCACATTAACAGGTTGTTAGTGATTTTCATAACTTTCTTTCCATTTCTCTATTTGTATGAACGAGGGTCGAAGGATATTCTTTTCAGCCCTTCAGCACCGTAGTTTCCTGAAATGATACC